>LPNX010910601.1:0-203273 GCA_001517045.1 Pseudotsuga menziesii | reverse complement strand
GAATAATATAATCTGTTCATCTTATCAGTTCTTGTCTCTTGCATCTGTGTATATTTTGGTATGTATTATTGGTAACCTTATGTGATCTCAGGGATTACAACAACAAGCAGACTAAATGTAAGGTTAAGTTTCGTTGCAAGCTATGTAAGGATGATCACCTCACTTACTTGTACCCTAGAATGGATGAAGCTTCGAAGTTCATAGCACAGGGCCCAGCTGTGTTAACGAATCCTTTACCGCATAACCAGAATATGAACTCAAAGTCCCATGATCAATCTAGTGGTGATGATCCACCCGAGACTAGTGGTCGTGGGTGCACTAATATGGTCTGTGCCGTGAAATTTGTGACGCGTGCGAAAGATTATACTTCGTCACAACCCAACCCAGGCAAAGAACCTGATCCACCAGGAACCCCTTTGCACATTGAGAAACTTGCGGATAAACCTGAAGCCGCACCTCGCATTCCTAAGAGGGTACTTAAGCATTCGGGGCATAACCCAAATGCCTAAGCCGCCCAGAATTATTCAGTTGTCGAGGACTTGGGCCATACTCCTTGTGCGATGTCTGCATTGGAAATGCTTCAGAGTTGTCCGTCGCAAAGGAAGGCTTTGCTTTCCGCTCTTGGTGTGAATGGTGATGATTCTTCCTCAGTGATCAAATTTGAAACCGCAGGACATCAGCCTCGCTTTCCCTACTATGTGTCCCTGTTGGTGCATGTAGAATGTCTTAATATGACCGTTAAGTGTACTATGATTGACGAGGGCACTGCTGCTTCTGTGATGTCTTTGTCTTGTTGGAAGGGTCTTGGTTCTCCTGAGCTGTCAAAATATACGACCATGTTAACTTCTTTTGATGGGAGATCATTTAGGCCGCACGGTATCCTTCCTTCCCTTAAATTCCATTTGGGAGGGAAGACCGTTGCGATAGAGGTTGAGGTGGTTGATGCACCCCTTGACTACAATCTCTTACTGGGAAGGAACTGGATGTATAGTATGCAAGCTGTTGCGTCTTCTGTGTTTTCCACATAACGGGAAGATTGTAACGATTGATCAAATGACATTCAAGAATCCGCCTGTTACTGCATCTTCGGGAGCTTCAGTTCCGAAAGTTGAACATTCCCAGCCGGAAACTAGGAGTGTGGGTGTAGGCATGTATCCATCCCTCATGGGAACCTTTAGTTGTCCTGCACCCGTCCTCATGATAGGATCTAGTTTCAATGGTGCTTCGACGTCTACGAGATCGGTGCCTTTTTGCACAAGTCATATGGGAGATCCTTGGATTCTTCCTTCACCGAGTCCTTTGAGTGAGGCCATCGAGACGAGTGTGTCGTTCCCTGCAGTTATGATAGCTTACCAAGCTAATCTCAAGTCTGCTGCAGAGCCTTGTTCTTCCTCTTTGCGGATGGAGGAGGAAGACCCCTAAGTGCTGTCGGCATGGGCAGTATAGTATTCTCATGCCCACGACTACCTTGATACAGTTTTCCCTTCAGATGAAGCGATTATCGAGGCCATGTCGGGAGTTGAGCCACCATGGGAGGAACTTCATCATAGATCGTACTTCCTTCCAGAGCTTGACCGTTTGGAGCATGAGGATTATAGGGAGATTCTTAGTCAGAAAGTTGGTAGACCTATGATTCCATTAAGCTCTCCTGGTCCAATGGCTGATGGAAACATGGCGAACATATCGTCAACTATTCCTATCAACATTTTTCGCAATCCTGGTACAATTGAGAATGTCTACATTGGGGCGGATTGTTCCCAAGATGAGATTCTGGAATATACCGAGCTATTCAAGGAATTCTGTGATATTTTTTCTTGGTCTTACGATGAGATGCCAGGGATTGACCCTCGAATTGTTGAACATGAGATTAAGACTTACCCCAACGCTAAGCCTGTTCGATAGCGTTTACGCGCAGTGAATCCTAGGAAAGCACCCGCAATAAAGGCAGAGATAGAGAAGCTATTGAAAGTTGGTTTCATCTATCCCGTTCCCTTGAGGGAGTGGGTTTCAAACCCTGTTCTGGTGGATAGGAAGCAGGGAGAGATCCGTATATGCACTGATTTTCGTGATTTAAATCGTGCCTGTCCTAAGGATAACTTCCTCACACCATTTATAGATCATATTTTGGATGAGTGTGCGGGTAGCGAGGTGTTCTCCTTTATGTACGGCTTTTCCGGGTATAATCAGATCCAAATTAAACCCGAGGACCAACACAAGACTGCATTTATTTGTCCTTGGGGAACATTTGCGTATCGGAAAATGCCTTTCGGCCTTAAAAACGCCGGAGCTACGTTTCAGTGGGCGATGACCTTGATCTTCCACGATCTCAAGTCTATTATTGAAGTATTTTTGGATGACCTCGCTGCTCATTCTCACATGAGGATGCGTCATTCTTATCACTTGAGATTGGTGTTCAAAATGTGTCGGCACTATGCTGTTAGATTAAACCCTCATAAGTGCATCTTTTGCGTGAATTCAGGTTGTTTGTTAGGATTGATCGCTTCAAAAGAGGGTATAAGAGTCGACCCTTTGAAGGTTGAGGCAATACTTCAGTTGTCTCCCCCGTGCAATATTCGTCATCTTCAGTGTTTGCAAGGCATGGAAAATTTTTTACGAAGGTTTGTTGTCAACTTTGCCAATTTGACTAGAGGTTTCATGCGTCTCCTGAAGAAGGATACTCCCTTTGAGTGGTATGAGCGAGCCCAGGAGTCCTTCGATGCACTTAAGCAAGCCCTAGCATCGGCCCCGGTGATTATTCCTCCGGATTATAGCTGTGATTTCCTATTATATGTGGCCGCATCATTAGAGACGATTGGTATGGTTTTAGTTCAAGAGGATGAGGAGCTCCAGGAGCATGTCATATATTATTTGATCCGAAACCTTATTGACGCAGAGATTCGGTATTCTCATGTCGAGAAGCTTGCCTTAGCTACCGTACATGCGGTGCAGCGTTTGAGACATTATATTCTCCTTCGCCAGACCTTGGTTGTGGCCCATGTCAATCCGTTTCAATTCATCCTCACATGTAGGATGATTGGGGGAAAGTATAATAAATGGATTGTCATCCTGCAAGAGTTTGATCTCGAATTTGTTTCGGCAAAATTGAAGAAATATTTAATCTTTGCAGAGCTGATATTGGATTTTTCGAGCGAGGCCGAGGAGTTGGTATGTGAAGATACATTCGTTGATGAACACATTTTCTTAATCTCAACGGCTGACCCATGGTATGGGGATATCATAGTATATCTACAAACGCAGAGGACCCTTACTCACCTCTCGCAAGATGAATGATGACGATTACGTCACGTCTCTAAGAACTACCTCATAGTGGACAATACTTTGTACCGCCGTGGAGTAGATTCCCTTTTACGACATTGTTTAACTCATGATGAGGCTGAGGTAGTGCTTAATGATTGCCATGGAGGGGCATGTGGTGGTCATTTATCTGGGCTTTCTACAGCTCAAAATATTTTGAGAGCGGGTTATTTCTAGCCGTTGATCTTCAAGGATTGTATTGAAGCGGTCAAGAGGTGCCACCCTTGCCAGGTGTTCGCACGTAATATGCACTCGAAACCTGCCCCGTTACACCCTATTATCACCGCCGGTCCCTTCACCAAATGGGGGCTCAATTTTATGGATCGCAACCCAACTTCGGCCGGGGGTCACCATCATATCATAGTAGCTGTTGATTACTTTACGAAATGGGCTGAGGCAATGCCTACAGTAAAATACGACGGTGAGACAGCCGCTCACTTCGTATTCAACCAAATCATTACTCGGTTCGGGATTCCGAGAGAGCTTGTCACTGACCATGGCTCGCACTTTCAGAACCGTATGATGGAAGAGTTGGCATCCAAGTTAGGGTATAAGCAAGAGCACTCCTCTTCTTACTATCCTTAAGCGAATGGACAGGTTGAAGCAGTGAATAAATCACTTAAGTCCATTCTCCAACGAACCATCGCGCAAAGCAAGACGAATTGGCATATTATGTTATACCCTGCTTTGTGGGCATATCGAACCACGGTTAAGACTGCCACTGGTTTTTCTCCATATCAACTTGTACATGGAGTGGAGTCGATATTGCCGGTTGAATGCGAGATTCCTTCGTTGAAGTTAGCCGTGGAACTCTTACCAGACACTTCTCCTTTGGAGGAACGTTTGGTTCACCTTGAGCAACGCGATGAGCAGCGTAGAGATGCCTTAGTGACTCTAAAGGTTAATAAGCATCGCATAAAGGCCCAATACGATAAGTCTAACCATCCGAGAGTGTTTAGTGAGGGAGACTTGGTCCTTTTGTGGGATCAATCGAAAGAACCCTTGGGGGCAGGGAAGTTCAATCCTATGTGGCATGGTCCTTACATGGTCAAGCGTGTATTAGAGAAGGGTGCCTACGAGTTAGTGGATTACGAAGGGACAGCCTTGGCGGAGCCTAGAAATGGGCTCTATCTCAAAAAATACTATGCATGATCTTTAGCCAAGGCTACTTGTTGTATATTATTGTACATCTTTTTTGCATAGTTAGGTCTTGTTTATCATGATCAGGTTTGTGATTAGTTTCTGTTTCTTGTGGCAGATGTCACTGGAATCTTCCACCTACATAGGATTCGCGGATGGTGCAAGTCGTCACACTCAGCACTCAGCCTCAGCTGCTTGGGTGATTTATACTCCTATGGGTCAACTACTGTCTTCAAGAGGTGTATGTCTATGGCCATCTTCCAACAATGTTGTTGAATATAGTGCAGTTATCGAGCTTCTACATGATGCCATTTCGCATGGTGTTCTATCTCTTGAGGTACGTCTTGATTCAGAGTTAGTAGTGTCATAGCTCAATGGTTTGTACCATGTTAGAGATCCGACGTTATTGAGGAGATTCTTGCATGTGAGATTGTTGGAACAGCAATTTGAGAGTATAACATATATACACATTTCAAGAAATTATAATCAAGTTGCTAACTCATATGCTAACTACGTGTTAGATTGGCATTTGTTTCATTCATCATAAATTAATCATAAACACAATTTTTACACCTGTAAATAAATAAACCGATCACCATAAAACTTTTTTATCAAAAATGTGGTAATACATAGTGTCATAATACAAAATTGGGGCTTTGAAAGCCACCATCATATACACGGTAGTACAAAATAGATACACTCCCAGGTGTCTAGTCCTGTGGAGGTGGAGGAGGGTTGTGATCATGATACGTCACTACGGCTCTAGCTAGCCACCGGAATAAACGCACCCATGCGCATGGTACACCCACCACCTATCGCTGCATGGACTCAGCCAAGTCTTCGACTTGCGCCATGGGAACTCTATGAGTCAGTTGCACGAAGTTGGTATGGATGTTTTGGAGCGTTCGCTCCGCATCCACACTGGTGATGTCATCTCCTCTTCCCCTCCATCTATGACGTGGGAATCCCTCTAGTCGCCGTGGTCCCACATCTGCACATGAATGGTAGATGTCATTATGTATTGTCACCCAAAAGCATGTCTTTTTGATTCCATATAATCAAGAAAACACAAAAAAAATTAAATACTTCAAAAATTTTAAAAAGAGTGAGGGTCGTGATTCGTTACCTATGTCTCCATATGCTGATCCTGGTGGCAATGGCATGTCCAGATCCCCCCGGAAATCTATCCCTGCATAGGGGTAGTCATCTATGGCAACAATCTGTCGTCGCCACCATGGAAAAAAGTCAGCTGGATAAGGGTTGGCCACCATACCACCCCCCAGTCTGTGCATCGCATCTACCCAATGTCATTGGGCCGGATCTCGAACCCCGTGGAGAGGAACATCCACTCTAGAGCTCAATCCTGGAACACACTCGAAGAAAAACGTGCTCAAAATACTACTGAACCCGAAGTTCTATATCCTACCTGCCTTACACTCATTGAGCTGATGTTTCATGTTGCTCAATAGTGTAGTACTCCAGTCATATATGGTTGGTCTCATACACTCCACCGCATAGAACATCAATGGCCGAGAGGCCTGATAGAGTGATGCTAAGCCTGCTATCATGCCCAGCATCAGTAGTATGGCCTTTAGGCCCAGCACTTGTATAGCGTTGGTGGGAACTTGACTCCCCACCTTCTCAGTATCTGGGTAGCAGTACACAGCTATGTACTCATCGATAGTAAGCCCATGACCTGGCCCACCTCGGGAACGAAGGTTCACCACCTCCCCTCGTCTAGATAGACCTGTGATAAAGTAGATATCCTCCACCTCAATGGTGAGGGACATACCATCTATCCGGAAGGACTCTGAGTCTGGATCCCAATAGTCTACCAGCATCTGTAGCAGTCCTGGTTTGGCCCTCAAGCCACCAAGGCACCAAAACTTATAGAGTCCGCATGCACGTAGTACTTGTTGAGCCCTTATGTTGGCCCTTACTGCCTCCTCTACTTCACCATGCTCGTGCTCTCGCCATTCTAGCACCATCCTGCATGAGAAATTGACCAACTATCCATTAGATTCTTGTAAATCCATTTGTGCGGTGTCATACGCGACTGTTTTGCAAACAGCCGCGTATGTACGCGGTTTCTAGCCCCTTTTCCGCGTATAGCCAGCCCTATACGCGGAAAAAGCTTCGATACCCATGTGGGCCGCAGCGCTCATGTAGATTTGGCCTTAACAACCTCATTTGACCATGAAAACTTGTAAAAATTATATTGAAATGCAAGCTGAGAGCATGAGTAAATACCTGGAGGAAACGGTTGTGAATTCCGCTGGCTGGATCTCCTGGAATTTGCAGTTGAAAATCAGAGCTCCAATCGGTAAAAGTTTCAAATGATTTCTATTTTTTTACTATTTATAGAAAAAAAATTCAAATATTTGAAAATTTTTACCCTCTTTCCTATAGTTTTGACAGTTTCTAACCATTTTGGACCGTTTCTGACATAATCTGTGATGTAGAAGACCATTTGCAGTGCCATTTCAGCCTTTGGATTGACTCGTTCGTGGCCATCTCAGGTATCACGTCTACACTGGCATATAGGTTAGGTCCACCACCGTTTTCATTTTGCATGAACTTATGACCATGTCACTATATCCTTAGGTACGAACCCACTCTAGTATGTCACGGAACCTTCTTGCTGCTCTAGAAGTGGCATGATATGAGTGGTAGAGCCTCACCTTACATGGGTACCCTAGTTAGCGCCTTATTTGCATTTGGTACCCATGCCGATGTTTCTCCCTTTAGGGTGTGGGAGTCCATTGTATAGTATTGCCATGACATTTCGCAAGAGCCTCATACTCCTCTTGATCTTATGCTAGCCATGATCCCCCAGACTCCCTTGTATCAAGTTGTGGATGCATTATCATGAGCTTTTCCTGTCTTATTGAGCTTTATGCCGGCTCCCCTGACATTTCGTTTCAGCCATATAGCCCGAGCTTGTCTCATGTCTATCCATGCAGAGCCTTTCTTTATAATCTTCACAGCTTGATTCCCTCTTTACCGGGAGGGGATTTTCCCCCGAGTGTCGATATCCTACACATGTATCCTTGCATTGAGCATATGTATGTTCCACTGCTTGGAACTAGTTTGTTTGCCCTAATGACACTCATCTCCTCCTAGTTTGTAACTATAAAGCTAGTTTATTCTTTTTTCAAGCTTTTCAAATAACTGAAAAAGTCCAAAAAAAATCAAAAAACCAAAAATCCGGACAAGAAAAGATATTATATTTGGCAGCTGTCGAGTCATGTCGCCTTCGAACAGAGCACTGTATATCACATCCATTGGTTGGGTTATAGTTTGACTTTAGGAGCTGTACTCATTTATCTGAGTTTATCTCCACCGACTGGTTATGCTTCCAGTCCCTATGGAGCCTCTATTGATGCCTCATGCCTCATAGAGATGTCCAAGTTTGTATATCGAGTCTATGCTACCTTCATTCAGTCACCATACGCCGTTATGCTCTTGTTCGAAGGAATTTGAAACCTGAGTCAGCCATTCCTCAGTTATCTCGACTTTGCATGTCGGCCATTCCCATTACAGTTACTGGTTCATGCACCTTATGATCGAGTCCTTCCACATTATACAGCCTTACTGAGTACCTCGTGTTGGATGATGGGGGATGCCCTAATGCCCTCCTTCCAGCGGATTTGATCCCATCGACTTCAGATCATTTATTTTGGGATTGGAGTCTAGAGTCATTTTGAGTGCCTTGAGACTTGCAGTCATCAGTGGCAGGTTCTCTCGCCATCGACAGTTTTGGGAATATATCAATGTCCCCTGATCGATGGATTCTCTCAAGTGTTCGACCTCAACACATTTATTCATAGTTGTTAGTTTGCACTCTAGTACCTTGATTCCCATTTTCATTATCAGTGGGTGATCTCGCGTCTGTTAACGGTATACATCAATGATCGGTCATCAGATGATGGACTACTATGTTCGACCTCGACACCTCTATTCGCATAGTAGGACATGTACTCGTAGCGGTGTGTGTAGAAGACCTTCCAGATTGGTGGCATCTATTATATGCTACCTCCTTGATCGTGCCAGTGTTCATGAGATTTCAGCTCTCGTGACATGTTCCAGTATATGTCAGACGTTTCCAGCCACTATGGAGATCTTGATCTATTGTATATCTTCAGCCTTTGTGGAGATCATGGTCCTTTGTATATCCTCATCATGGAGATTCTGATCTATGTATATTGTACGTGGCGATGACCACATATGTGTTATTATGTTTCATGCCTATTCATGGCCATTGTACTCTTATGTATCCGGGACTGCTATATGTATTTGAAGTTATATGCAGAGTTGTATTATTCTACTATGCTGATTGGGTGGCTGGTCTTCCATTTGGGTACCTTCATCACTCCACTTCTGGGATGGACTTATAATGTATTTCGGCCATCGTATAACCCCTCTGATCTCATACATTAGGGGGCATTTGTTATAGCGGATTTCACCACACTAGGTGAATCACACATTGTATGGCCTTCCCCTGTCCCGCTACAGACTCATTAGCCCCTATGGACTACTTTTTGTCTTTTGATGTGTCTTTGATCATCCCTAAAAACATAAGAAAAGTGAAATACGCGGATTTTACCCCGATAACCACGTACATACGTGGATATGACCCCTATAGTCGCGTACATTGGGATGTGTGCATAATCCAAATCCTTTTGGAGTTTTCCTTGACTTGGATCTGACTCATATGACTCCTGGCCTTCCATATGCCTTGAGATCGCATGGATTCGACCTTTCAGTATCCCTTTGAAAAGCTATATAAGGAACCCCTTGAGACATTGAAAGCATAAGAGAGAATTGAGAGTAACGAAACTATAGTCCATTGTTGCCAGAACTTATGCTTGAGTCTGCATCCCTTTGTCCCTTGGAGCACTGTTGTGTTCTTCCCAAGCTTTCCTGTTGCTAGTGAGCTTGCTATCTGAGTGATGGAGGATTGAGGTGGTGGAGGCCCAAGTGGGGGATTCAGTTTCTCCGGTTCGCAGACATGTCGTCAGAGGTTGTCACTTGTAATCTCTGATTTATATTAATAGAAATATCTTTTCCTGTCCAGTAATGTGTATTTGAATGAATATTGTATCCATTGGAATATGTTAAATGCTTTTACGTTATTGATTATATATGCTAGAATATATCTAACACCATGATATATAGTATGCTTGTATTGTTTGCTTGTTGTTGAGGAAGTATTTTATCAATTCAAGCTAAAGATTGGAAAGCTCAACGGGGATCTACTTCAACCGTCCGGAATAAGGTACGAGGTTTGATCCTTTAGTGTTAGACATTTTCTTTCTATTGCATATTGGGGAAGATTGATTTCTGGAGTCTAGCTGTCTGTTGTGGTACCCCAAGCCATAGGAATTTCTCTCTGTAACAGGAGTCAAAGGGGAATAAATCATGGTAGGGATTTGTGATGCTGAGACCAAGCTCATCGATCATAGCCTTTGGCATTAGGTTATTAGAAGCTATTGAATCCAACAGACATTTATGGAGGATTTTATCATGGATATTCAAGGATATATAGAAAGGTGGGCATGAGTGCTTTAGGTCTTTGATCATGGGGCCTAGGGTTACAACAGGTTTGTCATCTTGCAGATTTACAAGTCAGTATCAATATGCACCTTTGGTTGAAGGGAATTCAGAATGGAAGACTTGAATGCATCATTTTTCATTATCTCAATTAATGGGAAAGGGATCTTCAATTTCTGAATTTCCGACTCAAGGTTGAAAGAATAATGCATCCTATCAGGAAACCTCACCTCATGCACTAGAGCTTTAAGTTGGAAATGGTCCAGAATGGCTGAAGGTGCTGGTTTTTGTAATGATTTGGAAATGACAGCCACTTTCTTTGGTAAAATAGTAATACTTTTAGCTGGTGCAGCAGGCTGTTTGACAGGAACAGCCATCTTCTTGAGAGGAGCAACCAACCTAGATCTTAGGCTGTACCCTCCCTAGCCATCAGCCTGATATACAGCCTATTCAGTTATCTGCTCATCAATTAGGGCTTCCTCATATTTTGCCTGTGTCAGAAAAGAATAGTCCACCTCATCCTCCATGTAGTGGATGTTGTCTTCAGCTTCTCCTTCTTCATCAATGAATCATGGCTCTTCTTCTAATAAAACATTCTAAAATGGAGCTCTTATTCTTTGATCTTCCCCTTGATTCCTTTCCCTTCTGAGAATCTGAACTGGGGGGTTTCCTCTTCTATAAGGGACAAAATTAGGGTTTTGGGGAGCAAAATCACTTGGCCCTTTACCCCTCACCAGTATTTTTCCTTGGTCCTTCAGCTTAGACATTTTAGCAGTCAGGTTATCTAACAGTTTGGTCATTTTTTCAATCTTGTTCTCTGATGAAGAAACCCCAATAGGGTCTATTGACTGCTTCTTCCTGTCTATCTTCCCTTTCACCTTCTGAGATGCCACAATGTTTGATTCTACCTCTAGGGCAGCATCCTGCATGAGTGATAAGGAGGCATACCTCCTTTCTCTGAGAAGTAGGCATAAATCAGAGTCAGGCATTTGAATAAGTTATCCTAGCTGAGGTATCAGTGGGCTTGATTTCAGTGGGGATCTTGCTGTACATATTGTTGAACCTCTTGGTGAAGTTGGAGACAGACTCCCCATTTTATATTTTCAAGTTGTTGAACTATGTAATATAATAGAGGTGGTCTCTCCTTTCTCCCCAATGTTTTAGAAAGATGTCATCTAGGGCTTCAATGCCTGCCACTGACCCAGCAGGCAGCTCTTTAAACCATTTCCTAGCCTGAACATCTAGGCTCTACACAAAAATGTTAGGGTTAACCTTGACTCGAGATTGAGTCAAAGGTGGTTAGGTCTAGCACATGGTTTGGGCACATGGTTTGTTGTATCCCATGGTATTGCCCCATGGTATTGCATGTGATTAAGCCTTTATAAGACTTGAGGAGGCTTCATTGTAAAGTGGCCTGGAGGTGAGCGGTGACTAGCTCGCTTGGCCCGGATGTCCGATTTTGGCCATGTAATGAAGATATTCATTGGTGTTGGTTTTCCCCACATGGGGTTTCCAGGGTATATTGTGTGTCTATATGTGGTTGCTTGTGATAATGTTTATTGCTCGCTCATTATTATATTTAATGCTGCTTGTTTTAACCTAACAACTCGTATCAGAGCACAGGTGAGCTTGAGATTGTGTGAAGGTAGCAAATTGCTTGTCAAATACCTATGAATTCATGTGCGAGCTATAGCCACCCCTGGCTTGAAGGCTTGTGGGGGTTGGCCCATTTTTAAAAATCTGGTTGTATGAAGTTATGTTCTGTCCAAAAGAAAAAGGTAGCAGCACGTGAAAAAATAAACCCTAGCTGCAACGACGTTGCAAAAGGGATCAAATCCACCTGAGGGAATGAAGGTCTAACAATGCCCTTGGATGCTAAGAATATCATCAAAGAGGTGTGATAATGAGATCGTGTGCAGAGATCTGGTGTATAAGGCAAGAGTTTTGCTGGGTGTAGAGGCCACAAAGCAAATCTAGAGTGCCTGTGTGAGGAGCAGAAGGCCGCAAATCAGATCTTGGAGGAATTTCCTCATCTGGTGGATGGGCCACGCTGTGCCTTTGCTATGTTCTACGGAAAGGGTGAAGAAATCATCCAAGAAATAAGAGAATGACCCTATCTAGGTAATGGAATTTTCCTGCTTTAAATGAACGATCCATGAGATCACTGCATGGCAAAAATAAGCTGTCACTGCATGAGATCTGATGTGTATGCTGAGCCGACATGCACAAAGGAGAGCCACATAGATACATAGATGAGATCTTGAAAGACGTGATGGCTGGAGTTGAGTGTGTGAAAGCAGAACTAGTGCAGATCAGAGCCATAAATTTGTGCAGAGCCACAGATTTGAAAGAGTGAGTCCATGGATGCTATTTCATGCAAGGAGAAATCTTGTGCAGTCATGGAAAGAGAAGTGGTGCAACTGAGCAAACACATGAAGGAGAATTGCTGCATGAAAAGAGGATCCATCATTGTTGAACATTTCCAAGTAGAAGTTTGGTTGCTCATGAGGAAGGAGGTAGTTTTTATGGTGCTGCCATCAGTACATTCAAATGGATGAGGCCACAGACCTGTGAAGATTGATGTTGGGCTGTGATTTTGAAAGAAGAAAAGTGTGGCATGAAGAGAATGACAAGCCCCAAGTCAAATTCGTGTCAAGAATGGAGATCCGTGATTTTGAAATGTGGAATTAAGCTTCCATTGATCTCTGTGATGAATAAGTCTACGGAATGAAGTTTGTCGATGCATGATCTTGCAGGCCATATGAAGTAAGAGAAACCACATGTGTGTATCTACCATGATGTTGAAGCAGGGATCACCCTCCAGTTGGACGCATAAGAAACCCTAGTTTTTGGATCAGGGAGATCACGTTTGATAGTTCTATTGATGACTGTCAATGGTGAAAAAAGGAAGCAATGCATGGAAAGTCTGCAAATGGTGAAGCTTGAAAGGGGTCAAATGAGAATTTGTGAACCCACGGGAGAGGTCACAGGAGGACACTGCAAGTATATGTTGCGAGATAACACATCTGGTGATGGTCGATGGGAAGGAACCTGTGAGCATAGACATAGAAGTGGCAGCGTGAGGCAGGGATAGGTGGACATGTATGTGAATAGAGGTAGTTTGGGTAGTTGTGGCTGGAACATGGAGCTATTGCTAGAGTCAAAACTAGATGCGTCCGAGAGAAGGACAAGCAAGAAAGCGAGCATGGAAAGTGAGAGGATGAAGAAACAATGGTGATGGTGATGGTGATGGTGAAGTCACCATGAAGACACATGGAAACAAAAAATTAATGGAGCATTTTGCATGTAAATGGGCATATGGCTATAAGACCTGCTAAGGCATGCATACCCCTGGTAACTCACCGGTAAAGTCGGGAGATAGACCTAAGGTGATAGGGGGGTGTATGTGAGATTCCTCAGTAAAACTTTGAGGGGGGGTTGGTGATTACTCCAAGTCAAGTTTAAAGTGGGGATTGTTAGGGTTAACCTTGACTTGATATTGAGTCAAAGGTGGTTAGGTCTAGCACATGGTTTGGGCACATGGTTTGTTGTAGCCCATGGTATTGTCCCATGGTATTTCATGTGATTGAGCCTTTATAAGGCTTGAGGGGGCTTCATTGTAAATTGGCCTGGAGGTGAGCAGCGACTAGCTCGCTTAGCCCGGATGGCCGGTTTTTGCCATGTAATGAAGATCTTCATTGGTGTTGGTTTTCCCCACATGGGGTTTCCAGGGTATATTGTGTGTCTATATGTGGTTTCTTGTGATAATGTTTATTTCTTGCTCATTATCATATTTAATGTTGCTCGTTTTAACCTAACAAAAAACCCTAGTCCATACATCTTCGTGTTCTATGTTAATGTTCTCAGCATAGCTGTAAAATGCCTCTATATGTTCTGCAGCTATGAAATCTCCTTCTCATGTGAATTTAGGCATGTACTTAAGGTAATCTCCAGTGGGCATGGCCGAGAGGGGATTTGGAAAATTTAGGGGGGAATACCTAGCTACCAGGATCCTTTCCATTTTAGTCAATTGAAGGGAAACCATATTGGAAATGGGTATGGGAAGGATGGAGGGAGGCAGTATTAATATAGTGAGTAACTATGAAGGTGGTGGTGGTAAAATTATCCCATTGGAGTCACCAGGGATTGGATCTTCACAAGCAGCAGTGCTTGAAGATGCCCAAACCCTAGAATTTTCTGATGTATTTACAAATTCCTGAGAATTAAGTGTTTCAACAGAAGAAATAATAGCAGAAATATTTCTTGAAATAACTGATGTAGATTTCTTTGCATCACTAATCGTCTGCCTTAGTGAATCCCTAGCTCTTCTCAGAATCTCTTATGGATCTGAAACAGGTGCTGCTAGTGGCCCCTAAGGGTTTTCTCTGGTACTTGGTCTTCTTGAAGCCACCTTATTTCAATGGAGTCGCCAGATAGATGATTTACAAATATAATAGTGTCTAAGCCTTGTCTATCATCAAATAAAGGATATATGTCATCTCCCAGGGAAGCTGAGCTTCAGTCTCCTCTCCTCGGCAACGGTGCCAATTTGTTATCACTCCAAGAAACTGCTCTAGGTTGCAGCTCGAGGATTCCTGGTAACTTACAATGTTTTTTAGCGTTTTCTAATATGGATCAAGTCAGGTTACTTATATGACCTTCCACTCTCAATACATGCATGAAACTCACTCAATTACAAGGTTTTTAGTTACGACTGCTCAGAAGTTGACAATAAGGTGCAGGGATGGAGAACTCATCAGGCTGGCATATTTACACACAAAACAGATGCATATAAATGTCTAAATCATGATAAGGATGGTACTTATAATTCAAATCACATTAACATGCCAATAGGATGACAGCTATCAATCATTAATTAACTTGAATTTAACCTAAATACACATTCAGGCATAAGCACAGTAAAGACAGAAATGGAGGCTGAACAAATTATAACAAAAGAGCTTATATTCAATCATGAGCAAAATGAGAAGTTGACAATAGTATAGGTCTATAAATCCCCGAAGTCGAACCTTTTTCATAAAATAATTCTTAGGCTTTATAGCCTTTACAAAATATACAGATCCTGAAAACTTGGATCTGTTTTTTACAAAAATAAACAAAATAATAGGTTTTTGCAAATTAGGTCAAAAACCCCTAATTAACTACTTGTATAACTAATTAAAGAATTAGTTCACTAAATGAACCTTCATATAATTGAGGTAACTGTTGACAATTACTGCTACTGGCCCTTTGCTGGTTAAGCCATTGTTTTCTCTTGATAGCTAGGTGTTGGTGACCCTTTCTACTTGTAATTTCATATTAAAACTAAAATAGACCTTTTCTTGATGCTTTCCTTCGTGCCCTTCATCTTCAGCCTATGTCCCCGAGCCATATATATTTGCCAAGAACCGGTCATGTATGCCAAAATTTTATTTTAAGCCTTTGTCTGCTTTTGGTGGCTAAGAGTCCAGTCTATCGAAACCATTAGCTACCGAAAGTGGCACTTTCGGTGACTAATGGACTACCCCGGTGTCCCCCTAAGCCACCAAAAGCCCTGTTTTGCAAAAATTATTAGGTTTTCCTCAAAAATTTCCTTGTAAGCCTGTTTGCTCAGATTTCTTCTTTAGTAGGCTCCGTGCTAGGAGGGTTAACAGTACCCTAGCTAGTTTCAAGAGGCTGAAGGCTAACTGCAGCCTCAACTAGGGTTTTCAAGGTGGGGTGGTTGCTAGGGTTTGCCTTAGATTCCTTCAGTTGTAGTCTTTGGAGCCTAATCATCATGTATAATCTAGTATTGTCCTTTAGGTACCTTGTGTTCAGCCTCTTTAAGAAAATATATCTTTCTCTCTGCTCCAGGTAAGACTTATGTAGCAGCTTGTTTCTGTTGGTCAATGCAGCATTATTCTTCTTTATTTCTCTTTCCAAAATCTCCATCTCATAAATTTGCCTTAGTAATTGATTGATATTTTGATTTTTAGGCTTACTGGAGGAAGCCCTCTCTGTTGGTTCTTCTTGCTACTTTGGTGTGGGGGAGGGTAGTGCTTCAGCCACTGGTACAATTCGCATAGCTAGGTCTGCACCTTCTTCTTGCTCCTCTTCAGAATCTGAGTAGGGTAGATTTAGAATATTCTCCTTGTGTGTTTCAACCTCCTGGCCCTTCTCACTAAAGTCCAAGTTAATTTTTACCTTCTTGGACTTGGAAGAAGAGGGATTTTGTTATGTTGCTGCTACTAGGGATATGGCCCTCCTCCTTCTTCTCCCACTCCTTGGTGTGCTGGACTTCTTGGTAGGAGACTTCCTTTTCTCTTCTGGCTAAAGGCCTATCTCAAATCCATTCCAAAATAGAAAATAGGGCCATGCCACATTCCTTCTTTTCAGTAACTCCTGGATCAACAGTTGGATAAGGCCATGGTGGGACAGTCTGCCAGCAATCTTGGTTGGCTGGGCTTCAACTTGGTGTGCCATATTTCCCAAACTTCTATGTAAGTAAAAGGGAAAATTGAGTGGGATTTTACCTATGAAGTGGTTCATTATCTTGAAATGATAGATCATGGCTCTGTTATATCTTCCTTCACAGGTTAAGTAAACCACAATTTCCTTCACCAGTTGTTTCCACCTCTCTTCCAACCAGGATGATGGCACACTCTTCTTCCACACCATTCCTCTGTGCTCAGGTTTTATGTAAGACCTGAATTCTACATCTTTTAGTATGGTGGTCTTGAACCATTTTTCTCCTGTGCAAGGGAGTTCGGTTACTTCAGTGATCAGGTTTTCATCTATGTGAAATTCCACCATGCCTATAACTGCCTTTGAACCATCAAATGAGAGGGCAAACGCCTCAGCTACCTGCTGATGGAAGCCTTGTATCTTTTCACAAAACTTGTAGCAGCCAACCTCTTGGAAGAGTTTACAAACATCTGGATGTTCTTCCAAATAACTGATATCACCCAACTCCTGCCTGAGAGAAAGTCCTCCCTTCTTCATCTTGATGAGTGCCTCTCCTAGGTACCTGCAAAATAATTCTCAATTCTGTATACAGTGTGTTAGCAGGTTGTTCCTTAAGAGATGGTTTTCCTAGTGGAGAGGAATGATAAGCTCAAGGGTGAAATGTGATGGAGTCCTTTGGCACTGATTATGAGGGTTTGTTCTGTCATGATGGATGTTGAGATCATAAGGTGATGGCAGCAGTTGATCCTCTCGATCTCCTTTCCCAAGCAATCATATCACACATCAGCCTGGGTATTCAGTGGGATTTTTGTTGTTCTTTTTTACAGGTGGAAGGAGACTGAGGGTTTCCAATCCTATCAGTCCTTTGCTAATTTTATAACGACCTCTTTAACTAATTTACATGTGCGGTTATGCAAGCTCGAGTCTTTTCGACAATTTGTCACGCCCTCCACTAATGGTTCATCTTGCTGATGGGGTTCGATTTGACTATTTTCTAACCGTTTCCTCACTTTTCCTTTTCGGTGGTTAATAGCCCTCAGGAGTTTGTCTGCTAGCTGCCGAAAAGATGGCTTTCAGTGGCTAATGAAGCGATATCTATTTTGCCTAAGCCACTGAAACCATCATACGATCGTCGCGATGAAATCTTGCTTTTGGCAGATAACAACCTCACCAAAAAACCCGTTTAACCACCGAAAACCCGTCCTTCTGGTGGCTAATGAAATGCCTAAGATTTCGCCTAAGCCATCGAAAGCACTTCTTTCCCAACGCTTGTCTTCCTGCTTTTGGTGGTCAAAATATCCGTTGGATTGTTCGATAAGCTGTCGAAAGCATCACTTTTTGATGGCTAATGAGTTGTTCCGAGTGTTTCCTAAGCCACTGAAACAACCTTTACTAATATCGCTTGCTGCTTGTTTTCGGTGGTTAACATGCCTCCTAGTCTCCTCCCTAAGCTGCTGAAAGCAACACTTTTCGGTGGCTAATGAGTCATTTGAAATCTCACCTAAGCCACCGAAAGTGTTGATTTGATTCTACTTGCTCGAGCCGCTTTCGGTTGTTTACCTTTATCCCGCGTTCAATCGTTGGCTGTCGAAACATAGCTTTTCGATGGCTAATGAGCTATTAAAATCCTCGCCTAAGCCACCGAAAGCTATAACTTTCAAATTTTTCAACCATATCAAAAACAGAGACTTTCAATTTGTCATTCATACTCAGATCTTTCATTACATGAATCCAATTCTTCATACTTATCAAAATAAATTTATTTTGGGAGATAACATGTTGTGCATGTTATTCTCCCAGATAAGATCCTAGATCATGTTCCTTAAATGATAAAAATCTAACACGACATATACGCATCATATAAATATATAGATCTAAAGCATGTCTACCACCATTTTTATCAACATTCCACAATATTATTTCAATATAAGTGTGACAAAGTCATAAATATCGATAAACTAATAACGATTCATACAAAAAATTAAAGACATCACAAACACATAGATTTAACATGGAAATCCATATAGGAAAAACAAAAAAAACGCTCATATGGAATGAGTAATATTTATAATTCTTTTAGTATGTGCACACAACCTGCTAACTTCTCTCCAAATATTCTTTACAATAGATGAGTTTTCTCTGTCTTTCTCATGTTCTCATTTCTTCTTTCTTCTTTCTGTCGTCCTCTTCTTAGGATTGTCTCCTTTTGTCGAGTTCTCCTTCCAGATTGTGATAAGAGGAATATATCAAGATCATTCTATAAGGATATCTGCACACAACTTGTGGATTGACCTTGTATACTTCTTACAATTCTTCCTCTAACCATCGACTAGTTCTCAGCTAACAGTCGACTGCTTCTATAACTAACCCAATAAATCCCATTACATTAATAAAGGCTATATCGACCTGATTTATATTCATGCCCATCCCAAAATAGACTACTAGTCTAAATTAACTCACTATTTACATTTATCATTTCCTAAAAAAAATGAATTCATGTATTTGACTTACTCTTCTCCTTTTCCGTCGCGGCCTTTCTCACCTTGCGACTAGATTCTTCACATTTCCGACCAAATCTCTTATGTCCTTGCCTAGGGCCAACAACTCTTAAAATACCATATAATGAATTTCAAATTCCATGCATGAGTTGGTGTAACTAATACTAATGACCCCCATTCTCTCACTTATTTGTTTTGGTTGGGCCCAATACAGTCTTTAAATTTCTCAACACACATTGGTTCACTTCCATAGGCTCTCTGAATGCTTGAGTATCTTTCCAATAGTTTCACCCAGCTCTCTACGTATACAATATGATTTTGTTTGTTATGTTATTATATAAGAATAAAATGGGTTAGACAATTAAAATATCCCTTTACCTTTCTTGTAAAATGCACAATCCAAGGGGCAATGAAATAAGATAAGATTGCCTATCATCCTTGGATAATTTACTTTCCAAACCGACCATGCATGAAAATGATTTTCTTGCTTAATGGATTATGTAAAAGAATACCATTACAATTTACTAAACCTAGAACTTAAAAAATGCATTAATGTTTGTTTTGTGACTACCCCATATCAGTGAACATTGCACAGATATCTAATTAACATTGTGCCAACCTTGGAGGGATACTGTGAACTCTATCAAACTTTCCACTCAAACCTATAGGTGTCTATGACTAGTTAATTAGTTACTGTATTATGCAAAGGAGAAATTTAGGTTCATTTTTTGTTTTTATTTTTATTTTATCTTTGAAAGGGTTCTCTTTAAGCTTAGAAACATTATAGTTCACCCAATTACATCAAGGACCACAAGCAGTTCCCATCTCATTTGAAACATTGATCTAAAGCACTTATGCTTGATTATGTTGTCAACACATGTGTAACATCCTCTCAAAATTATCTAGTACTTTCACATGACCCCGACCCCTTATTTGTGCCTCACTAGAAGTTGATAAGTGATCTAACACTACATCTTTGATTTTGATCCACAACCCTATTCACATTATTTATTTATTTTTGGGTTACTTTTGTTTGTGAATTCAAAAGGTTCTATATCAAAAAAGATGTGCTACGAACTAAAACCTGTCAGGTTCCCCATTCATAATGGGAAACCTAGTATAAAATATTTTCCGCAAGATTCGAAATAGTTGTTTATGTCATGTTTATATTTGGGGTAAAACATGACAATGGAAAATGGCTATTTACATTGAACTAACATCTTATCATTTTGTCTGCAATGGTTTTTCATTGACTATTGGCATAATGATCTTTGTCTAAAAACCCAGAATGTAAACTTGAAAGTGTTGAAGTTTTAATAGGGAATAATGATGAATAATCTTTCATATTTTTATTTTAGAGCGTTGATTCTCTATAATGTTGATGTGAATTATATTGATAGAGGACGGATGTCTACACATGGAACATTGGTGGATGAAAGTAGGTCGCAGGGATTATTTTTATGGGGGGGTGAGTTTTATTTCACCTCATACTCTATATTTTTCCACCCTCCATGCATGTGTATGATGGTAGGAAATGATGGGAGTGGTGGGTGGGCCCATGACGAGATAATAAGGGATAAAATGACATTAGAAAAAGTTTCCAGAGAGATGGGTAGAGGGTACTAGACAATTTTTTTCATCCGAGATAAATTATAAAATTCTTATACAACTCCATCAACTAGTGACTATTAATTTCTCAAACTACTTCCTGCACATTCACATTGAATCTATGCAAGAAGTTCTTGTCCAATATACATTTCACAATAATTACAACGTCTGAAGGGAATTTTATTATAGTAAAAATGTTTTCTTTCATGTAAAAAGTCTACTCCACCTTGTCTTCACATGCAATTTCAATTTGCTTATACACAAAAGGAAATTAGGAAAGGAACAGTGTTCATGCCCAACATTATATTGAATCTACAAAAGGTATGGGAAATGGATCCAAGTGGAATCATTTTCATAATTTAAATTCCACATAAATTCCATCTCTACAATACTTATTTGGGTTCATGTCATCTTACATCATCTTACATAAATTCCAACATTATATGTGGAATTGCCATCTTACATCTTACCTAGGTAAGCATTCTCAATTTGTCATTTTCCATTTTCAAAAGTCTATCTTCTATATTTTGACGCCTAACACATTCCATAAATATATTTCTTCCATCCTCTATCTTCCTAATGACAACTATTCGGTTTAGTCCATAAATCTTAGATGTTCCTCCTTCAATCAAACCATAAATTACTAGTTTTGTGCCTTAAGAAAATTGTTAAATATGCATGAGCTATCTCAACCAATGTTATTAGAAGTTTAGAGCTAGAATGGAACTAACCATTTAGAGTGGTTCTAGGGGTTTCTTGGCATAACTATCGCATCAAACCAAAAATTACTAGTTTCATTATAAACTAATCATTTCCCCTCTAAACGAGAAGGTTCCACACAAAACTACCTATTTTCATACGATTATATATGGACATGCATGGAACCACCAATTTCACTTTAAACAAAAAAAGAAAATAAACCTAAAACCTAAATCCCTCAACTTAATTCTAACCCTTAAGGCTTATTGTATACATGGGAAAACTTTACATATTTGTGTCTACTTGTTTGAATTCAAATGGATGTACATGTATATATTCTTTTTTATCAAAACTTGATATTTTATGTATTTTTGGTTAATCAGTTTTTGTTTTGGTTTTTAACCAATTTCAATTGGATTCCTATCCAGTGTCGATTTTTGGGATCAAGTAGTTCAACAACCAATCTAGGCTTGATAACATTGATCTCAACATATTTTACAGTTTAACCAAATTCCCATTTTGAATTCATAATAAATAATGCATGAATATCATGCTTTCTTAGAGCCCAATAAAGTAACACCAATTAAAATACAAGTTGTACCTATGACCTTCATGCCATACAAAAATAATCACTCATACTAGATATCTCAACAATAGCAGACCTAGTGTAATTAGATTGAAACTAAATACTCTATATCTTTGATCAATATCAGATTAAAATAAAAACAATAAACTAAGAATAAAAAAGCAGGCCTTAAGAGGATAGATAGAGAAAATGAAAAGTGCAAGAATTGCTTTCTCTCATAGACTAAGGTGTGAGGCAAGAAGATGGGTACTTCCAAACGAAGTGTGGGAGGAAAGAATATTCATTATACATGGAAAGGAAATAACTAGTGCAGGAACTACTTTCTCTCATAGATAATGGTGTGAAAAAAGGAGATGGGTACAATTGAAGGAAGTGTAGGAGGATAGAACGTGCCATATGTTTGGAAAATATGAGATAGAACTGAATAAAATTTGACCCAATGAACAAGAGAACCATAATTAGGATAACCGACATTTTTCTTAGGGTTGACGTTTTCGAATATGACCTTCACGGCTATTAAAGGGGTGAATTAACCTGCCTACTTAAGTGAGAGAGTGAGCATGCTAAATAAGGCAAGTGACCTTGACTTCTATCTTAGTTATGTAATATGAAACGGTGCATGCACCATATTATTCCAATAAAAAAATGAGGTCATTCTCTTATATGACCACCTGGAATCTATCATACCAGAAATATGAAATGAGAAATGGAATGGAATGGAACCAAATACATGTCTTGAAGATTTCAAGGAATAAAAAATGTCAACACCCACCACAACGCCCAACCCTATATTATGCACAAAATATTAATGAATAATGTAGTAGTGTAAGGTCAACATGGGTATGGAAACAAATATGTGAACAAGAATGGAACAAGAAATATGTCTCCTATTCAAGTTTTTTGTTACATTTTATGAAGTGCTTGGGAGTTTCTTTCGAAATATTTTCTCAAAATATATGAAACCATATTATTTTATAAGATATTAAAATTTATGGGATTTTTTTTACCATGGAAACCTAGATCTAAACGTCCATTGTCATAAACTAGAACTAAGAAAGCCCCTACATAATTAAGAGTAGTTAAATAGAGTTGTTGAGAATATATATCTTCTAATAACCTACAGAATAAATTGAAGACATCACATCCCCGGGACATGAGAGAGGTGATTCAATACCCCAACCTTCTCCATGTTGAACTTGTTGTCAAGGAGAGATTCAATGCTTGCATCCTATGGGTCATTATAGAGATGACCATCATTGCTCGTTTTGAATACCATGCATGAAGCTTTGGTGAAGGTGGATTATGTTGTTGCAAACTAAGGGAACATTCCCAGCTACACCTAATATATTTGATGAAATTAGATGAACCTATAATGCACAACTAATGATAAAATCAATCAATTTTAATCACCCACATGATCGGATGCATGTGGGTGGGCCACCAACCCCATGATCGAATGCATGTGGGTGGGCCACCAACCCCATGATTGGATGCATGAGGGTGGGACACCAACCCCATGCTCCCCAAATAATGTACCCATTGTGTGTTTAGGGGGAAACATTGGAGCATCAAACACAAAAAAATGGGCAACATCAACCTCTTGTTATTGTATTTCTTTCTAGAGATGCTCCTAGTATAAGGCCACATAGAACCATTTGTAACTACTCCACCAGGTTGTTCATGCCTAGCAATAAGAAGGGTGTTGAATTAAATTTCACCAATACTATACATTTGTCAAACAATTAGTGTGCACACTTTGAATCACCATTTTTTTCATACATGTTGATTTCATTTTCTTCTATAATAGATTTATTCCCCACACTCGCATTCAAGAGATGAGCATATGCATCGAAGCCCGAAAACCCCTCACCTCTACTCTCAATTTCTTCTCTTCCCACCAAAACCATAAAATATTTAGGTTTGGTGCCAAAATTGAACCTTGTCCAACATTATGTTATTTCATGGGAAGCTCCATATGCAAATGAAATACATTTAGAGTCCTTTGTTGAAGAAATAAATTACTTTTGTTTTGTTTTATTTTGTTTTTAATGTTTATTTATTTATGATATATATTAATATATAACTATATTATAATAACAACTATATATTAAGATATAACTATATTATAATAATACTATATATTAATATTAAATTGAGACTTCGAGATTTGACTAGTTTAGCTATTGTAGTCACAGTACCAAGATGTTACACAACCAAGTAAATCGAGCATGCTAAATATTATGGAGCATTCTTCTTCTTTTGTTTGGGAAGTTATTTGACGAAATATTACAATGGATAATTGCAATTTTAATAATGAAAATTTACAATTTCGTAAATTTTAATGTTGCGGATGGATTTAGAGACCATTGCAATTTTGTAAACACTTCAAATGGATTCAGAGACCCTCTAATGGGTCCTCTTTATATATAATATCGAGTCACGGTTGACCAAGTTTTGGCTTGTAAGGTAGATATATGTATATTATATGCATACAAGTCCCTTAGTGAAACACATAATGAAGGGAAACATGGAGTAACTGCTGCATGAAAGGAGACTAGATGCTAGACACATTATCATCAATTTGGTGTCTCATTAGGACGTCATAATCACTGGCACTAAATTGATCTAATATATATATATATATATATATATATATATAGAGAGAGAGAGAGAGAGAGAGAGAGAGACCTCCTTGCTTGTTGGATGATACAATTCCTCTATTGGTAAAAGTGGGTGTTATTTTTATACATGCTAACCAATGTTCCTCTACTCCACTAACATCTTATATTAACCTCACATTAATTAGTAAACTCTTTAAACCACATGTTATCCCATGACTAAACCAGTCATTTATTTTAGTCATTTTTAGTTGTGATCACTTAAAATTGTTCAATTTTGGTAGTATTTCACTTAAAAACACTAAGGTGACCAATTTTGTTTGGTTGGTGTTGATGTAACTGTAACTTAGGAATGTATTCACTTGTATTTATTATGTATTGTACCCCGATGTTTATTCTGGGATGTGTCTGTAATGTATTTGAGTCATGACATGCCCCGATGTTTCTATCGGGAGGTTCTATAATGTAAACAAGTCATGTCAAGTCATTGTGGGTAAACCTCCTATTGGTCAAGGGTTAAAGTCCCCGTAGTTGTGGGGCCCTAGGGTTATTAGACTGTCCTAGAGAAGTTGACCCTAGGTGATTCATTGTAAGTTGGGGCAATAGTCCCCACCATTGTGTTAAGGATAACCCTCGTTGTTGGTCGGAGGAGGAAAAGTCCCCACAAGTTGTGGAGCACTAGGGTTATTAGACACTCCTAGAGATGTCGGCTCTAGTAAGTAATTGTTAAGTGAGGTCGACATGTTGGAGTGGCCTTCAAGTGAACGAAATAATATAAATAGAGATCGATCCTCTCTATTTATAATACACACACTCACTCATTGGGGCGCATGAGTGAGAGAGAAGTTCTTGGGATCAGAGAGAGAGACTATTGCTATCGAGAGATCATCCTTATGTTTTTGGGTTTTACTTTTGGTGCAGATTCTATATTTGAGGAAGTTGTGGGGTTTTCTATTTTAAGGTTTCCCCGAGGAAAATTCATTGTGTCTATTGTCTCTTGTGTTTTATTATTGTGCATGTTATTCTCTCAGACAAAGATCCTAAGATCTTAATGCTAGCTTGAATGATAAAAATATAACATGGTATCAGAGCTAACTTGAGAAGAAGAAATTGTGCAGGTGCAGAAGCTATGGCTTCTTACTTTTTTTGGTCTCTCTCCACAATCATTCAGAAAAAGTATGCTAGGCTCACTCTCCATTGAAGGGTGCATCTTTTTGTCGAAGCGAAATTCGATTTCGAGCATTTTCAGTTTTCGGTGCGAAAAAATAGGGCTTTCTACAAAAGAGGAATTTTTGAGTGAGCCTAGAATATGATTACTATCCTCATCAAAATTGAAGTTTAGAGACCTGGGTCGATATTTTTGGTTGGGTGAAACTCCGGTAAACTCAAACCCTAGTTTGACCCCGAGCTGGAGAAAACCCTAAAATACTAAAACTGATACGTTTTGGTACATCCACTATATCTAGGGATTGAAGAAGGATAATGAGCTGAAACTTTCACAAGATGAATATACAATCCTTCTTTACACTGTCTGTAAAATTCAGCATTATATTCACTATATTCTGGGAGATATGATCCCTCCAAGTTAGGGTTCCATCCTCTTCCAGGATTCATCCCTAAACAGGACACCTAGGGAGAATTGCTATATCTCGGGATACGAAGGTCGAAATGAAATTTTTAAAGATGTTACAGAAAGGGAACGGAATTTAATTTTTGTGCTCCAATTTTTAGACCCAAAAGATGAAACAGTGACATGTGGAAGTCTGAAGAACTTCGTTGTTCTGAACAGTCCTGTAACAGGTCACCTTGGGAAAATGATCATAAGTCCCAATTGGTGAAACCAATTCTAATGAAACCTGTGGTGTTGAAATAGGGATAGGATAGGATACATCAGTGAGAAGTTTTAGACACATAGGAGCAGTAATTTTGGAGATACCATAGAACCAGTATCAGGCATTTTGGTAGAAGAAATTGGTAAACTAGGGCTTCCTGTTCCGGGAGCTTCCCTCAACTGTTTTCAGAAAAGGAGTACATTGGACAGATTTCCTTGAAGAGATATATCCTTCTATCCAATCATATCTGAAAGATTCCAAGATTTTAAAATTAGGGTTTCTCTGACAAACCCTAGATCAGCCAGCTTCAGAACCAGGACGGACACCTCAAATTGGTAAGATCTAATATTTTTCTATTTTCACTTGAGCTTCTCATTTAAAATTGATCTATCACATCAGCTTGATGATAAGCTTGGTGAATTTGAAAACTTCCAAGCATAAAAGTATATGATCTCTCTGAAGAAAATGAATTGGACACCTACACAAGTAGAGAGGTTCGTTTCAGAGGGATATGAGGCTCAAAGCCTTACACAAGAAGAACTTGGTCAAGGCCAAGAAGATCATTGTTGATTCAATCACGGATCACCTTGTACAACAAGTGTCTCCCCTAAAGACACCGAAAGAGATGTTTGATTCCTTGACCAATATATTTGAAGGGAAGAACATAAATCAGAATATTACTTTAAGAAACCATTTGAAGAATGTGAAGATCCAGAATGCAGAGACCATACAGTCATACTTTACAAGGGTCTCTCAAATCAAAGAACAACTTGTAGTAGCAGAAGAAGAAGTGGAGAATGCAGAAGTGGTGATAGCCACCTTTAATGGCCTCCTGGGATCATGGGATTCATTCATTCAAGGAATGTGTTCCAGAAGGAAGTGATTGCTTTCAACAGAAGGCTAGGAAGAAGAAGAAGCTCGAATCATAATAAGAGAAGAGAAGATGGGAGCAACTGAAGATCAAGCTCTCACCATCCAAAGAAGATACCTTAAGCGATGAGGAATATGAAGAACTCAACTCTTGAAGAACCTATTATCCATCTTAGCATTTGGATAAGAAATGATGCTATTATGAATGAAGAAGATGATGAAGCTGAAGGCTCAAGAAGGAATCTACCCACAAAACAAATAAAGATAAGTATTCAATTGTCATTTCATGATATTGCTATGAATTTGTTTATATTCAGTTAATGTATTATGCATGATATAATTTTTTCATTAATGATAGTATACTACTAATATGCATGTAATGGGTAAGTAGCTCATGGTGCTATACAACTCTCCATTGCTTCTTATCTAGAATCAAACCTCTTTGCTAACATATTGGATTAGTGCACAATCTCAATGTTGTCTTGGTAGAGATGGAAGGCATCTAGAAAGTTTCCGTGAGATATGGATGAATGTTGTATCGGTTAAAATAGTTGCATGATCACATATTTATGCATAAGAATTTGCCATTATGAATATTCCTTATGAAATGTCTCTAACCATAAAACTGCATTTGACTTGTAGGAAAGATCGCATACATAATCACCTACAAGCAAAGAAGAATGAGACTTGTTTCGAAGAACAAGTGACGACAATTCAAGATGAAGAATAATTTGACGAATGCAATGACATCATTGATGTAGAACCTTCTAGCCATGAAGAAGTAACCAAGAAGAAAGGGAATACCAGTTCAAGAAGAACAATGTCTAGGAGGCAATATCGATACATGAAGGGAAGTTCGTAGTTCCATTAAGCAGTAGATGGAAACATCATGGGATATAAGGCAAGATTCATAGCACGAGGCTTCTCACGAAAAGAAGGCATAGACTACGAAGAGACATTTACAGCTAGTGGGAGTTGAGACACATGACTGGTAGAATCATGTGTGCAAATGAAAGAAGGCCTTGTACGAGCTCAGAAGACACCCATGGGATAACACATACATGAAGATCTGAACCTTTTCTACAAGTTTGATAAAGGATGACAAGCTCATAGATGGGTGCGAGAAGAACTTTTGAAAAAGTTCAAGATAGAGGATATTGGTATCCAGTGATCCTAGATGGATGCATAGAATATTAGCAGCAGAGGAAGATACTTGTCACTCTGGAACAGAATGTTTTAGTACATAGAGTATGAAAGACAAAGGGACAATGATGCTCCGCTTCAGAGGGAGTGACTATAGAAGATCCTGAGGTTCAACATGGTATGACAGGATGGATAGATTACTAATGACTCTAGGCTTTACTAAGAGTAAATCAAATTCCAACCTTTGCTTTAAGGTTGAAGGCAGAAGACCAGTGATGCCCCTGTTATGTATCAATGCACTATTTTCTAGTCATGGAGGTGTGGTAGAATGCAGATGGAATCTTCCTCAGACAAGGGAAGTATGCAGAGGAGATCCTGAAGAGGTTCAGGATGATGGACTCCAAGGCCATGACCACACCTATGGCATCGAACTTGAAGCTCTTAAGTGATGCTTCATCAGAAGCGGTTGATGCTACAATGTATCGTCAGATGATTGGGTCCTTGATGTACCTGACGAACACGAGACCAAATATTTGCTTTGTTGTGAACACCTTGAGCCAGTTCCTGTCAAATCTGAGACATGTTCACTTGATTGCTACAAAGCATATTCTGAGGTACTTGAGGGGTATAGTTGATTATGGGCTCAAGTATGAGGCGAATCAGAATATTAACCTAGAGGGTTATGTTGATTCAGATTTAGCAGGCAGTGCCATTGATAGGAAGAGCACTTCAGGGTGTTGCTTCAGTATGGGATCAAGTGTGATCTCTTGGTTTAGCAGGAAGCAATCCTATGTGGCACTGAGTATAGCTGAAGTAGAGTATGTTGCAGCTTGTTTAGCTAGTTGTGAGGCAATGTGGATGAGGAAGCTACTATCTAATTTAGTTGATCTCTAGTTGGATGCTACTTGTATATATTGTGACAACCAGAGTTGTGTGAATTTGTCAGAGAACCCGGTGTTCCATGACAAGTTGAAGCATATCGAGATCAAGTATCACTATATCAGGGATATGGTGCAGAGAGGATCAGTGAAGTTCTAGTATGTTGCGACAGACGAACAGATAGCTGATGTGTTGACGAAGCCATTGGCCAGAGTGAAGTTTGAGTACTTCATGGAGAATCTTAGTGTTCTCCAGATCAAGGTTCCTTCCAAGTGGAAGTGATGAGCCCATGAGCCATTCTAACATGGTGAGAGGATTGGTTCCTTCCATGGTCAGATGTAAGGGCTGAGCCATTCTGTCATGGTGAGAGGATTGGTTCCTTCCATTTCAGATATGAGTGCTAAGCCATTATGATATGACTGTAGGATTGGTTCCTACATGATCAAATATAAGGGCTATTGCCATTCTCTGAATGGAGATGCCTGGTAAGTTACCAGGAATACTCGGGCTAGGACTGAGGCCATTCTGATATGACTGTGAGATGTAGTCTTACATGATCAGATGTGATCGCATGGCCATTCTGATGTGATTCAAGGGATGTGTTCCCACTTGATCAGATATAAGGGTTGTTGCCATTCTTTGAATGGAGGTACCTGGTTAGTTACCAGGAAAGCTCAATCTGGGACTGAGGGCCATTCTGATATGACTGTGGGATGTGTTCTCACATGATCAGATATGATTGCATGTCCATTCTAATGTGAATGAGGGATGTGTTCCCACTTGATCAAATATAAGGGTTGTGGCCATTCTCTGGGAGAATGGAGGCACCTGGTCAGTTACAAGGAACCCTCAGTCTAGGACTGAGTGCCCTTCTGACATGGTGAGAGGATTAAGTTCCTTCCATGGTCAAATGTAAGTGATGTGCCTTTTCACAAATGGTAGTAGGTGTGTCCTACCATGCTGGTGATTGTAAGTGTTGTGCTTTTCCATAGATGGTAGTAGGTGTGTCCTACCATGCTGGTGGATGTAAGTGCTGAGCCTTTCCATAGATGATAGTAGGTGTGTCCTATCATGCTGGTGGATGTGAGAACTGTGCCTTTTCATAGATGATAGTAGGTATGTCCTATCATGCTAGTGAATGTAAGTGCTGGGCCTTTCTGACAGGGTTGTGGGATGTGTTCCCGCATGGTCAGATGTGAGTGTTGGGCATGCCTTTTTGACATGGTGTTGGATGTGTTCCTCTCATGGTCAGATGTAAGTGTTGGGTGGGCCATTCTGACTTAGGGTCAGATATAAGCATTGAAGAATACCTACATGGAGGCTAGGCCTACAACCAGCATGAAAAAGGGTCAGCTCTATAGAACTTCCTGTGATGAGAAGAATCATGAGATAGCACCCGTGATGATGATCCACCAGTGATGATCCAGCAGTGATGATCTAGATCGAGTGATGATCTAGATCTAGTGATGATGATCCAAATTGAGTGATGATCTAGATCCAGTGATGACGATCTAGATTGAGTGATGATCCAAATCCAGTGATGATGATCCAGATCCAGTGATTATCTAGATCTAGTGATGATGATCTAGATCGAGTGATGATCTAGATCTAGATGAAGATGACTTGAAGATGAAGATGATGATCCAGATGATATAGAGAAGAAGACTTGTGATGATAAATTGTGTCGAGAGAATACCTTCCTAGTTAAGAGGGAGTGTTGATGTAATTGTAACTTCGGAATGTATTCACTTGTATTTCTAATGTATTGTACCTCGATGTTTATTCCGGGATGTGTCTGTAATGTATTTGAGTCATTTCATGCCCCAATGTTCCTATTGGGAGGTTCTATAATGTAAACAATTCATGTTAAGTCATTGTGGGTAACCCTCCTATTGGTCAAGGGTTAAATTCCCAGCAGTTGTGGGGCCCTAGGGTTATTACACTATCCTAGAGAAGTCGACCCTAGGTGAGTCATTGTAAGTCAGGTCAATAGTCCCCACTATTGTGTTAAGGATAACCATCCTTGTTGGTCGAAGGAGGCAAAGTCCCCACAAGTTGTGGGGCACTAGGGTTATTAGACACTCCTAGAGATGTCGGCTCTAGTAAGTAATTGTTAAGTGAGGTCGACATGTTGGAGTGGACTTCAAGTGAATGAAAGAATATAAATAGAGAGTGAGCCTCTCTATTTATAACACACACACTCACTCATTGGGGTGCATGAGTGAGAGAGAAGTTGTTGGGATCAGAGAGAGAGATACTACTGCTGTCGGGAGATCGCCCTTATGTTTTTGGGTTTTACTTTTGGTGTTGATTATATCTCTAAGGAAGTTGCGGGGTTTTCTCCTTTATGGTTTCCCCAAGGAAAATTATTTGTGCCTATTGTCTCTTGTGTTTTATTGTTGTGCATGTTATTCTCTTAGATAAGATTCTAAGATCTTAATGCTAGATCTTATTTTAGTCATTTTTAGTTGTGATCACTTAAAATTGTTCAATTTTCATAGTATTTCACTTAAAAACACTATGGTGACCAATTTTGTTTGGTTGGTTTAGTCATTGATTGCCGATGGTGAGCAACATTTTTGGTCCCCTGTTCACCAATTACCCATTTTTATACAAGTGGTTTTTGGCTAGAGAAGATAACCCATGAGGAACAAAAACCTTAAATGTATTTGTGGGTTTGGAACTTATAAGTAGTTCTAGTAAATTGTTGGAAGTAATTTTCAGGTATTAGCACTTTAACAATAATTCAACTTTTCTCAAGTATTTATAGATGTGGGAAATATTGGACTTGTATACATAATCGTGGTTTATCTGTACATTTCATCTGGTTCATTCTGAATTTCCTTTTCAAATAACCTGATCTAACATCTTCTCCTACTTTATAATGTTAGCATTATTTTTACAATATTTGAATTATATATTGAAGTTTTCTCCTACTAGCGTATGCATAATTTTTGGCACATTGTTTGTAACTCAAGGATTTTGTCTCCTTCCCATAGGAAATTTTTGTCTTTGTAAATGTTAATGAAAATATGGCATATCTTATATTCACTTATATTTTGCACTCTATTGTAGTCCAAATGGATTCATTTGTTTCCATGTACCTAAATATGTTTATTTTGTTGGTCCATCTTTATCTGGAATTATTCCTTTAAAAAAACCCAGAAACTTGTTTATCTCATATGTTTCCATATGGAAATTGCATTCCAAGATATATTTATTCCTATCATTCTCTCTTTGTTGAAAAGTTTTTTATAAGAAAAAAAAATTCCTATAAATTCCATCAATATTATAGTTTGAAATTGCAACTGCTTAATATCATTGAAATTGGAGTATACTCTTCACAAGATTGATCTCCTCTCTTCTCTAGGATTGACCACTTCTTTCGAACAAGGATATTTAAGTGATAACTTGGTTTTTGGGCCTCTATTCACTCTATGTAATCCTTTTTCCTATAGTTTTTAATTGTACGAAATTCCAAGCTAACATTGGTGATCTAAACTGGACTGCTAAATTGGTCATGTAGTTTTCCAGAAGAATGGATATTTTTTTAAAATGTATGTCAACATGCCATTATTAAATTGAGCACATAGATCTGTGGACAAACACACAACTCACATGATAGATCACACAATTTACTCAGTTATTGAAGAATGAAACAGTGCAAAAATGGCTTGCAGCTGTGAATGCTTTTCATTAATCAAAGATAATTAGATAGATAATTACAATGAAGTACAATGGCTTTAATAGCCACAAGCAATTCGAATCCAAATGAGGAAGTTCAAATTGATTAGACTCTACTTGATTGTACGTAACCAAGACCTTGTCTAAATCACTATCGGAGGACTCAATAGTTAACTGACCTTGTCTAAACCATAACCGGAGTTCATTGGAGCTCTAAAACATAACTCAAGTGTTACATTCAGTGTTGACTAAGGTTAACTGACAGTGGTAGGTGAGAAATGCGCCCCACATGTGTTCAGTCAAGTAAACCTAGCGCTAATTGAATGTAGAGGACTAGAACTGAATGTAACTGACTCCTAACTTATCTTGACTAGACATTAACTGAAGTGAACTAGCCTTGGTTGGTTTTGGCACTCCCAGTGCCTTCCTAAATTGTAGGGATTGGTCTAGGAGGCTCCTAAACTGATGCAATCAAGTGCAATCAGTGGCAGTGAGCCTCAATTAGTGTTCCCCACACTTTAGTAACTGAAACATGTGCCCCAATTAGTTCAAGTGCACTCAATGGTGTTAATGACTATAAATAGACTGGATGGACTCCCGATTTAGACATGACTCCCGATTTAGACATATGACCAAATTTGGACAAGGGAGGATTAATAATCCTAACACCCCCCCTGAATGATAACTTGGAAAATTTGTGGGCCCTGGTAACTAAGACCATAGGTCACCCATTACATCAAGTAAAGTAAAGTAACTGCTCAAAAATAAGGTGCTGGGGAAAAACCACATGGGAAAAAATCCCCCCCTCTAATTAAGCAAGTAGAATCAAGATCAATCTGGTTCTTCTGTGCACAGGTATCCTGGGGCCTGGCATGTGAAACTCTCCATCATTATGTCTGGAGGAATCTTCCTCTTTGGAAGAAGAATGATATGCTCAACTAAATCAAAAATATAGACAGCTGCTGGATGAAGACTAGACCCATGTAGAGCAACTGAAGTCAACTGAAAAGTGAGAAAAGGTTCTTGAGAATTCAGAGAATGTGAGGAACACTCAAGAAACTGATATGTTGCATCCATTAACAGTAAACCATGAGTGGTAAGAAAATCCCCAAGTGTTAGGAGCATGTGTCCAAGAGGATGCAGAAAATCTTCCTCTTTACTAGTTCTGTGAGGAGATGAGCATGTGATCAATGGTAGAGAAGAACTGGGACTGTTGAGAGAGAATGCTTGAGCTCCATAGTCTGATATAGCTTCTGAAATAGATAATGAATCACATAATAAAATATCATCAACCTCATATGAGGAAACTAACACCAAATCCCCATCAGCAGTTTTGAAGAGAAAGTGCGGTACTTGATTTTTCACACCGGAATTGGTGAGAGCAGCTACAAGCGTGACTGAAGGATTTTGGATTTTAAAATATGAACCAAATAATATCAGATCAGAAAGTAAATCATATCTAAATAGGTTCAAAACAGATCCAAAACTGTTAAATGGAATCAAATCCCTAGCAGCAGTTTTGTAGGAGACTTGTGGTACTTGTTTCTTCACACCGTTGATGAGAACAGCTACAAGTGGTACTGAAAGATTATGAATTTGATATATTAAACCAAGAAATATCAGATCAGATCTAAATAATATCATATCAGATCCAATAAGGTTAATATCAGATTCAAATAAATGGTTAACCAAGAAGGTGGATGCACAGCTTTCTTCTTCTTCAAAATTATGAATTTGGGTGCATGCAATCCTACAGGAATTTGCTGGAAAATATAGATCATGGGGAGCAAATGGATCACTCTGTTAATCTGATATTTCTTCCAAAATATCCAAGGTATCACATATTTTCACACCAGCAGCAACATTAGAGGGAGAAAAATCAAATTTCCCTTCACTTTCGGAAGCAATTACTGGTAAATTTTGCACATAATTTAAAGGAAAATCACTGGTGAATGTTTGCATGGAAGTGCAGCAGAATTTTTCTTCAATACCAGAGATTCGAATGTCTTCTTCTGTTTCAGCAATATGAGAAGATGAGATATCAAAGATCTCATGAACTTCTGGAGCATCAGGAGAAGGAGTCACTGCATGGAGACTGTCTTCAATTCTAATTGACTGTGTAGAAGCTTCTGCTTCTTCTTTATCTTGAACAACTTCATCAAAGAGAGTGGAGGCCGAGATTTCTGGATCAAGGATGCTTATGGTGCTAGATGTTCTCTCCAAAGTGCTATTATGATCCTCATAAATCATCCCAAAGGTTCTGTCCAATCTTGTCCAGAGTTCCTTCGGGTCTTCAATAGATCTAATGAGGTAGCGCAAGCTAGGAGAAAGACCTGTTGCTATTGTTCCAAAAGCTCCATCACTTTTATTCAGCCAATTAATCTTACTAAAACACTCTTTACCAATCCCAATAGACACCCGATAGAGACCTTGTCTCATCAAATATGAAATCATTTCGAAGTTGTACCTACAAAACAAAAAAAATGATCCAGTAGGAGATCTGAGGAGGAGAAGTTCCTTGTCCGTCGAGGCTCTGATCCCATATTAAATTGAGCACATAGATCTGTGGACAAACACACAACTCACATGATAGATCACACAATTTACTCAGTTATTGAATAATGAAACAGTGCAAAAATGTCTTGCAACTGTGAATGCTTTTCATTAATCAAAGAGTAATTAGATAGATAATTACAATGAAGTACAATGGCTTTAATAGCCACAAGCAATTCGAATCCACATGAGGAATTTCGAATTGATTAGACTCTACTTGACTGTAGGTAACCAAGACCTTGTCTAAATCACTATCAGGGGACTCAATAGTTAACTGACCTTGTCTAAACCATAACCGGAGTTCATCGGAGCTCTAAAACATAACTCAAGTGTTACATTCAGTGCTGACTAAGGTTCACTGACAGTGGTAGGTGAGAAATGCACCCCACATGTGTTCAGTCAAGTAAACCTAGCGCTAATTGAATGTAGAGGACTAGAACTGAATGTAACTGACTCCTAACTTAGCTTGACTAGTCATTAACTGAAGTGAACTGACCTTGGTTGGTTTTGGCACTCCCAATGGCTTCCTAAATTGTAGGGATTGGTCTAGGAGGCTCCTAAACTGATGCAATCAAGTGCAATCAGTGGCAGTGAGCCTCAATTAGTGTTCCCCACACTTTAGTAACTGAAACATGTGCCCCAACTAGTTCAAGTGGACTCAATGGTGTTAATGACTATAAATAGACTGGATGGACTCCCAATTTAGACATGACTCCCGATTTAGACATATGACCAAATTTGGACAAGGGAGGATTAATAATCCTAACAGCCATTGCACTAGGGATTTTGTCTAAATGTGGTTTTATTAAACATGGAAATAGTTGTATTTCATATTAATTTTCATTTTGTTTCTTTCTAAAGGAAATGGTTTTATGCCAAGAAAAGATGCTAACATGCAGGCCAGGTCAAAGAAGAGAAAATCAAAGACAACAAAATTTTACTATATTGGAACATATATAAGCAAGCAGAGAAACATACACCAGGAGAGACTAAACAAGACTTTAATGAATCACTACAAGCAATGAAAAGTTTCTATACAATCTTCTGTATTGTAATGAACATATTGTATTAAACTATTAATTGATTTCAGAGAAGAGGAAGAAATTTGAATCTTGTAAATAATATTTATTCTTCTATATTATGATAATATTTTATCAATATATATTCATTGTTTGCATTGGTATTTCTATTTTGAAAATAAATCAATTATGACTAATGAGGAATTCGATAATATGAAAGAGGAATTAATGTGGAAGGGAAGCAATCTTGTCATGCTCAGTATGTTCTTCATTCTAAACTTTTCTAGTGCCAAAATGTACACTAATTGTTCTCTAATGAATTATATTATTGTGTAGGAGGATACAAGATTGTTGTAATTGCAAGATAAACTTTGTTTAGTTTATGTGATGAAATTAGTAATTTGATCATTTGCAAAAAGCAACCAATTTTAGTAATGAACTTGGTTTTGATGAGTAGGCACATATGAACAAAAGATCATGGAAGCTTCACTATCTAATGTAGTGTTCAATCCAATCATGACAGATGTTGAATATAATGAATTGAATCTTAAACTTAAGGTGATCTTGTCCCTTGGTTGTTTTTAATGGAATGCAGGATAAAATCTATCATAATAAATACCTTCCATAGTTGGTATGCCATCAACTCCTTGATAAATGAAATCAGACCATGGGACAAAAAAATTTGAAAACAAATCATATTTTACCTTAGAAAAAAAATTGCCACTTATTTATCCTTCAATTTTTAATGTGGATTCTCGGATACTAGTAGTTAACTCACAAAACCAGTAGAAGTGTGAAACCACCAGTCCTTTAAAATATTGTAGGATAGATGTTTATGATATACTATCCTTCATCATTTTTTGACTTCATGTTTTATAAACTTAGCATTAGCAGAACCTGTGCTAGAACTATAATTCCTCTCTATTTAATGTAAAATTGAATGTCGTGCAGAGGTTTTCTTGTCTTGTGATGGTGGCCTTCACGAGATCAAGAAAATACATTGTTTTTTATTTATTGAAGCATGCACCTTGACCTAAATTAAGGGAAAATACCAAATCAGGATCCTTTAGCAGTATCGAAATTCAAGGTTAGGAATAGGATCTCCATTACTGCATGTTATAACTTGCTTCAATGATTTTATGAAAAGGATATGAAATAGAATCTATGCATGAAGAAACTTCCATAGTACCTATAGGGTCATGCATTCTTCTATATTTTTTCTCATGAGAAATTCCTTCAAAATAATTATACAATCCTTCAATATTCACAATTTCTATGAGTTGTTGCCTCTCATAAGTTCCAATAGATGCTACTTTTGTGTTATCCTCCATTACCATAGGTTCTAATGGAACTTGAGGATTCAAACTATCCTCATAATCAAATTCAATATCCTAGGGATCCTTAGGATGAGATGGAATAGACTCTTCATTTGAGTAAAATGATTCACATTCCTGCTTAACACATTCAGAATCAAATACCACCTCCTTTGTTTCCTCCTTAGTAGCAAACCTCCAAACATGAACAATCATCATCTTTGGGAAAATATTTACAAGAATGTCACGTAAATATCGCACGCCGCACATTAAACAAATGGTGTATGTAAAATTCATGTTACATGCAATAAACAAGAAACCCTTGGGAAGCTGTTAAATAAAATGCATAAAATATTTTACATAGGAGATGGAATGAAAACCCATGGTCACCTGGAGGTTCGTTCCAAGGATTTTGAACCTCTCCAATATGTATAATTTCATTCAATGAATCTTCTATCATATGTTTATTTCCCATATCCTCTACAAAATATTAATTAATGGAAAAGATGTCACTGGAAATGTCTGCAGCATGGTGGGACCCATGTGAAATGATTTCTAAAATACTTTCTTCTAGTGGATTGGATTTACTACAGCTAGCTTTGTTGCAATCTTCTCCAAAGGTTGATTTTGAGGGCTTTGTTTTCTCCAAATGATCATCATCCAAATTTGAAACATCAAGCTTACCATACCTATTTTGCAACAAGTGATATTGCATCTTTAATTTTTGAATATCATCAGTGGAAACGGAACATGAACAACTTTTATAAATTGCTCGAATTGCTATGAATTTTCTCCTAATCATTATGGGCATGGACACTTCTACTAGGATGAATTTCCTCCACTCTTTAATTTCTTTCATTATAAATTAAGAAGACTAAGAATAACACCATAAAACTACTTGAATATACATATGCCAAATTTAGTGTCACTGGTCATCAAAAGATGGAATTTTTCCACAAATTTTGAAGTAAATTCCTACTGAGGTCCAATATTTTTATTTTCTCTAGGGTACAATAATATACTCAAGAGATTAGGAATGTGGAACAAATAGAAATCAACACTCTTCCATAGTATATAGATCATAATTGGATCTTTTTAGCCTTGTAATACATCTTCAAAAATTATCTGTATGGCTCCCACCCAAAAACTCCTATAAAAGTAATCATAGTAAATCCTCTCTTCTTTGCTTCAGTGTATTTTGCGAAATACTTTGCAAGTATTCATAAGAATACTTACAGAACTTGTGAATATAACATACATGTTGTGGATAACATTAATCAAGATACCCTTTATAAACTTAAAAATCATGAAACCTTCAATTTGCAGGATGTTAATGACTATTCAATATATATAAGCTATGGGTTTTAACTTTAATGGATAAAGAGAGAAATCTAGTGCTTTTCACATCATCAAATTGAAATCAGACACCCCTTCTCTATTTTTGTTCTTCCTCCAAATTATTTTCAATTTGGACACACAAAAAACATATAACAAACATGCAATTTCTAAAATGTGTCTAGTTTGTTTGAGGAACTTCCAGTGATCAACTGAGTAATCATTTTGTGTCAATTTTGGTCTCCACCTATGATTTAACTTTGTTTTTGTTGTGGATATAGATTCTCTATGCACTCCCCAAGGATATCATATTATTTATTTTTCACTCGTTCACTGTGTTACTCTTAAGTTAATGAATTTCCTTTAATTAGTTCTTTTTGCATGCTATAAATTTCCAGCATTCAATCATATGTTTTGTGGAATCATGCATTTGTCCTTCATGGAAGTTAATGAGAGATTTGTGTTTCAACATTTTATGTCCCATAGTTGTTAAAAAGAAATTGGATGTACTTGAAGATCAATATTTTGGTTTAATTGTGGAATGATCCAGCTGTAGTTTGATAGTGACCTTTCATTTTCACTACTTAGTAGGGATATGTTTGAGAAGTAATGTTGCTAGGAATTAGCATCTTCTGTTGTAGGTATTTTCATGATATTTATTTTCTCAATTACACATTCATGAACCTATTGTTTCATAGAAGCCTCCTAGTAAGATAAGATAAAAGATAACTTTATTAATGCTCGAAAAATGACCACAAAAGTAGGTCAATGGGAGTTAAAGATCAATCCAGTGTGAATACATGAATGTGGGAGTGCAAAATAAAAATATTAGGTATAGTAATACAATGTGAAAATACGAGACTAGAAATATAGACACATTGGTGTTGATCAAGAGAGAGAAAGAAGTGGGGGATATGGGTATTGAATTGTTGTTGGAGTCATCGAGCACCATATGGGAACCTAGCTATAATTTTAATTAAAATTCAGTAAAAAAATATTACTCAGGTATACAAAAATGGGAAGCTCTTTTCTAACATAATTTTAATGAATTAATTGAGTAGCTAATTTTGTTAAGTTTCTTATTATTAATTTCATTTTTTATAGATAAGTATGGTGTTTATACTTATGCAACAATTTCACTAAAATCCAGTAAAAAAAGCAATGTTTGTACAATAGTGGATAGTTCCTTTCGACCATTTTAATGAAGTGAAGAACTGATTTTGTTAGTTTTATTATTATTAATATTGATTTTCATAGGGAATTTCTAAGAGACTAAGGAGACCAAGTGATTACAATCCCTTGTAGGAAGCATCGACTGGACCAAGCTAGCCCAATCCCCACCTTAACTTAGCCGATGTTGGTCTCACACCAGGGTAAATTATGTAATGCAACATCTGTATATCAATGGATAACAAGGAATTAAATTGATTTATTTTTCTTGTATGCTTGTGTTTTTGTCTCTAGTCCTATATAATAAAGATAGTTTCATATGCTATATAGAAATATTCCACCCAGATATGTCCTAGTATAACATTGCTAACTTATATAGACATGGTAGTGTTGTTGAAGGAGTTGAGGTGCCTAATTGAATATTTGTTGGTGGCTTACCATAGTACTTCACAGAAGCACACATAAGACAAAAGCTTGAATATTTTGTGTAAGTATGCTTAGATATTTGGTTTGTATATTTGTTTTGTAGTATTATATTTTTTAACATAAATTTAAGTGAGAAGCAAAGTTTTATGGAAAGATTATAGAAGTTACTATGTATAGGTATTTTGGAATGAACAACTATGTATAGGGTCCTTAAGTTTAAGATCAAAACATTCATAATTCTTTTCAAAATACACGAGTTTCATGGAAATATTGTAATGCTTACTATGCATAGATATTTTGGAATGAATATCTATGTGTATGGTCCTCAAGTTTAAGATCAAAACATTTAGACTGCTTTTCAAACTAAACATAAAGTATGCATAGATTATTGGATTCACATTTATTATTTAGGATCTATTATCATGCGTAGATTCTTGGATTCACCTGTGTTATTTAGGATCTATTTTGAAAGTAGCAGTAATAGGAAATGGACTACAGAGGACCAATTGGTGTTTTATTTGCAACTGTAGAAAAACACAAGGGTATTGTATTGTTTTAGTTGAATTCCATTATATACATAATGTTATAATCAATCAAATTGCAAGGTTACCAGTGATACACATAAAGAGTCATATAACAATAACAGAACAAGAGAAAATAATGGTAGACAGGATAACAATTTATACTACCCAATTACACACATGGGTTCATACAATAAACCGAACGAAGCATCTATCTGGCTCAACATCCTATATATACATTTAGAAAACAGTTATAGTAACTAACTGTCAGTTCAACCAATCGACACGAACTATGAGGTCGACCTAATATACAATTAGTTGAATAGTGAGTCTAGTCGGCTAAGCCGACTAGCTCCTCCAACATCTCCCCCAACACAAAATATTTCTTCATCCTGAAGAAACAGGGAGGTGGAAAAATTTATTTCTTGAGTTGTTTCTACAATGATTTTTCATGGGATGTGATGTCTGATAGACGGTTTCTTCTATATGCAAACTTCCACAATTGATTCTACAGTAATTGTTAACTGATGTTGGAATTCCTTCCAAGTGCGAAGTGCCTTCTAGATGTCTATGGTCAGAGTTGTGAGACTCGACAAGTTCGCCACGTTTTGGTGTATGTTCTAGTTAAAAATGTTTCTCATGTCGGGTCCCAAGAGTTGTACTTTTTCTTCAGTAGTATCAAGTAGTATTTTCATATGAGGATGAATCTTGTCAAGGCTGACTAGGTTGGGTCTGGCTTGGTTGATCCACTGATGTTCTTGTTTCTCTAACTTTTATAAATTTTCCATCTCTAACACAAGTACATCCTGAATTGTCTTCCCCATTGCTTTCGTTCTCACTTGTCGGTCCTACAGTGAACTAATGAGCTCGCGAGTATCCCACACCTGCTGAACAAATTGGTCGTAGTAAGTGAACCAACTCCTCAAGGCTTCTTTTGTTGCATTAGACTTTGTTATATGTTCTTTCAGCACAGTGTAGGCTATCGAAAATGTTGTATACCAATTTCTCAGTAATATAGCAGTTTCTTATGCTTGCTCTTATGTTCTTTCTTGTAGTTGTTCTTGAATTTTTGACATGACACTTTCAAAAGTTGGTATGATTTGTCTAATGGCTTGTCGGTGTCGACCCCTTCCGATATTGGAATGAATTGCCTCGCCAAAATTTTGCACTTCGTAAGGAATTTAGTCTGGTTTGTCTTTAATTTTTCTAGTTGTTCTTTTATTTTCTCTCCTCTTAGTATTGACTCCTTATTGATGGCATCCACCAGTCAGTACAGCTCCTCTTCTCTTATTTTCTACATGTCGATTGTTGTTGTCGACCCTAACTGAGCCAGGTGAATAACTAATGGTATATGTTCTTGATCCAACTGTAGTTGTTTTTTATGTTCCTTTTCTTTTTTCTTTCTTTATTTTCCATCTTTCCTTCTTCGTCTCTTATGTTCCCTGTTTTGTACTTCAACTTATTCTGTCGACGGAGGCATGTTCTATTTTTTCTCTGTGGTGTTGCTAGGTAAAGTAGGATTTGGTAAGTAGGTTTCTGGTGGGGAAATGGTAGGTGGTGGTGTATGTGAAGGTGGTTTGGTTGATGGGAGAGGTGGTGGTTTCTCAGAGGTTTATGGGGGAAGAGTTAGTATGGAATTTGTCAGTAGAGGTTTTTCAACTATTTTTGGGAGTTTGACAGTTTCAGGGGATTTGAAAGATTCTATATTCTCAACCATTTCTTGGTTTGTTGCTGATGGTTCAACTTGGTCGAAGTTGAAAATTTCTTTCGAAATGGATCCCTTATCTTCCTCATTGGTTGGGTTAGGGAGTGATGGTTTTTCAATGAATTGTGGGATAAATGAGGAGATTTGATGTGCTAAAATCTCAGAAGTTTTGTTTGGTTTTCTTTGGAAGGTGGGTTTGATGAGTCCTACGATTTGTGATCTTAGTGCAGAGTTTTGTGGTTGGTCAGATATTTGGGGGATGACTAGAATTTGTTGTGGGGTGCTTGAAGAAATAAATGGTATTTTTATCATTAAATTTTGAATAGTAGGAAAAATAATTGGTAGCTGGTTAATAAAATCTTGCAGGTCGATAGCTTTATCTACTCCTGTCTGGATATTTTTGGATAGTGCTTGTAAGTATGGATTTAGGGAAGTTGTTGGTGTAACAAAGGTCGAAGTTGGTAAGACTTCTTTGACTATTTGAACTGGGGATGTATTTGGTGGGGTGGAAGTGAGGTCGACTGGCTCAACCTCAGGTGGAGTAACAGTTTTTACCTTCTTTACTTGAGGATGCTTTGCTTCTTCTGCGATGAACTTTTTGAATTCTTTCTTGACTGATATTTTATTTTTAGCAACATCCTCTAGAATTTGCATAGTGCTAGCATGTAGTTCATCTTCATCATATGACTTCTTTGGAAGTAACAGCCTGTGGTTCCCCTTTCCTTTAACCAGAGTCTTCCTCTTCTGTCGATCTTTAGACAACTTGAAAACTAGCTGACAGATGTTTTCTTTTGTCATTGCGTATTCTGGAAGAAGGATGTCAGAATGGGTCTCTTCATCTGTTTGTACTGCTTCTTCCTCATGTTGTTGTGTCAGTGGTATTACGACAACTTGTAGAGTGTTACCTTCTTATGTAGGAGTATCCTCTAGGGTGAAAGTGCTGATATGAAGTTGTACTTCATAGTCCTCTTCTTTTTCTTGGTCAGTCAAGGACTCGACGATCAATTGATCGACCTTCTTTGCGATTGGCGGTATGTATAACTTAGTGTTAGACTCTCGAGTTATGTCTACAAATATGTCTTTGACTGATGGGTAAAATTCAAGGGGTTCAGCCTTTCCTACGGCCCCCTATAGGTACCATACTAAAGTGTGGTCTAATTCTAGTTGAATGTGTGCAGTTGCTGGCAGACATCATCGGATATTTTACTGTACCCTCCATCTGGCCGTTTTGATTTTTAATTTTTGAAACCAAGTATCCAACCAAAACTTGGCTTGCTCTAATTCTTGTTGATTTCTAGCCATTGAAAAAGATTTGAAATTCCACATACCGATTATGTTCGGCTCATTGAAGTTTGAATCTTCGACAGGTCGAAGATGGTACATTGGAATCCATAGGATTAGCAAAAGAAATTTAATTGGTGTGCCCTCTTATTCACATTTTGCACAGGTGTGTTTGATAAGTTCTGCTAGGTGATGTGCCCAACGATAAACTTTTCCTCTTTCTGTGACATTTACGGTGGCTTCCAACATGTTGAGCTTTAAGTCGAAACCTTGCCCTGTGCTTGTCTGACTTGCTGAAACAATCTTTGCCACTATTTTGGTTGTGGTAAATTGTATTTGGATGATTACTAGTCCTCTTGAATTCTTTCATTTCGGTGTTCCTATTAGATTTTTTACTAGCCCTAGGTTTGATATCACAGGTACTAGTCCGCCTTTGTTTGATAACCTGGTGATCCTGTAGATTATGTTGCCATATATTTATCCATGTCTGTCAAAATAAAATTTTCCATTGTGGTATCAACTAATAATGAACTATGCTATGATGTCCTTTGTTTCCACAAAAATTTCCATGAGAGGTGCATTTATGTAAGCTAGGATTGTGCTTGCACTGACATTTTCATATTCCTCTATCATTTTTCCATATTTGTATGACCATTTCTTGATTTCCTTCCACAATCTTTCCTAGGGTGTTTCTATAACTTTTACTTTACGAATGTTATCCAGTCGTTGTACTAGCGGGTTTTTGGTTGTTTCTAAGTCTTTCATTTTGTTCATTGTGGACCTTGCATTTATCTTTTTAGGTGTCATTGTGTTGGTCAAATGCTCTGGTTCACACACAGGTATCTTGGTCTTAGGTGTGTGGTAGCTCTTATTTTCTAGCTCTTCATGGACTGAAGTTTAGTCTTCGTCTAGTGTGGTATTTATAGCGAAAATCGATGGAGCAAGCAGCAAACTGGTAGATGAAGGTATTAATGGAGGATTTTACTAGGAAGGGTGCTCTATTGAGTGTTGTTTGAATGCACGCTGGTTTTGTCACTCCTTCGATCGAAGATCATGATGACTTTACCAGACCGTTGAGTCTTCTTTATGTCAATGGCTAAGGACTGAATCCTTTATCCAATAACTCTTAGGAATCAACATACACACATCCCCTCAAACAACACTAATCCATGCAAAGATCCCATCATGTTGCAATTAGTTTTCATATTAATCAACATGGCATAAAACGACTTCTATTCAACAGTCCTAACTTGCTTAGAAAAAATTAAAGCATGATATGACTCTTACGCTTATTCTTTCATCCTTACAGGATTGTTTACATCCTTTGGAACCTTTTGGTTATTCTTCCAATATACAAATAAGGAATAACTCATTCAAATAAGGAATAATATAGCAGCCTTTGGAATCTAATGGTTATTCTACCAGTGTCCATCTAAGGCATAACACAACACTTAATCATACTCATACGACCAAACAACATCATTTGGAACCTATTGGCTATACTACCAATATCCAACTAATTCATAAATCTCATAAACATACATGTATTTCTTCATACTCCAAACATATACACAAGAAATCATTCAATAAAATATATGTTGTCAATTAATTGAACTTCATAACATAAACATGCATACAATACATTATACAACATGGTTATGTTATAACCCATGACATTCATTTATCTTTCATCATTTCTAACAAGTCATGCACTTATCTGAAGTTTTAAGGGTCTAGTAACTGGCTCTGTGGCTTCCATGCTCCACCCAATTGTAGGTCTATTCCCATCCTATATTATTTCAGCCCTCATATACCACCCCCAAGCTGGGACTTGTAAATTCACCAGAATATTCTCCCCTCTTATCGAATCTATTTCCAACTCAGGAAATAACATTTGGTCACACTCCCAAACACGGGGATCTAAAACTATTTCCAACTCAAGAATTATCATTTGGGCATACTCCCAAACACAGGGAAATAAAATAGGTCTACATGCATTCAATAAGATGGATATGGCCAAATCTGTGCCAAACAACACAATCCCTGCTCTCGTATCCTTCCAATGGCACCATAGTGAAACTCATCACTACTTACTCAGCACCTAGGAACTCTACTAGAGCAGTTCATGCATAATTCACCATTAAATTTACCACCACACAACAGTCAAGAAAATACTAACAAAACAAAACAAGGAAAATGAGTTTGGTTCATATAAATCAACACATCTCCACCCAAGCTCTGCGTGCTACTATTATGGCTTGAACCGTGCACATTTTATCCACATAGATCTCCCTTATGCTGTCATTCTCCTCCATGCATTGCACGTGGATCTTTCCTCTGCACACCCTTATCCTCCCATTTCACACACACACCATAGCGTACCACCTTCCCCAAGCGATTCCATCCACTGTAATGATCCAATCATATCTTATTGGTTATTAACTCCTTCCTATCAAGAAAATTTAAACAATCTATCACAGCAAAGGATTTAAATTGATTAAAGGTTCAAAACTAGGTAAGGAGGATCAACCAACACAAGGTCATGGTCATGAAATTTTAGGTTCCTACACACAATTTTTTGGTTCTATTGATGTTTTGAGCATCAAGAAGGTTGAAGTCTACTTCCAGACTCCTGGGGGTACCAACATATGAAAACTAAAACCTTTACCATTCAATCCCCAAAGACCAATGGTGTTAGGATTTGTATTAAGGAGACTTGCATAACTCTTTTAAGGTGTTATTAATCAATATAAAGTGGTTTTTGTAGGTATGGAGCAGAATTGGGAAGTTTTTAGATTCACACCAGTCAAACTAGTTCTTAGGACTGCTCATAGGAATGTGTTTCTGAGATTCCAAAATAAAAGGAGAGGGTCACAAATATTTGGTTTTAATATTGGAAACCCTAATATAGTGTGTTAAGGACCTATCAGAATAGAAATGAAGTAAATTTGTGACAATATGGTTGTCTTATTCCTGAAACAATAAAACTAGTCAATTCTACATTTAAATCTAGACAAGGTAAAGTCAAATCACATGAATTATCATAAAAACAATTCAAACTTCCATTAAAAATTTATGAAAGCTTCATTACATCATAAAAAACTGAAGAAAGTCTAAATGGATCTCAAAGATAGATTAAGAAATGGTTTTTAACACAAATACACCAATACAATGGAATTGGAGGGCATAGTCACTGTAGAATTTGAAGGTTCAAATCTATGAATTCTTCAATCAAATGGACCATCTCTGCATATGATCAATAAAATTGCAAACAATCACCATTAATGGAAGGAATCCATCAACATGCACTAAAGAAAGGAAAACAAGTTGGGGCACACCTCTCGGCTATGTCTAGGGCCACATCTCCCTAGGACTGAGAAGCTAAGCTCTCAAGTTCGAAAAGTGGGATGAGAAAAATATGTGAACAATGTGATATTGTTTAATTTTATCGAATAATTTTCTTCATGTGAAATCTTCCTTGACCCATCCACCCTCATGATTGAAATAGGAAGTGATATGCTTTGTTGCCTTCCTTTCCTTTGCTTTGTTGTTGTTTTCCTTTTTTCCTTGTTTCTCTATCTTTCCATATTTTGTCTCCTTTGTCCTTGTTTTTCTTTGTTTTTCCTTGATTTTCTATCTTTTGTCTACTTGTTCCTTGCTTTTATTGGCTTCTCCTGCTTTTATGGCTTTTGTTAGCCTATTTCCTTCTTTTACCTGCTTTGTTGCTTGATTTTTCCTTGAGCGCCCTTCCTTCCAACTTTATTCTATTTTTCAATTAGTCAATATGGTTTATCCTTATCCCTTTTCCTCATGCACCCTCTTTCCACTTCATTTCCATATTATCCACATTATTATATTTATGAAAAATAACATAAAAGAAACTTATGATAATTTTACAACTAGATTTTAAAAAAAAATTAATCCCCTATTGAATTAAGTTTCCTCCTTAAGCCATAGAGATTAGGTCGGTTATGCCTTGGTCATGAATTCTCTAGGGAAGGAACATGACAGTCCCCCATTCCCGATATTCCTTATCCACAAGAAATTTCAGACTTGGATGTTGTAATATTTACTTGCCTTCCCAAGTTGCATCAACACTAGGAAATCCTTCCCATTGTACCAAGTACTCATTGATGATTATACTCCTCAATATTCTTTCTCCGATCTACAAACTCTTCTCTGGTACCAGCACTAAATTCTCTTCATCATCAAGGGGAGTTAACTCCTTTGATATAATGACTTGCTTCCCCACTTCCTTTTTTAGACAAGACACATGGAATACATTGTGGATTCTTCTTTCTAGAGGAAATTCTAGCTCATAAGCCACTTCACCGATCCTCTTCAGAATTTTGTGTGGACCATAGAATATTGGATGTAAATTTTCAACTCCCTTTTACTTCAATAAATATTTCCTATATGGATGCAACCTTAAGTAAACTAGATTACCTTATTGGAAGGTCCTCTTCATTATATGCATGTCTGTGTCCACCTTCTATTGGTTTTGTGCCATTTGCAGATTGTCCTTAAGGGTTTTGAGTATATCCTGGCTCTCTTAAATCCAATCATTTTCCTAATGTGTCTTGCAATTAGCAAATATAATTTTTGAAAATGTGGGGGCATCATATCCATATAATGCTTTGAATGGTTCCATTCCAATGGATAGATGAAAAGTACTGTTAGAAAAAAATTCTTCTAGGTGTATCCAAGTAGTCCATGTCTCTTGTTGTTTAGTGACATAGTTTCTAAGGTACTCTTCAAGACATTGGTTTATACTCTCAATTTGACCATTATTCTATGGGTGGTTTCCTGTACTCATGTCCAATTTTGTCCCCGCCAATCTAAACATCTCTTTCTAGAAGTTGCTAGTGAATTCGCTATCTCTATCATTGATGATAGACTTAGGAATGCCATGGAGTTTGAAAACTTCTTTGATGAAAATTTCAGCCATTTTGATGGATGCAATAGAGGTGGTAACAACAAAAAATGTGAAAAAAATTTCATCCTATCAACCACAACCAAAATACAATCTTTACCTTGGATCTTGGGCAAACCGGCGATGAAATCCATTGACACACTTTCCCATTTTCGCTCCAGAATGGGAAGAGGATGTAGGAGACTAGATGGTGGTGTATGCTCCAATTTATTTTTTTTACATTCTACACATGATCTGACATACTCCATTACTTCAGTCTTCAATCCTTTCCCATAAAAACTTCCCTCACCTTTCAGTATGTCTTCAAGAACCTTGGATGTCCTGATAGGGGCACATCATGAGCAACCTCTACGATTTTCTTCTTAAAGGTGGATTCTAGGACCAAGTAAATTATATAATTATGATATATGATATCAGTAAGTATTTTATAAGTATAATAATGTATCATCCCATCAAGTAAATCACATGCAAATTGATTCTTTGAATATTCTACTGCTAGTCATGTTTTCCAATCATCCTGGATTTTCAACACTAATAGGGTTGGATTTCTAGAGAGAGCATCAACAACCACATTTGAATACCCCTTATTATATTCAATATCAAATTCAAAATCTTATATTTTACTCACCCTCCTTTGTTTCCTATCATTGAGTTCCTTTTGTGACAAAAAATGATTCAAACTATTGTGGTCAGTTTTGATGACAAATCTACTCCCTACCAAATATTGCCCTAAATTAACCAATACATGCATTATAGGCAACATCTCTTTATCATATATTGAATAAATCCTTTCATGAGGCTACATATTGATAATCTCAAAGGAAACTGGGTGTTTGTTTTGCATTAATACAATCCTAATTCCTTCCCCTAATGTGTCACATTTAAGAACAGAAGGTTGTGAAAAATATGGTAGTGCAAGAACAGGACAACTACTCATTACCTATTTCATCCACTTGAATTATTTCTCTTCTTCTTCGGAACAGACAAATCCCCCCTTCTTATTGATATTTGTCAGTGGTGCTGACAACTTAGAGAATCCGTTGAAAAACTTTTGATAGTAAGTACACAAACAAATTAACCCTCTCAACTCTATAAGATTCTTTAGATTTGGCCAATCCAATATGGACTGAATATTTTCCATATGAACCTTAACTCCATCTTGACCAATCACATGACCAAGATAAAGGATCTTAGCTAGCACAAACTCACATTTGGACAACTTAGCATAAGAGGATTGATCAACCAATATAATTAGTACTGTATCCAAATGGCTTATGTTCATTCCAAGTCCTACTATAAGTTAGAATATCATCAAAGAACACTAGAACAAACTTTATTTTAAAATAATATTGTTTCTTTAGGGTTGTGAAGAGTCCATTGGGTCATTTCCCATATTTTGACCCTATCCCTGAGATTCTTGGTCATTCTCTCCAATGTGCAAGCTCATTGCACCTAAATTTCCTAATATGGTTCTTCCTTCAACTTATGCAATGGATTCTTGATGTTGTTCTTCTTGATTACTCAAAGTTGAACATAACCGTGATACACTTCCACCTATATCCCCCATCGTAAAATATTCTTGCACGTTGTATAATATTCCCTCCTGGTTCTTTCCTTTCTTGGGGAAATATCTAACATAATCCTTTCCTCCACAGTTCCAACATTTTAATTGGAAAGGAGGTCTCTTCCCCACTTATTCTTCCACCTTCAAATCAACCTTTGCAATTATCACTTTAAATAAGTAATATGTTCCTTCTTTTCATCAAGAGGTATAACCTCTTTTTCCTTCATATCTTACTTTTCTTTCAATATGTCATTTCCTGCCTTGTGCACTTCATTCCTATTTTTACTTTGTTCATACAAGAACTTGGACTTCCATACACATTCTTTTAAATTATGTGGTTCATCATATGTAATTCTATCTCTTTAATATGTTGGAAGTACACTAAGGAAAAATTGAACTTTTACTTTCTCATCCCAGATGAAATTAACATAGCCTAGAAACTCCAAGAAACGTTTTTCATACTCTTCCACAAACTTATTTCCCAGGTTGAGTTCAAAGAACTCTTACATTTTATTTTTGTAGTACTATTGGGATAAGTACTCTCGCCTTAACAACCTCTAAAATTTTTTCCATGTGATTTGTCTTTCATCAAGCCTTCTACCTCCTTCAAGCACTTGCACCATTGGTAAGATCTCCCCTGAATATTATAAATGGTAATGTGGGATTCATGATTATCCGATTAATCATGCAACTTAAGATACATTTTCATTTCCATTAGCCACATATCAGCCACTTCACCAGACGTATCCCCATCAAAGGCGGGAGGCTTAATATTCCTAATCTCACCCTACAAAATATTCCTCTCTCCTTATCTTTTGATGCCTCAAGGGATAATAGTCATTATGGTCATTTTTAGGACCCTTGTCACCATGATAATATCCCACAAAATGGTGTGAAGAATGTGCCATCCTTTCACTCACATCCTTATCTTGGTAGTGCTTCTATTTATCAAATATCTCTATCACCAAATATTACTCTTCTTCTTTTAATACTACAGAAGATACGCGTTTCACCTTTTCATGCAATTGCATTAAGTTTCGCATCAGCTCCTAGTTAATATGGTTCTACTATTCCATGTACTGCCTTATTTTCCCATTACCATCCTGAATGTCTTTCAGTGTTTGGAACAGTTCCTTGGGTTCCATCTTAGACCAATGGCCATTTGATTTTGTCCTTTGGTCACCCAATCCCACTTCTTCAGTGAAGCGAGATACTTCAGGGATTTCTTCTATCTTGTATTTCTTCCTTCCCACCACACAGACAACCAAAAACTACACAACTTTGAAGATGATGCTTGTAAAATAACCACCTAAAAACATAAAATTAATGACAATCCAAATTCATATATACCCACATCACCTTGAGTAATATAAATTCATTAAATATTTAATTTATGCATTTCATTTCATAATTCAACTTGCACATTACATGGACATGAACTCAACATCCAAACCCAAACTACATGAATGTTATGCTCGATAACATTTAAATAAATCCAAAGAGTTCACTGCTTAGAAAAATTTTTACACATTAACACAACATTAGACATGCCAAAACATTACTTAGGTTTCAAAGTTTTGAAACCTTCGCTTTGATACCACACTATAGCACACCCCTAGTGCTACACAACCACATGGATAACCATCGATGACTCAAAACATACATAGAGCTCTAAACAAACTCCAAATTTTCCTTAACAAATAATGAAACCGGTTAAACAATGAAGAAATTAATTCCAATAATTAAACACTCAACATAATGTGGAAGCGTAGATTTAAAACTACACCAATAACTAGTCAAAGCATTAACTGCATATTAAAAACATTAATCAACTATTTAAAAGCGTTAAATAACCTCTAAAAATAATTCGATAGTCTAAACCCACCTTTACAAACCACACTGGAGATCCCAAATTTTTCATGTTGATCTCGACATTGACAATCCGAAGTCGGATCGACCAAAGGCACAACACACTAATCTCGGTGTTCTGATTTCAACGTCTAAAGTTAGATGCAGGAAGCATCAAACAAATAAAATTAAAACATGCCCTGACGTTTCGATCCCAACGTCAAAAGCCTAAATTAGACAACATGACCAAATACTACGGTCCATATCAACTTTTGATTCTCAACGTCAGCACATCGGAAGTCGGGAGTTAGGATCCCAACAAAACAAAAAGCAAACTTACGCTCTCGACTTCTGATTCCCGATGTCGGCAAGATGGAAGTCGGGAGTTGGAACAAACAATCCAAAACACAAAATTACAATCGTGACTTTCGATTCTCAACGTCGACACGTTCGAATTCAAGAGTCATCATGCAAATTCAAAACATAAAAACTATACTCTCGACTTTCAATTCATGATGTCAACACGTCGAAATTCAAGAGTCAACACCAACTTGACCAACTTAACACCAAACACTCCCAAATTCTGATTCTCGACGTTGGAACATCAACACATCAGAAGTTGAGAGTCAGCAACAACTTTCCAACAACACACTTTACACTCTTGACTTCCGATCCTCGATGTTAGCACGTCTAAATACGGCACCATGGTGATCGATAGACTCGACTGAATAGCAGCACAGTGGTCAATAGTCAAGATCTCTTCGATCTAACAGACAAAAAACAATCATTTTTTCCAATAAATGGCTAAGACAAAAAAAAATAAGGTGGATAAGGTTCCCTTCCATGAATTAGCATGGATTTTCTTGCTCACCAAGAACATGTTAATACCACATGTCAATCCCATAAAACACAACTCTGAACTTGATTCAACCCAAAGAATTGATCAACTCGCAACACACAGGGGAAGAGAACTAAAACAACCAAGGCAGGAATGAACTTCAGTTAGGAAACTGTTACACATAAATATAGTCATCATCGTGTGATGAGGTCCCAAACATCATTATTTTCCCTAAATCCCAAGTTGTGAAGTGAAAATACCGGCCCAGACTTCAATCCAGCATATGAAAATCCAGTACCGCTCCTGCCTTTAAGTCAAGGAGCGTTACCTTCTTCAGTAACACCTTTAATATCTTGACATTAGGTGGTGCCATTTCCTTTACCTCTTGTTCAAGGCACATTTGTTCCCCGTCACTGCTCTGTCATAGTGAGGAAGAAGCGGTGCCCTTGGTAAAAAGTGAAAAAGAGAGGCTTCCACAAAGCTTCTCGAAGGAAGGATTCATGGCACCCTTATCCCTACACCTGAGGACCACCTAGACTCGAGATCCATCCTTTTGGGGTCTCCTATCCACCTCACCCACCATTTACTCAACCATCCCTATCCTCCCAAGGCCTATAAAAGTAGGCTCATACCCCTTTGGTTGAGGGAGAGCAAAGTTATGATGTTGCATTGAAATTCTGGCCTAAATCAGTAGGGTGAGCATAGAGGGAGCAAGTTGGAGCTTTTGGGGACAAGATACTGGAGTTGTGAAGGAGCATATCGACACTAAGGAAAAGCTTGTAAACTTCTTCTTCATCTTTAATGCAAAATTGGTTCCTTTCCCATAAAGTATGTTTTGTTATAATCATGCATTTTATTGTTGGAATCCTTAGTCACTGACATAAAATGGTGGATTATATTTTGGTTCTTTTTTATCTTGTTTACTTGTTTTCATGTGATTATGCAGATACATCCATGAAGAACTATCACTATTGGAAACAGCTACATATTTCCATCAAAGAGACTCATTCCAGATCTCCACCCATTCTAGGGAAAGTCTTCTGATTTTGTTGTAACTCATTTGTTCTAGAACTGAACCATTTAGACTAGAGGAACAACTCTTGTCTGCAAGAGGTGCATTTTTCCTAGCTACAGAAACGAACCGTTACAAGCTTTCTAACAACCTCCCTGGCCCAAAAAAACTCAAAAATTTCATCACAACAGAGTCCAAGCAAATTAAACAACGGAAATCGAATAAAAAGAAACTGTCTAAACGAATCCATGGCAGTGTCAAAATTTCAACCATCATTTCAGACAGTAAGTAATCATATTAAAAATTCTACCACAACAAACAGAGCTCCATAGGATGACTAAAGAGTGAATCCCTTGTCCAATAACTCTTAGGAATCAACATACAGACCTTCCCATAAACAACACTAATCCATGCAAAGCTCCCATCACATTGCATTTAGTTTTGATGAAATCAAAAGCATAAAACTTCTTCCATCCAACAGTACTAACTTGCTTAGCAGATATTAAATCCTAAGATGACCTTTAAGCTTATTATTTCATCCTTATATGATTGTTTACAGCCTTTGGAACCTTTTGGTTATTCTTCCAATAACCAAGTCAAACATAACTCATTCAAACAATGAATAATATATCAGACTTTAGAATCTATTGGTTATTCTAGCAATGTCCATCTCAGGCATGACTCAACACTTAATCATACTCATACAACCAAACAATGGCCTTTGGAACCTATAGGTTATACTGCCAATGTCCAACTAAGACATTAATCTCATTAACATACATGTAATTCTTCATATTCCAAACGTATACACAAGAACTCATTCAGTAACATATAAACCGTCAATTAATTGAACTTCATAACATAAACATGCATACAAGACATTATACAACATGGTTCTATTATAACCCATAAAAAATCATTTATCTTTCATAATTGCTAACAAGTCATGCACTTATATGAAGTTTTAAGGGTCTAGCAACTAGTTGTGTGGTTGCCATGCTCCACCCAACCGTAGGCATCTACCCATCCTATTTCAGACCTTAGAGACCACCTCCGAAATGGAACTTGTAAATTCACCAGGAGATTCTCCCCTCTTCCTGAATCTCTTTCCAACTTAGGAAATAAAATTCAGTCACACTCCCAAACACAAGGATCTAAAACTATTTCCAACCCATGAAATATCATTTGGCCACACTCCCAAACATAGGGATATAAAATAGATCTACAGACATCCAGGAAGATGGCTATGGCCAAATCCATGCCAAACCACACAATCCCCACTCTAGCATCCTTCCAATGGTGCCATAGTGAAACTCATCATTGCTTACTCAACACTTAGAAACTCTACTAGAGAATTTCATGCATAAGTCGCCATTAATTTACCACCACGCAACAGTCAATCATATACTAACATAATAGAACAAGGAAAATGAATTTGCTTCATACAACTCAGAACTTCTCCATCCAATATATGTGTGTTACTCTTGCGGTTTCAATGCACACACAGATTATCCACTGAGAGATCCCTTACGTTGCCATTCTCCTCCACACATTGAACACAACTCTTTCCTTTGTGCATCCTTCCCCTCCCATTGCATACTCACACCATAACATACCACCTTCCCCAAGCTCAATTTCATCCACCCTACATGGAAACTATTCCCCATGCAACAACGTGTAAAACAATACCATTAATTACCCACCCAATCCTCCACTAACCACGCTTTAAAAATACTTATCAATTAAACAAGAATTAAAAGGTAAACAACGTTTAGCATAGGATTAGCTTAACAAAAGGTGAACAAGAGTCTTCTTAAGGTTACAGAGTTGACATGGTTATGAATTATCCCCCTTTTAGGCTATACAACCCCCCCTCACTTTCTCACTCCCCTATCTCTTTAGCGTGCTGCCACCACTGAAGCCATATTTGTAATTTTATATTAATGAGGTGAAATATTACATTTGTCCTACCAATTGGGAAATACATATCAAAATTTACATGATACAACCAGGGGTCTTAGTTGGGGTCATTACATCTCGTCACACCCTACTAGATCGTATGATAAAATTTCTTTTATTTAGAGTATACTTCACTCTCAATCAAATATTGGATGACATTGCTTCTTCTTGGAAGGGTTAAGGATGGATCAAGGTCGATCAAATTGTTTTTTGTGGAGAAGTATGTAGAAGAAGGGAACTTTTCTTAGCCAACTTGCATAACAGTCATGTTTAGATTTAGTAAAGTGAGGATATTCTGGCATGGTTGAATTCTCCCATTGTTATTTACACTCCAAAAGTTGGGTACAATGCAATACTTTCAGCAGAAGGAAGGTTGTCCTTGGATTGGTGGTGTCTAGTTATTTGGCGTTTCTAGTTTCCTTCTAAATCCATGATATTTATGTGGGTTTTTCTCTCTAAACTATGAAATGGGATAATATGAAATGAAGGATTAGATTGGGGCTTGGTAGTTGCTACTTTTGCAAGGTAGAGGAGGAAACAAATGTGCATTTGGCTATAGAGTGTTCCTTTACTAAGCAGGTTTGGATTGAAATTGAGCATATGATTAAAATTAAAAACTTATAACTAGAGTCGACAATTGAAGAATGTTTAAGATTATGGTGTTTTTCCCAAGAAATATAAGAATACATATATTTTCGCTTAATTATATGTTGGGGAATCTAGATCGCCAAAAATGGAAATTGTTTAGAGGACAAATTTATTTATTCTCTCTAATGTGCCTCTCAGGGCCTAGAATTTCTAAAGAAGTTTCCTCGGGACAAAAAGAAGATAAATATAAGGCAAGTGGACCAAAGTAAATAGATTATAGTGTTCCATGGGCTTATTTTGACAGGTCTTCTCAGAAAGAGTCGAATACTTGTGGAGCAAGAGGAGTATTATATCTATCAAATCAAAATTGTTACAAATTTAGAGCTAGTTTAGATGCAGGTTCAAAAAACTATGCATAGTTAAGTGCGTTATGACTTGTACTATGGATGTCAATGGAAGTGGGAATTGACCATCTTCAAATATTCATAGATTCATAGACCATCATAAAGAGGATCAAAGGGGATATTAGATTACACAACATCCTTCTGGATCCCTTACTAAAGGAAACCAGTTGATTAAAAACTCTGAGACATAAGTCTCTTTTGCACGTATTTACAGAGAAAGGAATACAATGAAAAATGAACTTACAAAAGAGGTATCCATAATGCAGTTAGGAAGATGGTATATCACAGAGGAAAACGCTATGGGTTTGATGTGCTAACATCACGAACCGTTCAAATAATAAAATGAGCACATGAGAGCAATTATGTAGGTTCTATCTTTGATAAGAGATATACTCAACTAGATAACATAGTGACTCTCATGGGGAATTGCAGATCAAGGCTCTTGAAACAAAAAAGAGTCAGCAGATATATGGTGATAAACTTGAAACTATATGGTCCTTTTTGCTTTGGTTTGTAGAAGGTAATCTATGGGTTTTTAACTGAAACTGGATGAAACTAGATATCTGTAGTAATATTTTTGCTATGATCTTTTGGTTGCTATGAAATCTTAGCAAACTTGTAAGTACTAGAATATGTGCTCTTGAGGCAATGGGATTTTTGTTATATTATCTCTTTTGCAAATCTTGGATAGAATTGAAAGATACTCTTCTTGGATGAAAACAAGTAGCAATATACTTGTAGCATGCTTTTTGCCATTATGGTTAAGAATATCTATATTTTTGTAAGAAAGTGCTTATCAATTGATATATGTATATTTTGATTCCTATATGGTTAATAAAAAAATACGAATTTTTTTCTTTGAAAAGAAAAGTCTTTGTATATTCTAAATATGAACAATCTATTATGGGGATTAAGGTCTCTCCACATGTCATGGCCACAAATTTACTTTTTGTAGATGGTGTTCTCATCTTTGGGGATGGTACTATTGAGGAATGGAAAATCTCCATGCTATTATCAATCTCTTCTACTCTGCATCTAGGATGGTGTTTAGCCAACAAAAATATGCTTTCCTCCGTAATGGAGTTTAGGACGAGATCTTACTCTAAGTAGAAAACCTTTTTCCATATAAGATGGATCCATGGAGAATGGGATGAAATATATTGGTTATTTTTTAAAACCAAATTGTTATTTCGGTAATGAGTGGCTCCGGTTACAAAGGAAAGTGGAAAAGAAACTTGGATGTTGGTGTTACAAGTGGTTATCATTGGGTGGGAGGGTTGCAGTGGTTAAATATGTCCTAGAAAGCATTCTTGTATATTGGATGGCTTTTTCCAGGATTATTTCTTCTATCATTAACAATATGAGAACAATTATGATGAACTTTATATGGTATGGAAATAGTGAGAAGAGGAAGTTCCATCTTGTGCACTAAGAGAGAATTTGACTACCCAAATCCTTAGGGGGGTGGGGCATTAAAAATATGGCATGGTTCAGTTAGGCTCTCAAAGTAAAAATCCTATGGTGTGAATTATTTGATTCTAGACTTTGGGGCACTATCCTCTGGGATAAATATATTGGGTACCTCTCAGTGGAAGAATGGGCATGGAAGAGCAATAAATACATTCCTCGGGCTTCCAATATATGGCAAGGCTTCACTAAGGTTTTTTGTTGTCTCGGGAAGTGGCCCTTCTTGGAAGATTGGTACAGGTAATAAGATTATCTTAGGTAAGGATCCCTTTCTGGGTGGTGAATCGTTTTTTCTATTGTTGAGGGATTTGTCTGCACACTTAGTCTCGACGAGAATAACAAGGTTGGAGCATATCCATAATAATATCTCCTCTGCTCTTGATTAGTCGTGTTGGATTTCTATTGGAAAATCGGGTTTATAGGGATTTCTAGCCTTAGAATGGACAATTTTTGTTGATGGTCTCAAGCATCTTGGTATTACTCTTTGGGAGTCAAAAGATTGTTTGGTCTAGGCATGGGATCTACATAACGGTATGATCACGGAAAAATATTCATATGAGGCTATTCTTTCTTGCTTCATTTCTATGGTTCCTTCCTAGTGGCAGAAGATCTAGTCGTGGCATTTACCGTTGAAGATAATATTATTTACTTGGTTGTGTTTATCAAATCGGATATTAACTTGGGACAATTTGTGTAGAAGGGGTTTCTATGGGCCTGGGATTTGTATGCTTTGCAAGCAGGATGATGAAAGCATTCAACATCACTTTTTTGAATGCACCTTTTGCCATAATGTTTGGGTCAAGCTGCGGGATCAACTAAAATTTTATTTTAATTGGAATAGATCCCTGTTGGAAGTCAATCTTTTTCGTGGAAGAAACAATTTTGTGCCTATAAATCCATGCCTTTATTTGGTATGTGGAATATATGGAAAGCACAAAATTATTTAATATTTGAAAAACAAATTCAACGTGTTGTGCTAGTAGCCTCCCTAATTCTGAGTAGCTTTAAGGAAGTAATTGGTCAATCTAAAATGCATAGAATTTGGCATATACAAGTACCACCAATTAGTCAGAGAAAATGTTGCAGGTTCTTTGATGGAGCTTCCAGAAAAGGTATTTGTGGCGGAGGAATGGTATTATGTCTTTCATAATGTCGTTGTTTTCACTTAAATATGGGATGTGGCTCAGGGACAAATCAAAGGGTAGTGCTAATTGCTTTGTGTGGGTTTCTTAAGTTTTCCATTAGCAAGAATATTCAACACATTCAAATTTTTGGTGACTCTCCTGTGATAATTGATTGGGGAAATAGCTCCTTTGCCATTCAAGTATCTTTATTGGATCATTGGTGCTTAAATACCAAGACTTTACTTAATAAATTCATCATCTATACAATCTGAGATATATATAGAGAGGTGAATGTCTTGGCACACTGTTTACCTAAGGAGGCTCTAGAGTTGAATGAAGGCAATATGCAGGTGGAAGAGATATAAGATACATTAAGTTGCAAATATTACTCTCTAAAGATCTATTTGTTCTCTCATTTCTCGTTTTTTCCTTGTTAGAGTTGTTTTATGTAATTAACCCAAGTATAATTGGCTCGCTAGCGTAGCTTCTGTGTTGATATGATAATCTAGTACATGGACTATGTAGTTTTTGGATTGATTATTACGTCAATCAGTCATTTGATTAAGAACGTTTTGATATATGTAACTTTGATTCACCTCAAAATATGAAAACAAACAAATAACATGTTGTCGTTTTTGGAATTAGAATTTTAGAAAACTCATTAACTACACATGAAAATTTTAATAAAATCTGTAAGATCTTTTGAAAAGTTATAATTGGCTCGCTAGTGTAACTTCTATGTTGATACGATAATCTAGTACATGGCCTAAATAGTTTTTGGATTGATTATTCTGTCAATTAGTCATTTTATTAAAAACATTTTTATAATTGTAACTTTGATTCACCTCAAAATATCAAAACAAATAAATAACATGTTGTCATTTTTAGAATTATAATTTTAAAAAACTCATTAACTACACATGAAAATTTTAATAAAATTTGTAAGATCTTTTATAAAGATATAAACTTCAAGTTACAAAACTATATTTTACTATACTATGTGAACATATATATTGATGACGTTCAAACATGCATTTCATTTTATTATTAAATATTATTTTTTAAAGAGACCAGCATTATATTAATAATAATAAAAATCTATATTTTTTGACGTTCAAACATGTATTTCATTTTATTATTAAATATTGTCTTTTAAAGAGACAAGAAAGGGACTAATAATAGTAAAAATATAGAGAGTTTTCATGTCCTTGTTTTGTTACTAGGAAGTTAAACTAGGCACAAAAATATAACTTGGGTTTAAAAGTTTAAAATAAGATTTGTAATATTAATTTAAATCAAGATCTACTTTCTTAATGTCATCATAAAAACTTTTTTTAATGTTATCATAAAAAAAATTTATGGTAGACAAAAAAAACTAACCATATTAACTGAGTTGTAATTAGACATAAGAAGATTAAACAAAAAGTGAAAGGACCTTTCCTAGGAAATATGGGCACCTCAAGTAGTGGAGGAGCTTGGCTAGGTTGTCTCACTAATCCTTTCACCTTAAAAACCATTCCATTGGTTTCTTTTACCAGCAAATTGGTCATGGTTCCCAAACTATTCATTGTTTTGGTCACCAGACAAAGATTGTTATTCGGCTCGCAAATTTTTTCTTGGGTTTCATCCATCTGTAGCAGAATTGATTTCCATTCTTTGCAACTATTCATGAGCACCTTCCCCAACATCGTCTTCATCTGCCAATAGAGAAGGACAGTCTTGGCATATTTAATCTCCCACAACATCGTAGAGCCCGCATCTTGCACCCAAGGTTCCATGTTCTCTTGAACCTCATCAATCCTTAAGACCTCTTACACATGTTTAACCTACTCCTCTGCTTCTGCAATGGTCTTTTTGGCTTCCGATGAAATGACTCTTTGATAGCATTCCCACACAAAAGCGACTTCACTTGCATTTCTTAGCATGTGGGAGTTCCCAATGCCTAATGTGCCTCTCTTCATTTTTCGTGTTTTGACCATGGAGCTGAGCATAAAATCAATAATTCCCCTCTTTCCTTTACAACTTCGTTCAAATGGTAAGTAAATATTGCAAAATTCCTGCTCCAACATGCTAATAAACCTGAAAGAAACCAAAAATTTCTTTGTCGTGGATCCAAACAAAAGTATTTCCCACAAACATTTCCAAAAAGCAAAGGTGAGCATGACAACATCAAAGCAAATGAAATCTACTATAAAATCACCATTAACTTACCTTATACCATCCCTTGTTATGCCATGATCACTTTCCATAAACAAAACTAACCCCAACACTCATTCACCTTATATTGGTGAATCTAGTTTCGCCTTCATAGACTCCCCACATGTTAACCATGTTCAAATCTTAATTACCCGCCATGCCATTTGTCTCCTCTGTCTTTCCAAGCATATTCCTACCAGATCCAAGAATTTTGCTAAATATTAGTATTTATTTATTTTAATTTTATAAGGCAAACACATCGCTATTTTTCCACTTTAATATAATTTATGGTTAAGATTACTCAATTTTGCATATATTTACATTAAATTTACATGATGTCACAATTTGTCTCTTCACGTTGCCTTTACATGATGTCACACTACCGTATAATTTTTTATAAATTTATATATATAATAATATATTATAATCAAAATTACATTTTTATATATAAATATTTGTATATATTATATAATAATTTATTATTATTATTTATTAAAATTTATTAATTTTTATTTATTTATAAAAATAAAAATTTTATAATTTTTATTAAAAAATATACACATTTAAAAATCCTTAAAAACTTCACACCAACTCCTTTAAGAATGAACTTCACACCAACTCTTTGAATCTTAAAGACGGACATAGTATACTTAAAAGTCCATTGTATCAAAAGTCAAAATCATAACACAAATGCAGAATTTATTGTTAACTTTTCAGTATTAAATATTAAGAATTAAAAATAAAAATTGACCAATATTTATATTCCCTTCCTCGAACATATAGAAATCTTTATTTTTAATTATTTTTATATTTGTTTATTTTTTAAATGTTTAAATTTTACTTTCAATAGTCTTTATTTTTAATTATTTTTATATTTGTTTATTTTTTAAATGTTTAAATTTTACTTTCAATATTTATGTAAGATTTTATTTTTACTCGATTATTTTTATTTATTAATGATATTAATTCATATTTTTTATTTATTAATGATATTAATTAATAATTTTTTAAATAGAAATTTGGATGAATTTTATTTAATTTTATATTTCTAATCATAAAATGTTTTATCATATATTTTCAAAAATATTCAAAATTTTAAGGATTTTATGTAGATATTGGACAATTTTGGTGATCTTTAGAATAAATATATTTATCATGTGGAATTTGGGTGACTCATTTAAAAAATAATGGAAATTGGTAAAAAAAAATTGGAAAATAAAACATTGAAAATTAGCCAATGAGCTAAATTTTTCCTCTAGACACCTTGTATTTCTTTGAGACATCCTTAATTCCCTTTGACTCTATTGCTAGGGCATTAATTTTGTTTATTGGTGGGAAGTTTATTGTTGGTGTTATTAGTGTGAAGTATTCTTGTTGGATTAGGTTTAGGGGAGAAGATGCCAACCACTCTTGTTTTTGCTCCACGCCTTATGGGTTTTAAAGTATTTAAGAAAGTTTTAGCTTCATTGAGTTAAGTCATTCAAGTGCACTTGAGGGTTGATTTGAAGTTGAACAGGTTGTCGTCTCCTTGAGGGTTTCTTTGGCCAAGGTGTTGTAGGTAATGTTGTCTTCCTTATGGTCCATGGATTGATTTGTCGCTTAAATGGATTTTGTATCATCTTCTAGACCTTCGTCAATGAATTTTGCAAGTTTGCTGCCCTCTCTTCACTAGGAAGCCTCCACATTCTCGCATGCTTAAGGATTCTTCATTGTCGTGTTTGACTTTCTTAAGGATAGAGGAAACATTATGTATTCAAACCATGGTTTATGGGTTGTGTGAGGTTATGTATGAAACCACACCTCCATGGACTCTCTTTCTTCAACACCCATGTGGGCAAGGACTCTAACTTTGACTTTACATTTTTGGTGTTATGAGTCTCTAGCCTCCTTTGAAAATCCTTGGGGGGGTTTCAATTTTTACACCTAGAAATTGTAATGTCCCCGGTTTTGACCCCGTTTGCATGATGTATATAATGTAATTAATCATGGTGAGGAGCTCAAGGCAAAAGCCCCACCATCGATTTGGTTGTGTATGTTTCGGCAATGGGGGATAATTGCCGATGGTATGTCGTGCTATCCGGCACATTTTAATTCGGCATCATGTAAACACGCACATCAATTAAAATAAACCACAACCAGCTACGACAGTGCAATGTTGAATGAAAAGGGCATGGTTCCAAAGGATAAGGGGTGGGGGATGTCAAACCTTGGTTTATGGGGAAAAACCCAAGTTTTGTCACCTTGTTGATTTTTCCATCTTCCCTTGTCAACCTCTTGAATGTTTTGTTGGGCAGCTGAGGAGTAATGGCTACTGGTGGTTGAGGCAGTTAATGCCTTTGGGAGTGGGGTGGCAGGACTGTCATTCCTTTGCCCACCTGCCCACTCCACCCACGTCTGTCCATTCTTCTCCCTCACGCACTCTTCCCTGGTCAGTTCACTCTACCACATTTTTTGGTTTGTTTTCTCCTCACGCACAGGTTTTGGGGCGTTTTTGGTCTCACGCAGATTTTTCTTCCTCTCCCCCACGAGTTGCTGAGCACCCACGAACTGCAAATTCGCGTCCTTCCTGTTGTGTGTGCATCCACGGACAAAAACGGAGCTGTTTTTCCTCATGCAGGGCCTCCATTGTCTGTTCTTTTCCTTGCTGGGTCGGATTGTTTACCCACGCATAGGTACTCTTCTGTTTGGGGCGCACATAGTGAGCTGAGAGCCGTGCTCTTGCATCCACGACTGACTGTGAAGGGCCATTCACGTTTTTGGTTGTCTCTCAGATTAATTGGGTCGTTTTTCCCTGCTGTAAGTTGTGCTCACTGATAGATTTGGGGCTGTAGTTTTCCCCATGTTGTGAATGTAATTACTGTTACGTCTGGGGGCTGTTGTAAATTCGAGTGAGAGTCATTTTGGCCACAATAGGGCCAAGAATGACTCAGAATTCATTTTCCCTGTTTAAGCTGCGACAGCTAAGTAATTGCCTGAGTGCAATGGTTAGTATTCGGACTGTGCTGGCTTGGCTTGTCTATTGAAAGCCTGTGAAACCCAGCTGTGTTGGTTTGCTGCTTGTGCCCCTTGGCTATGTGCAAGCCTGCAATTGACCCTTATCCTTGGAGGAATCATGCCCAGCTCGGGGGTGGCAGCATTGCTGAGAGATTAATGAGCAAGCTGGCCTATGGTTGGGTGGAACGTTGCAGCGACGTAGCTGGTTGCGGGTGAATTCTTCATCCAAGATAAGTGCGGCTGTTACTTCACCTCTGCAATTTATATACTGTATTATGTGAAATGATGAACATGCTCAATGCTGGAAATGTTTATGTATGTTTGCTTCCGCTGTATGAATAAAGACTATGCATCTGTGTATGCTTGCAAGTTTTATTTTCAGCATTTGATTTCTTTGATTTATGTTCATGGGCTGTTTTCCCGGCTGTGTTGATGTTCATCGTGTCCTCTTCGCCGGTTGAGGGACGGGGACGTGACAGAAATCCACAATTTAAAAAATCAGAAACTATGCTAGTTTGTGTGTAGAAATGGGTTTTATAGATGGCTTGTTGAAGGATATCTCGATCAAGTTTACAAGCAAGCCCTAGTGACAAAAAATAGGCTATTCAAAGATGCTTCAAAAATACATATTCAACATCATATTGCTAAAAGAAAAAACAAATAAAAATGATGAACATCATAGAAATAAAAATAATTAAACATTGCTTTAATGAAAGGTGTCAAGCAACACCACCACTTAATAAAAGTGAGGGATTCACAAAAAGGATAAGTGCTAAAAATGAAAGTGAATCTCCTCGTATTGTCCCTCTAAGTAAGTCTCTCCCCTTTTCATTTCTTGGAGGACAACCAACAAAAAAGTTGATTCATGAAAGCATGTAGAAAAAAAAAATAGAGAGTTTTCAAAACGACAAGCATTATATTAATAATAGCAAAAATATAGAGAGTTTTCATGTCCTTGATTTGTTATCAGTGAAGTCAAACTAGCACAAAAATATAACTTGGTTTTAAAAGTTCAAAAATAAGATCTGTAAAATTAATTCAAATCAAGATCTAGTTTCTTAATGCCATCATAAAAACATAAAAAACTTTTGTGGTAGGAAAAAAAAACTAGCCATATTAACTGAGTTGCAACTAGATATAAGAAAATTAAACAGAAAGTGAAAGGGCTTAATCTTCTTCAGGAATAGGCATTATAGGAACCTCAAGTAGTGGAGGAGCTTTACTAGGTTGTCCGACTAATCCTTTGACCTTAAAAACCATTCTGGTGGTTGCTTTTGCCAATGAGTTGGTCTTGGTTCCCAAGTCGTTCATTATTTTGGACACCAAAAAGAGATTGTTATTCGGCTCGCAATTTTTCTCATGGGTTTCATCCATGTGTAGTAGAATCGATTTCCATTCTTTACAACGATCTATGAGCACCTTCCCCAACATCGTCTTCATTTGCTAATAGAGAATGACAGTCTTAGCATACTTACTCTCCCACAACTTGGTAGAGCCCACATCTTGCACCCAAGGTTCCATGTTCTCTTGAACCTCATCAATCCTCAAGACCTCTTGCTCATGTTTAACTTGCTCCTCTGCTTCTGCAATGGTCTTTTGGCTTCTGATGAGATGACTCGTTGGAAGCATTCCTGCACATAATCGACTTCACTTGGATTTCTCATCATTCAGGAGTGCCCACTGCCTAATGTGCCTATCTTCATTTGTTGTGTTTTAACCATGGAGTTGAGCAAACAATCAATAGTACACCTCTTTCCTCTATAACTTCATTCAAATGGTAAGTGAAGACTCCAAAAGTTTTGATCCAACATGCTGATAAACCCAAGGAAACCGAGAATTTCCTTATCATGCACCCAAACAAGAGTATTATCCCACAAACGTTTCCAGAAAGCAAAGGTGAGCATGACAACATCGAGGAAAATGACATCTACTATAAAATCACCACCAACTTACCTTATCTCATCCCCTTGTTATGCCATGATCACTTTCCATAAACAAAACCAGTCCTAATACTCATTCACCTTATACCGATGCATTCAGTTCTGCCTCTATAGGACAATTGTTATCGCTCCCCACATGTTAACCATGCTCAAGTGTTAATTACTTGCCATGCCATTTGTCTCATCGATCTCGCCAAACATCTGGTTCATAAAACAAAACAAAAAATGACTTATATACTACCCAGATCCAATAATTTTACTAAATATATATTAATTTATTTTATTATTAAAAATATTTATTTTTAAAAATTTTACTAACTATTACTATATACATATATATTAATTTATTTTATTATTATAAACATTATTTTTAAAGCAAACACAGCGTTATTATTTCACTCTTATATAATTTATTCCAAGTTTACTCAATTTTACATATGTCACATTAAGTTTACATGATGTCACAATTTATGTCTCTTTACGTTACCTTTACATGATGTCACACTAACATATAATTTTTTATAAATTTATAAATTATATAATAATATATTATAATCAAAATTATATTTTTATTTATGAATATTTTATATATTATAAAATTAATTATTTTTATATTTATATTTTATTATTATTTATTAAAATTAATTAATATTATTTATTTATAAAAATAAAAAATTATAATTTTATTAAAATAATTAACATATTTAAAAGTCCTTAAGAATGAACTTCACACCAAATCATTGACTCGTGCTATTAAGTTTACATGATGTCACAATTTATGTCCCTTTACATTACCTTTACATGATGTCACACTAACATATAATTTTTTATAAATTTATAAATTATATAATAATATATTATAATCAAAATTATATTTTTATTTATAAATATTTTATATATTATAAAATTAATTATTTTTAAATTTATATTTTATTATTATTATTTATTAAAATTAATTAATATTATTTATTTATAAAAATAAAAAATTATAATTTTATTAAAATAATTAACATATTTAAAAGTCCTTAAAAATGAACTTCACACCAAATCATTGACTCATGCTTTGAATCTTAAAGACGGACTTAGTTATAGGCGTTAGCTTTTCACTCGACCATTTGCACCGATCGGACGACCGATAATGTCGGATGTGACAGCTCACGCGAGCCAGGTCGTCCGATCGGTGCAAATGGTCGGGTGGAAAGCTAACGCCCTTAGTTATACTTAAAAGTCCATTGTATCAAACGTCAAATCATTATAGCAAACCCAAAATCATAACACAAATGCTGAGTTTATTATTAATTTTTTAGTACTAAACTTAGGAATTAAAAGTAAATAAAAATTGACCAATATTTATATTCCTTTCCCTCGAATATATAGAAATTTCTATTATTATTATTATTATTATATTGTTTTTTTAAATGTGTATATTTTATTTTTAATATTTATGTAAGATTTTTTTTGTTCGTAAAGTGGTGGAACCCTCCTTATTAGGAGGTTTGCCATTGGCTAACTTACCACAAACCAAGTAAGCCGTCAAAATCACCCAAAGATCGTACCCGGCCTGGACCACACCAACCCTTAACATGGTTGGATCTTTGGTATCCGCGGGATTAGAACCGACGACCTTTCCACTTAGGGGCTTAATCATACCCCGCTATCAATTGTTCTACATCTCATGGATTAATATTATGTAAAATTTATTATTTATGTAAGATTTATTTTTTACTGAATTGTTTTTATTTATTAATAAAATTAATTCATAATTTTTTTAAGTAAAAATTTTGGTAAATTTATATTTTTAATTATAAAATGTTTTATTATATATTTTAAAAAATATTCAAATTTCTAAGGATTTTATGTAGATACTGGACAATTTTGATGATGTTTAAAATAAATATATTTATCATGTGGAATTTGGGTGAATCATTTAAAAAAAGAATGGAAATTGGTAAAAAAAATATTGAAAATTAGCCAATGGGCTAAATTTTGCCCTTAAAATTTTCCCTCCTAGAGAACTTCTTCAGGACATGCTTCACTCCCTTTGACTCTATTGCTAGGGCATCAATTTTGATTATTGGTGTGAAGTTTATTGTTGGTGTTATTAGCGTGAAGTATTCTTGTTGGGTTTGGTTTAGGGGAGAAGATGCCAACCACTCTTATTTTTGCTCCACGCCTTGTGGCTTTTAAAGTATTTAAGAAAGTTTTAGCTTCATTGAGTTATGTCATTCAAGTGCAACTTGAGGGTTGATTTGAAGTTGGAAAGGTTGTCGTCTCCTTGAGGGTTTCTCTGGACAAGGTGTTGTAGGTAATGTTGTCTTCCTTAGGGCCCATGGATTGATTTGTCACTTAAATAGATTTTTTATCATCTTCTAGATCTTCATCAATGATTTTTGCAAGTTTGATGCCCTCTCTTCACTAGGAAGTCTCCACATTCTCGCATGCTCAAGGATTCTTCATTGTCGTGTTTGACTTTCTTGAGGATAGAGGAAGCATTTTGTATTCAAACCATGGTTTATGGGTTGTGTGAGGTTATGTATGAAACCACACCTCCGCGGACTTTCTTTTTTCAACGTCCATGTGGGCAAGGATTCTAACTTTGACTTTACATTTTTGGTGTTAGGAGTCTCTAGCCTCCTTTGAAAATCCTTGGGAAAATTTCAATTTTTACACCTAGAAATCCAAAATAAAACAATCTAAAACTATACTAGGTTGTATGTAGAAATGGGTTTTACAAATGGCTTGTTAAAGGTTCTCTTGATCAAGTTAACAAACAAGCCCTAGAAGCAAAAATTAGACTATTCAAGCATGCTTCAAAAATACATATCCAACAACATCTTTAAAAAACCAAGTAAAAATAATAAACTTCATAATTAAAAAAAAAAAAAAAACAATATTTTAATAAAAAGCTTTAATAAAAAAAGCACCAAGTAACACCACCATTTAATAAAAGTTGGCATTCACCCAAAAAAAATAGAAAACGAAATGAATCTCCTCCCTCTAAAGAAGTATCTCCCCCTTTTTTTTATTTTTAAGAACAACTAATTTGAAAACAACCAACAAAGGGGTTGGATTCATTTCTTTTTCCAACCATGAGAACTCTCCATGCCGCCCAACAAATTGCACCACGTGGATACCAAACTCATGAACTGAGGTCAACCTTCGTATTAGGTAGGATACAATAAGAGTACGGCCACCACCGTAGTCGTACATGAATTTTCTGGGGTGCAGTATGCCTTCCTACACCTCTCCGCAGGAATCAAAACCGGACTTCTATCAGGGCGGCCATCAGACCTCCACGCACACTATCCATCACACCCCTCACCATGAGGTTTGAACATGTAACCGCATGAGGACCAAACCCCACAGAAGCCAATTGCTCTACACCTCATGGCTAAAGAGGTTAGATTCATATAAGCATGTAGGAAATAAAAGTACCTCACCCACCCTCCCCATCCCAAGAATGTCAATAAAAAAAACAATCAATTTTTAAATCAATCTCATAAAAAACTATTTATTATTCAATTTAATATTAATTTTCCAACATTCTTATTAATTCCCACTTCTAAACAAACATACATATTCATTCATTTTCAAACAGGAAATTATATAATTAACAAATCTCACCCAATCCCATTTTCAAATCTCTTCAAACACAACCGAATATTCATTTTTCAATTCACATTTAATATTCAATGAAATGACGCGTTCGCACATTGACTTTGATTCAACAATGGCCAACTTCTTGAAACGCCACAAGTCCCTTTCACGGCCTGTTTATCTCCTTATCATTCACATAAACTCCATGATCATTCACGGAGAAAAAACAATCACAATCTTTGAAATAAAATCTCTGGATCAAATTCCCTCGTGAAAGAACTGGTATAAAATTCCTATTAACTGAACTTTTGTTGGTATGCGGAAATCTTCAAAACTTTTTAACCCATTACAATTTACTACTTTTACTGTCGATGTATTACCAGCATATATCTATGTAAAAATAGATTTATCTAGCATGGGAGAGGGATTAAATTTATTCAAGTCTAAACAAAGTGGAAATGTTCAAGACATATATAATTCAATGTTTATGGTTTAGTTTATCTAATTTATATTGTTTTATATATATATATATATGTGTGATTCTAAATAATTTAAATTTAATTTAAGCTCTATATGTTATTTTTAATAATATTTTATTATTTTTTATAAAGGACATGTGTCAATTTTAATATGAGTAGAGAAAAAGTTACACATCTCTCCTCTACTGGGTTGTAGAATGCACCTCTTCAATGCAATAAATCTTAAATCTTAGTTAACCATAATTAACTATAAGAAATGCACATCTTTGTTGAACTTAATAATTACAGATCTCCACATTAATGCAGTTGAATAAAAACAATAATAGAGCACGAAAGAACTTAAACATCTCTTCTTTAATGGGTTGTAAAATGCACCTCTTTCATACAATAAATCTTAATTAACCATAATTAACCATAGGAAATGTAAATCTTTGTTGAACTTAATAATTACAGATCTGAAGCCTGGACAGCAACTTCACGGTATTGCTGTTGAATAAAAACATTAATAAAACAAGAAAGAAGTTACACATCTCTTCTTTAATGAGTTGTAAAATGCACCTCTTCAATATAATAAATATTAATTAACCATATAAAATGCAAATCTTTGTTGAACTTAGTAATTATATATATATATATATGAAGCGTGGACAGCAACTCTACATTAATGCGGTTGAATATAAAAAAAAAGAATTAACGAGACTCCATGTTGTCCAGATCGCCTTCCACCTAACATCCTTATCAGAAAATAATGTCGTGTGTTCTAAATGTCAAGGTAGACCGGTTGCAAACACGCTGGAAATAGCAGGTTAGTCAAAGGTTTGTGCTTACCGGCTTCAGAAGAAAAGATCCCCAGTCAGAATGACCACAAACGTAAGACATTAGTGATTCTTCCAGCCAATGTAGAAGCCATTTATCTTTTCTTCCGCACAATCCGCACCTTGAATTCTTCCACCTGAATTGTGTTGGCCTGAACTTCTGCAAAAATTGCTGTTTTGGGGACTTTTCAATGCAAAAATTTGGCCCATAAATTGTAATTTGGAGGATGTTTGAGGAGTCCCGGAACATATTGACAAAAAAGAAGATCATGTGGGTGTGCATTTGGGAACATGTTGACAAAAAAGATCATGTGGGTGTGCATTTGGGAACATGTTGACAAAAAAGATCATGTGGGTGTGCATTTGTATCAAAAATATTAGCTGGGCACTGAATCCATGAATGAAATATTGATGATTTCGATTCAATTTTATTGGGAATTTATGTTGTTATGATTTCGATTCAATTTTATTGGGAATTTATGTTGTTAATGAATGGAGAATTGGAACAAATTCATTAGTTTGATGTATATAATGGTGCTCAGGAAGAGAATCGTAGTTCTTTCAGTTGCTTGTTATCTGTGAATGAGAGTCATTGTCTGGTGGAACTGGAACAGCAATTATGGCAGACGCCCAGAGGTTGGCCAAGCAGGCAATTGAGGCTCTTGGACAAGGCTTTGATATAACAAATGATTTCAGGCTTAAGTTCTGTAGAAAGCGTTTGATAGAATTGAATAGCAAGCATGTGCAGAATATTCTCATTCCTGGAGGCCCATTAATACAAAATGTGTCAAGGGATATCAAGTGCGATAAAGGAGAGCGAATGCGATATACATCAGAAGTTTTGGAGTTCAATCAGGTTGGTACAATTGCAGTCAATGTTTATAGGCAAGTTGTGACTGTAACTGACCAGGGTCCTTCATAAACACTGTCAATTAATTTGGTGACATGGCATAATTCTCTGATTGATTTTGGTGATATGGCATAATTCTCTGATTGATTGATGCTTTGTTTGTATATTATGTTTGCCATAGCGGTTTTTTAATGATTTGGGGAATCACAGGGTTCAAACTCCCTCATTTATAGGTGCCCATATTCTTGATTGGCTTGAAGGAAGCATAGCAGCTGCTAGACCCCTCCCTCCAACCCAAGAAGTTGGGGAGTTCTCAAAATGAGATAGTACCATCTTTTTAGGTGGAGATTCATATGATAAGGCATGGTAAACTAAATTTTGATTTTGAATTGGCGAAGTTTAGGTCTGTAGCGTAACTCCATGCTGATTAGGCACTCACATTTTCAACTTGTGAAATTTGCTCCAAATGCTTACCAATCTGTTATCATCATTTATGATTGATCTTATAGAAGTCCTGGACGTGGAGCATTGGTCCTAAAAGGCCAACCCAATAAGGCCCTAATCAATCCTTCCTTCAATCCAGTTACCTTGGGATGCTTAACAAAATCAACTGCTCAATAACATCATATCAGGCTGCATACCTTAGAGCTTTGCATATATAGCCCTTAATCAATACCTTGATAAATCAAAGAGCCAGAGGTTACCAGGAAAAGTTCACAGTTGAACCAGATCTTTGCACCTTTAGGAGTGAAAGCTTCTTAGAATAGGTCTTACATATGAAGTAGAAATCAGACATCTTTTGATTTTAGTTGGTGGAACTCAGAGTTCGAATAGATGTCACAAACTAAATTGGTACACGGATTCTACCAGCAAGTTCTTAAACTCTCAATTGGTTATTTATAACTGTCCCTTGTTTCTGAATGGTTGATTTTTCTCCAAAATTTCGGAGTAAAAGAAGTAGAATCTAGATTATAAAATGGGTTTTACAAATTTAAAAAGATGGATTCTTTCGACAAGTTCCCCTGTAACGGATTCTCTGCTTTTCAAAATTTATATTACCCATTAATTGTTGAGAAAGAGAAAATTGCCAAAATGGTAAATTTAAAACATATAAATGTCATATGAATTCTTACTATGATATATTTTTATTCTTATATGCTTGTACTGAAGGTTAGATACAGGAGATTAAGATTCTAAGCTAACGAGACCAAATTGTTTCCTAAACAGATGTCAGAGCTATTGAATCAGAAATCCTCTATACCAGGAAAGATTCCTTCTGGTCACTTCAATACCATGTATGGACTTACAGGGTCCTGGCTGGTAGATGCTACTGAAACAAAATCGTTAGCATTTGATGGCTTTTTTATCTCTCTTTACAATCTTCACCTTAGAAGGTCTCCGTTGGTTCTCAAAGAAGAAGTGAAGAAGGCAGTTCCATCCTCTTGGGAACCGGAAGCCGTTGCAAGGTTGGGTTTGTATTTTAATTTTTATGTCTTGATTTTGCCACTCAAAGAAATTCATTAATTATTAGCTAAATAGTTGCAATGTGGAAATACATGGACTCTCATTGTGCAGGTTTATTAGAACTTATGGAACACACATAATTGTGGGTATGGAAGTTGGAGGTCAAAATGTAGTACTTGTGAGACAGCATCATTCCTCCACTCTACCAGCTTTTGAACTTAAGAGGCATATGGAAAATCTAGGGGACCAGTTGTTTACAGAGTCCTGTAATCTTTTGCCCATGTATCAGAAAAACAGAGAAAACAAACAGAAGGCAAGTCTTCTCCATTAAGTATTCTGGATTTTGAGTATCTGAAGGTCTCTTCTTGTTTTTTTGGTTATATCTCACTCGAGATATCTGCATGCCAGTAATTTTAGCTTACTTTGGTGCAGGTTCCTGAGGCTTTTAGAAATGTCTTTCAACCAAATCCTGTTCTTATGGATAGCTTTTCAGCCACATCAAGCAAAAATGTAAGTCCTGATTATAATCTAAATTACATCTACCTGTATGTGATCATCCCACCCTGAGAAAGAAGGGAAATATCGATAACATAGTATACTACTTGATTTCTCCTTATGCGTAGATGGGTTAAAATGCTTGGATGGAAGTCCAATACAGTCTTTGAGCAAAATTTATCAATTCCACTGATTTGTTTTATTTCAACTAATATAAAATAATCTGGTTCAGGGGTTGACAGTCATATGCTCTAAAAGAGGAGGATTGGTATCTTTGCAGACACACAGTGAATGGCTTCTTACAGTGCCTACCAATCCAGATGTAATACATTTTAGATTGATGCCTATAACATCTCTTCTAACCGGTGTTCCTGGTTGTGGCTTCTTGAATCAAGCAATCAATCTATACCTTCGATGTAAGTATGATGCAAATAATATAAGAAAGTACTTGTCTATATCAGAATGAATCTAGTCTTTAAAATTTATTCTCAAAGAAATGGTAACTTCTCTGGCAAATTTCAGCTTCCAAGTTCCATTTACCAATTTTACTGCCGATTTTTAATTGTTTTTTAAATTTAAGCTGTGGAGATTCAAGGCTCTAGACTCTAAATTGCACACTTATCGCGTTCCCACATATCTTAAATGGTATGGGAGTTCTATATTCGTTTGGTGTGTAACACATGCATGGTCCTATTGACCCGGGGCATGCTTAAACCATCTACACTTGTGAGAAGAATTGTAAAATGCCATTAGTTCACTTTTGCATGCCTTGCAGAGTGGGTAAGCCCTATCTCTATGGGGCTTTGCCCCAAAATCTAGATCTTGCTTGCCCCAATGACTAGGGACAGTTCTTCATGTCACCTCCAAATGTTTTGTGAAGCTAGTTGGATGCACCTTTAATTGTATCATATATAGTGTGAATAGAAAAAAGTAAAAACTCATTAGTCAAACTTCTAATCAATAACACCAAATTACACATCATACAATCCACCAAGTAATTCCTGCTATCTTAAATGGCTCTATGTTGATGTTCATTCACTTTTTGAATTTCTTTCTCAGATGAGTTAAATATAATACACCAATCTGTCCAATCTGAAAGATGAGAGAACTTTTATTCCTTCGTTATGCCTTTTTTTCCTCTTATTGTTCAGACTCCTTTACCTTTCTAGAATTTTTTTGAGGGAATGCTTTGTATGGTGAAACATTTTATGCCTCACTAGTTCCATGAGATTTAGAATAAAATGTAATTATGCTTGGATATATCTAAAGCCTTTAAACCTAAAGACTGCTAAAAGTTCTGGATCGAGAATCAAAGTAGTATATTTCATGCAGAAACTGCTAATCTTGATTTATTTCTGCAGACAAGCCTCCTATTGATGATTTGCAGTACTTCTTAGAATTCCAAGTTCATCTGCAATGGGCTCCATTGCACAACGAGCTACCACTTGGGCCTCCAAGGAAAAGAGTTCCATACGCCTCTATGAAGTTTAGTTTGATGGGCCCAAAACTTTACATCAGCACAGTTCAGGTACATACCCATTCTCTCTTGACTCATCTGTAGAGTTGGAAGCAAAGGTCTGTTAACATTACCACTATGCTAAGTCTGTCTACACAAATACAACTTTGAAAGTCTCGTTATCTACTGTGTTTAAAGTCGTGGATTTGTGGTCTTTGACAAACCCAGGTCTCAGTTGGTAAAAGTCTTGTCACTGGGCTCCGGCTTTATCTCGAAGGAAAGAAATGCAACAGGTTGGCAATACACCTCCAACATCTTTCTACTATCCCGAAGATTCTCCAACCTCTTTGGAACGAATCTGTCATTTCTCATCCCCCAAAGTGGAAAGGATCGGATGAGAAGGATAACAAGTATTTTGAGCCTCTTCAGTGTAAGAAGTACTCTCATGTGTGCACAGCAGCCATCAAGTATGATCCCAATTGGGTTTTGGAAGCTGGGGGTGTTTATGTTGTAACTGGTGCCCAACTTCAAGTTAAAGGAACTGGGGCTAAGAATGTGTTGCATATGAGTCTTCTTTTCACAAGGATACCCAATTGCAGTATCGAAAAGTCTATTTGGGATCATGGACCTGCAGTGTCACAGAAATCAGGGTTCCTCTCAACGTTAAGCACTACCTTCTCAACATCACAGTCACAAACAAAGCATGTTCCTATTGTATTAAATTCAGCAATTTATCCCAAAGGCCCACCTGTGCCGGTCCAGTCCCCTAAACTTCTCAAATGTGTAGAGACAGCAGAAATCGTCAAAGGGCCTCAAGACAGCCCTGGGCATTGGTTATTGACTGCAGCTAAATTGGATATGGATAGAGGTAAATTATCACTAAAGGGCAAATTTTCCCTTCTCAATTATGGTACTTCAGATCAGACTACCCATTTCTAGCTTAAGAGTAATAAGACCTCTTTGGTTTCTGACTGTAACCCCCAAACAGCTGTTATTGGGTTCTTGCATTTGAAGAATCCATATACTGTAAAAAGGGGGATATTCCAAATTTTTATTGGAGTAGACAGTGAAAAGCCCTGTTTCCAAGATCGGTTATATCCTCCACTAAATTGGGTTCTATTATGAATGTGTGAGAATCAGCTCTGGCGTCCTTGGTTTGCTTTAGTTGTAAATTTTAATGTTGACAGGGCAGAAATCTTACCATTTGTTATTTGCTGAAGGAGCCATGGGATAGCTGCGAGGGCCTTAACTGACAGTGTTTTTGTATAGGAGTGATTCAAATTTCCATGTTTTCAATTTACGTTGCAGTCCATGAGAGTATTTTCTATTACCGGTGGCCGGTTGTCATTAGAGCGGGGTCTGGTGTCATGAACCCTTCTGTGATCTTTCTACTGTCTTGTTTTAGCTTATCAGCGAAATGCAGTGTAATCAGTCTATGTGTTTAATTTGATTGCCTTTAAACGTTCATGGTTATTTTCGATTTTGTCGCTCCAAAAAAAGCTCCGTAAAGTTTGCATATTTCAAAAATTTGTGGGTTTTTTCACTGGTTAAAAAGATTGTTCAATACTTAGTTGGATATTTCAAAAAGAAATTCTTCCTCGGTGGGATACAAGGGGTACAGATGGATACCTTAAAGTGGTTGTTGAATTTGTGAAAAACATCTCTACTTTTATTAGAATGGTTGTTGGTTTTGTGAAAACATTTTAATAATGAGGAGGTTTCTTAGTTATAAGATGTTATTGAAGTTAATTTATAAAAACAATGTTCTTTCTTTGGACATGTTTGGTGGGTCTTTTTAGAGAAAAGTTAGCAATATTTTTGGTGTTTGGTTATGGTTGATTATCTTTATCGTTCTTTCTGTAAAAAAGTTATCTTTGATTCTCAATGAATATCAAGAAACAACTATTTTTCTTCTGAAAAAAAAATTATAAAAAAAGTTAATAATGTTTTACTCGTGACACCAAATTAGTAGCATAGATAAACCAAAGAGTTGGGGACCTCAGAGATGGAATTTGACGTGTAAATGCCCGTCATGGGCCAATTTACCTGTCAAATACAGCTAAGATTTTACGGAGACCGGCAATTTTGACAGGTGTCCACCATTTGAAATTCCTACCCTGGTTGGGGTTCACCTCATTTGTCCTTGAAACCTTCATGGATTTTGATTATAGAAAACCTATATTGGTTCATTTGGAATGACCTAGTTTGTGAATTCTTGTCTTAGAGGGGTAGAAGCCTGAAACTATTATCACCATGTGAAACCACACATGTTCCTATCAATGCTCTTCCCATGGGACCTAAGAAATATATCAATAGTACAAATGACTAATTTGCAACTACACAACGAAAAAAAGGTTAGTCATAGCATGTTTTACAAGCTAAATACTTTGAACAATTTTATGTATTCGAAGTGATGTAGCTATAAATTATTAACATAAACTACTCATATATATTAGGGACAAATATATATGACTAGCCAATGATTATGCATATATAAATTAGTAATATTTATTACTTTTATGTAATTGAGTTACAGTAGTGTAGTGATTTTAAAGTGGTATATTAATTCGGTATTTTGTGTTGAATTCCTTTTTTCATTATGCATGGATGTACCAACTCTGCTTCATGAAAAATTCATTTATCCCATTACCTATAGCTTCATATATGATTGTTTGAGTTGGGTTTGCTATAGGCATTGCTAATAACTCCATTCAATGTTCAACTAGATTTAGTTAATAATGTTATGAAAAATACCTTGGCATCTTATGAAAGTTGTTGTTGTTAATGATATTGGTCTCTTCTCATCCAATTCTCTCTCTCTCTCTCTCTCTCTCTCTCTCTCTCACACACACACACACACACACACACACACACACACACACTTACTTCATGACAAATTGATTTATGCCAATACCTATATCCTGAGATATGGTTGTATGAGTTGGGTTTGTCATAGTCATTACCGATAACTCCATTCAATGTTCAAATATGTTTAGTTAATAATGTTATGAAAAATACCTTGACATTTTATCAAAGTTGTATTTGTTGACGATAAAATCCCTTCATTGCACTCTACTCTATTCCAACAACTAGAAAATATCAAGTTTTCCCTCACCATCACTCTCTTCCATTTTCTTTGCTTAGAGCAACTTTGTCCTCCAATCAATGATTTATCTCGACACATTTTTGCACAGGGGTTTTATTTTCTGTCTAGGGTGGGTTTGTTTAAAACTATTATTAGAAACTCGATGCTTCTTGTTGTTTCCTTTAGTCACAACCCCCCTCCCGTATATGGATTCAATGGTTTCTATGGGAAGGAATATATGTAACACCCCAGTTTTGAGCCCCTACTTAAGGATGCAAATCTAAATGATGAAAGGCCTGCAGGATGAATTATTTGTATTTTTGCAAATTATTAATAATAAAATACAATTGGATGTGGATGAGGTTGATGCTAAGGAGAAGGGGAGCCTATGAATTTACCAGCGAGAGGGAAAGGGGGTTGTGGGTAGGCTAGGAAGGCTTATGATATGACCCTAGCCTAACCTTAAAACTAAAAGATACTTTAACCATACTTTAACCCTTTTTTACCTTTTTGAACATTATAATTAATCCTATTAACTAATTAAGGTTTAGTGACGTCACACAAGGGCGTGAGTCTTCTAAGGAAGACCATGTGGGTAAAGTTGGCCATGCGGTTAAAAATAAGCATGCAGGAAGAGTTCTCTCTCTCTTCCTCGCAAATAGGGTTATGGTTTATTATCGTTTTAGTGAACATACCGTCTTCCTAGTTGGTTGATATAGATTTTGGAAAAGCCATTAACCTTGTCTATGAACTAAAAAATGGTTATTCATGGGGCATGCACTGTCACTGTAGTAATTCTAACTAATGACCAACAAATTAGTGAACCTACCTTGGCAGAAACTTATGGCGTTGATTAATAGTGGCATTGCTTGAGGTAATGTAGTGAAGGGTTACCACTTTTTATGTGTTTGGGATAGAAGCCAAAGAGAGGATGGGGATTACACTTATTATTTGGGAATCAGATATTACCAAGTTCCTGAATTTAAAGAAAGAAACCTTGTCATTTGGGTGGGAAATTGGTTGGTGCCAAATCCTTGAGCTCTGTAACCTGAAGAACTAAATCATATTGTCGTTGTGGAACTAGTTGGTGCCAAGTTTTGAACCTTGGGGAAAGGAAAACTACACTGTCTGGTGTGGTGTTAGCACGTGCCAAGTTTTTTTTAAAGAGAAACTGATAAAATTTTTATATAAAAGAGGGATGCGGCCGAACTGTCCAACCAAAAAGAGTAAAAAAATAGAGCTTGATTTCCGATAGCTCTGAGTTTGGACTAGTTATTTTTCTTGTTTTTATCCACAATTTTCTTTTACTGATTACATAGTATATATCTGAATGAAATTGGAACAAAAAAAAGTAGATTTACAACACATAGATTAGACAAAGACATGATAGTTTGAGCAACCCAGTGGTATGGAGTGTCGGGGCTTGAATGCTTTCCGCGGTGCTATCAAATTGTTGGTGCTAGAACATGGTTGTTGGGGACGAGGAGTTGATGTATTGAATGACGGTTCAACCTTATCCATTCCTTGCCAAGTTCCTGGAGAACTTACTAACGAAGAAACATGATGCTTCACTCACTTGAACCTCGATGCTACCTCTCTTCTTAGGTATCTGATCTCTTCCTGAAGGCCCTTAATTAAAATTCCTTTCTCATGTCCATGCCCACGCAGAAATTTCACCTCCATCTCCAGCAAAGCCACTTTTGAATTTTCCCTTTCCAATTTCCCTAGGGTCTCTTCGTTCCTCTGGTTGGCTTGTCTTATTTCGGCTTCGGTTCTATGTTCCATATTGTGTTTCCATCCCTCAAGGTTACACAGAAGAAACCCAATCTTTTATTCTAAAATTGCAATCTTCCTTTTGTGTTGAGTAAATGTCGGTTATGTCCATGAGGTAAAGCATGTCATTGCTCTAGCTCTCCACCAGTCTTTGGATTGTGTTCGCCCTCCACCTACTCTCTAGATTCCTTTGTTTCTAAACTCACGATGCCCTGAACCTACTAGCCACCTTCATTGAATACTCATCAACAAAATGAACATGTCATTTATTAAGTTCATGTTTCACTTGGATTCACATGTATCGTAGGAGATATGAGTGGAAGGGATCATCATTCATGGATGTGCATTTAAGGTTATCACAAACGACTTTGCAACTGATGGTACTTTCCCATTGTGCCACCTTACGACATGATCCCAATAGTTGGCACTTGTCAGGTCCTTCCACCACATGTTGTTCAATGCTTGTGTCGTATGTCTTGACAATCAAGTTAAGGAATGGGGTGGATTTGGATAGAGGCCCCAATTTTACAATGTCCTAGGTTAAAGGAGCAAGCAAGGTTGGCTTGCAAGTTAGCCTCCTTGTTTTGCTTCCTTAGGACATGAAAATCTCTCATCTTGACTTCACTAGAACATCTATCAAAAATTCTAGCAATCAATATATTGAAATAAAGATCTGATGGAAAATTTTTTCTCCTTAGTATTTTTATGATCAATTATGAGTCCTTAAAAATAGTAATATATTGACAACCCCTTTCCAAATCTAGTTCAATACCTTTCCACAATGCCAAATCTTCTTCCTTATTATTTTTGGTTGTTCCCAACCCCAAAGCAAAATTACATTCATGTGCTCCTTCAGGGTCAAGAAGGACCTCCCTCTCTCCTGCCGCCCCTGGATTGCCCTGTGAAGCCCCATCAAAGAAGATGACACTATTATTATGAGTCTGGATCTATTCCTGGAGTTTTGAATCAGAAATTCCCCATCAAAGAAGATGACACTCTGATTATGAGTCTAGATCCATTCCTGGAGTTTTGAGTTAGACATTCTAAGAACCCATTCTTTTGACTTTGGATTTTTGAAAGGACATAAATCGACTAATCTAGAATACAACTGAGCCAAGTTCTTTCTTGAGCCTCCAGAGCCTCAATGGTCTGCTTTGAATTCGCTTTCAAAAGAATCGATTCTTCCATAAGGACCAAGGCCATATAAGCAACCTTCCTAGGACCGACTTCTTCATCCTTGAAGGTTCATGAGTTCCTTTCCAGCTATAGTTTCCATATTATGAAATACGGTGGAGATAAACTCAGACTAACGAGTACAACTCCTAAATTCAAACTAATAACCCGACCAGCAGATGTAATATATCGTGCTTTCTTCGAAGGTGACACGACTCGATTACTGCCAAAGATAACATATTTTCCTATCTGGCTTTTTATGTTTTTTTTTTGTTTTTTTGGAATTTTTCAGATATTTTCAAAATCTTGAAAAAGAATAAAAGGGCTGCTATAGTACAAATATAGGTGGAGACGAGTGTCAAGAGACAAGCAACCTAGTTCCCAAGTAGTGGAACATGCCTATGCTCAATGCAAGGAGATATGTGCAGGATAACGACACTTGGGGGGAGGTCTCCTCCTGATAAAAGGGGTGATCAAGCTGCAAAATATATGTAAAAGGCTTTGCTTGGCTAGACATGAGACAAGATCGGGCTGTATGGATGATAAATCAAAGTCAGGGAGCCGACATAAAGCTCAAGAAGGCAAGCAAAACTCATGAAAATGCAATTACAACTTGATATATACAAGGGATTCTCGGGGGAATGGCCAACATAAAGTTCAAGAGGAGTATGAAGCTCTTTCTGAAAGACATGGCGGGACTAAAAAGGGAATCCCACAACCTAAAGGAGAAATGTCAACATGGGCACCAACTGCAAAAGAGGATGTAACTAGGGAACCCATGTATAGGAAAGCTCTACCATTCACATAACACCACTTTTAACAACAGCATGAAGGTTCCTTGACATCGTGGAATGGGTTTGTACCAAATGTCAAGATGAAATGGTCATAAGGCAATGCATAATGCAAGTAGATGTGGAGTCCTAACCTATATGCTAGTTCAAAATTATACATGCCATGGGCACGAATGGGTCAAATCCTCAGAGAGAGTGTACAAAAAATGGACCCTACATGACAATAATATTAGTCCAAAACAACTGGAAACAGTCAGTAAATATTCCATACTATAGGATATAGGGAGGATTGATCATGACAACTTCTTTCAAAGGAAGTATCCACTACCACCCCCGTGAGGGTGAACACTAGTGTTAATACCAAAAGAAGGGAATGAAAATCCTCCACAAATGGAGTAGAGGATGGAATATGACCACTCCAAAATATATGAGCAAGATAAGGGGCTATGGTGCCCCCCAGTCCAACACCAGGGTCTGCACTAGGAACTGGAACGGGTGATGGGATACTAGTAGTGATATCAGGCACGCTGAACATACAAGGACCCGAACTCAAGATAACATAAATATACTCAAGTACCGTGATCCCAAAATCCAACTAGCGCACAAAAATCACACTCCTAAGAAAATTTACAGCCAAAATGCAAGCAAGCCAAGGGGAGGATAAGTGAGCTCTCGAATGCAGCAGGTATGTCTCGCCTAGGAGAGGCTCGAAACTCCCATACACTACAAGCAGGGGAACGTAACCAATTATAGTGTCCCTCAGCTTCAACACATAAATCGACTATGCTGTACGAACCCTACCTGGCCAGGACACCTACAGAATAACCTCTACAAGTACCCCCTACGATACCTAGGTAAGGAAACTAAGGTCAACCCAATATAATCAATGCTCAGGCGGACAATCGCAGGCGGGATTGACTGTATGGGTAGGGTAGAAAATCCCAAAGCCTGAAAGCACAACAGGTACCCCAAGAATGCACCAATCAATACCTCAAAGGCCCCCAGATACAAATACGATCCTAGAAATATCTCTAGCGCTCACAAAAAGTGACCAGGGGTCATCCTAATCACAATTGCGTACGTTGCCTCGTGCTTAACTCCCGTGTAAGAGGAGCGTCCTGAGAAACACTAATTATATCATGGATTTCACACTCTCACCTGGACAGACACCTACTTGTTTTGTTTAGTGGTCTTGGAGAATTTACTTACAATGAACTATTCCAAGACCCTAAAACCTAATCTTGCTGATGCACCCTATAAAAGAAAAGAGTGTAATTCATTTTATTAAAATGTTGATTTTAATTGGATGTGATTACTCAAAGGGAAATGGCCGTGCAACTAATGAAGTTATGACTTCGCAGTGAAATAAATATGCACACATAACAAGCAATGCCAAGTGCAATTTTGTAGAATGAAAAACATGGTATGCCACTACATTAAATGCAAGAATATTCATTCCTTTTAAAATGTCAATGAAATCCTTCCTATATGAAAGCATAAACACAACTCTCATCCAAGCAATCCAATGCAAGTACCTCCTTAAATCCATTTGCGAGATGCAAATAAGAATGCAACTATTTTGTATTTTCAATATAAAAGAATGAAAATGCAATAAAAGTCATTAAAAACTCTCAGTCTCTACAGCAAGAATCAAACACAAGCCAAGCAAGACACCGAGACAAAAAGACTAATGCACTAATGGCAAAAAAAATGACTGGAACTACTTTTAAAGAAAAATCATTGAAAAAGTGGTCTCTGGTCACGAAAGAAGAAGTCAACAGACAACATCAGTACCCAAGAAGACCCATCCACACTCAAAATCCACCCAACAACTGTAATATCTCTCCCGCATACCCTAGATATTTTGTGATTACGAATGCTTATTGTAATTGTTTCTGGTGATGAGCTCAAGGCCAAGGTCCCACCAGAAACAAAACATTGCAGCCTATATAAGTTAAATTACCTAAGTGGAAAACTTAGGAGATGTAAGACAGTGAAACAACTTAACAAGGGGCCAACTAAACCCATGAGGGCGAAAAGAGAATGACGAGGGAGCTTTAAGTTTGATGACGTAGTCTTCGTATCATCTTAACTATAGCGTCCTATAGGATTCCTATTCTTGCCATAATTAGCCCAATTAAAAATACTATAGCCTATTTAGTTAAATTCTAAATTATCCATGATATAAGAGGATACCATCATATTAGCCTCGTCCAAGAGGGTCAAGAAATTATCTTGAAAATTAAAAGAGCCAAAGAGAGGGAAACCTAAAGAATTAATTACTAAGGGAATAGATGCTATAGTCACCTTAAAAATATAAAGAGATGCCATCATATGCATATNTCAAGGCTATACATTGAAGGCATAAAGCCTGAAGGGATACTATGTAAGTTAAATTAGGGAGTCACCATTTTTTTTTCCTAGATCAAGGAAATCTAGTTTTGGTGATAATCTCTAAATTAATCTCACCTCTATAACTATGAGAGAAAATTTAGAAATTTTATACATATAGTTGTGGATTCCTTCCCAAATTGGCGATTGGAGGGGAAAGTAATCGACTCTTGCAAGAGAATCTTATTGAGGATTTTATGCCAGGTCATCCTCTAGATTTTTCTCCCAAGGAGTGAGCTGTTAGTGTAGATAGACGTAGAAATAGAAACCCTAATAAATGAGGGGGAAAATATCCCAGCTTTAGTGGGGAAATCCCGATGATGAAGGAAGCTGCCCCATGCTATTAAGGAGGAGGCAAGTGCAAAGCGAGAGGGGGAAGAAAAAAAATGTTTTCATATGGGGAGATTAGAGGATGGCTAGAGAGGAAGTTCCCTCTACCTCAAGAGAACGAATAGGAAGGAGGAGTGAGAACTCCATGCCTTCTGGTCTGCGAATGGCCTTATGTATAATACCCTCCCATCGCAGGTGATGTTCCATCTCAAAGGACCTCTGAATCGTAACTAAACACAGCTATTAGCAGAGGGCCCCAATAGGTTTGAACCAACGACCTCTTGTTCTGAATTCAAATGCTCTACGACCGATGACCTCTTGATCTATGAGTGAGTTTATGGATGAGGCCCTCCCATCGTAGGTTATGTTTTTACGTTACCAACAGTTAACTATTAGGGTTTCCCATTGTTGAGTGGTTACGACATACGACCTACACACAAGAGAGGGAACCCTAACACCCTCTTGGACAGGGAATCTTGGCATTTGGTGGATACTTTTTTCTGGATTTTTGGGATATCATTGGATTGGCTTGAGTAAAGAGGGCGGCCTTATGATGGCATCCAACACCACAGAGTGCCCTTGCATGTGATTTATATCAAGAATTAGTCTCCCTATTCCTTTTTTGGCTAGATCACTTATGATGTGGAGCGAACTCCGACTCTAGTGAGAGCGATAGACTTGATCCTTATTGATGTATGTTGAGCACTTGATTCCAGGTATGCTAAATCACAAATAAAGGTTTTATGTTATCTGTAAATGAAGTCAACCCTCAGTTCTTTCGTTCATATTTTGCTGTATTGAAAAGAAAATAATGAATACCCTATTTTGGCTTCAGTTTATTTTATGGTTGCTTTCGGCAAATGGGCTACAATCTAACTGTGTTAGACTTAATTACTGGTAGAGGTCTCCCATTTGTTCTAGTTATATAAACTTTATGGAAGGCAACAGTAGCGAGAGGGAACCGTCGTCCCCGTACCCTTTGTATTTATTTATAAATACATCTTTCTGTATCTACATTGTGTGAGATCTCCCCCTTGAAGAGTAAGCTGTAAACCATTTTTAAGTATCTATAAAGTTGTGTAAAATTGTGTTGTTACAAATAACCATAGGTTTAACATGATAGATCCATATTTTTTCCAACCCCATGATTTGGGCATAAGCGTATAGCTTCCATGTCTACACAGCTTCGAACTGGATCTTAGTATTCATATTATACAACAAGGGAAGCTTTACAAGTCAAATCGAGCATGAAGATCTCAAGCAAATAGATGTAAGGCATTTCATTACTCTTATCAGTAAGGAAAACGATAATATAGGATTCTTCCATTTTCAGAGTCTTATCACTGTCATGGCCTTGAACATAGTATTCAAGTTATAAACAAAAGTTAAATCATTAAAGCTTCAAGAATGTTAAACACTTAACCGAGAAGCATTGGCCAATGAACTTTTACATATTTTAGTAATAACTTTAAAGAATGTCCACACTAAGGATTGGACAAAGAAGGATAAGTATGCTCCTTGATAGATCCGAACATGATCTCCTTTTTTACTGCGAAAGTGTATGAACTCGTTTACCGTTTTTATAGTATCGTTTTTATGGAAATGATTGCTGTGGCTGATTCCAAGTTCTGCTTTGACATTTATTACAGTATAGGGTTTGTTTTCCCCTTACATATGATAGATCGACACCTAGATCGCAAAATCCAACATGAGCATAGTTTAAAGGAATCGAAGTTGCATCTCGTTCCTACTGTCTGATTTTGTTAACTTAATCGGTGATCTTTCTACTGTGTCATGACTGCTTGCAATTTAAGTCTAAAGTCAGTTTGGGTTTTTATCTTGTTTTAAACCTTAAATTGTATCGTTTCTGTTTGTAAGCCTTGAGCAATAGATTAGTCGACAGAGTGTAAGATTTTAGTATTGAAATATATATATATTGAGAGAGAGCATGGGGTCTCTCTTATATCCCTTGAGAAAGAAAAGAAAATTGCAATTGAAGTGCTGCATAATTATAATTTTCCAAATTGGTTAAATTAATAAAGATTAGCAACTCTTGGTGGATGTAGCCCCTAGTTGGGGTGAACCACGTATATCGACATGTCTCCCTCTTACTTTTGTGCTTTATGTGTGCCATTTATTGAAGGTGCTCAAATAAGTACTCTGTAATTCTGAAATGTTTTCGGAGAATGCTCACATTCTTATTAGTACAAGTTGAATGAACAATTGGTCGTAATGTCTAATATAGCGTTTAAATTTCGTGCTAAATATAATTTTCTGAAAAAATCGAAGTAATGGTGTTATGATAACATGGTTAGATAAGTGTTGTTAGATAAAAGTATTATGTGACCTTCATTCCATAAGCTCAAAGAGTTATGCTTAAGTTGTTTTGTGAAGAGTAACGTATTGTTGATAAAGATTGTAAATGGAAGGTGAGTTCAAGACCTTGAGGGTACTTAAGAGACCCATATGTCAGTCACAAGTCAACGTATGTGGAATTATGGTTAGAGGAACTTGAGTATGTATTCAAAATGATGGTTGGAAGCTGCACATAAGTAATTCTCTATTGATATCAAACATATTATGTTTAATTAGAATGCACTGTAGATCACAAAGTTTATGATTAAGATTAGCATTTGTAGCACAAATGGAGGTGTGTTATGTCATAGTTACAAGGTAGCGCCTTCGTTGGAATATTATAATCTAAAGGACCGTTAGAAAAAGGATAATGCATAAAAAATCTGTCATAGATTATGGATTTATATAAATATGTGTATCATGATTAACTAACGAAGCTGCAGGTATATTTTGATAAGCAAAATCTGAGCTCTAGAGGAATGCTTGAGAGTAGCAACAGTGGTGTAGTGGAGCCAACGGTAAAGTTGTCTTTTGATAAGGATATTCTCTTTTGACTCGGGGTCATTACATATGTTCTCTGTATGTGTTTTTTAATTTTTGTTCTCTGGATGTTCTCCTTATATACTTTCTTCTCGTAGTAATGATGATGAAAATAGTGGAGGGATCCCACATGAGAGTTATAAATACAAAAGAGGCTTTTTTATTTGATGTGTATGATATGATTGACGGCCTAACCATGTGACGATCGTTTCTTTCAATGCTTCTGACATGGTAGACGATTGAATTATGTGGAGGTAAAGGATGGAATTATTGAATAAGGTCCCTACCTAACGTGTTAAGCATATATCAATATTAATCTTGTGAAGAATTTGTAATGATCGACTTTAATACAATTGATTCATGACATTTCAATGATGGGTTCACAATGTGTTTTAGTTTGTACATTACCATTGTATTATATTTTAAGGATGGTTGTTCAAAGGTATAAATAGTCTTTCAAAAAGAAAAGAAAAATTGTGTTCTTGCTGATATGGATTTGTTACAAATGGTATTAGAGCTGAAGTGACAGCACTTGGGCCTAATTGGGCTCAACATAAAGTTAGGAAGCATAAAGCTAACCAATCAATGATTTTGTTTGTGTATGCATGACAATGATGGACGAGGGAAATAACTCATCCGAGTGGGTCCTCAAAAAGGAAAAATCAAAGGAGGTAACTGAGAGGATAAAGGAATGAAGTGTCATTGCAAAGGTATGTTGTTAAGTTACCGACAAAGGGTATGAGTAATTTTCATCTTGTCGTAAGGGTTATGTTATGTCTACACACTCAAATGGAAGGTTGGACTATAAATCTTACTCTGATACATTAAGGAAGAATTATAGTCAATTTCTTAGAATTGCTTGTTAAAAGATAAATGAAGGCATAAATAGTAATAATGGAAGACCATGTGTCTACTATGCTTTGTGAAGAGTATTGATGTTGTAAAGCTTTGCAAAGTCCCAACACCTCTAACTAATGGGTAGAGGAAGTTTTTCAAGACACACATCACATGGAAAGAAGGTTATAGGCATAAGAATGTTAGGCTTTTCATAAGATTCGTTGCAGAACTAATCGTTCCTTGTATGGTTAAAAGAAAAACTCGCACACACTGACTATAATTTAAATGAAAGTCTAAATTAAAAGCTCACTATAGGCCAAACCTAAGTAGAAGTAGAGTGGGCATCCTAGAAAAACAATACCCCATAGGGTATTGGTGTATCCTAGGAAATGTATGATAACACAAAGTGTAGTATCTAATACTAGAGTTAAATGATTGGGAAATTACGTAAAGTATCACAATGTATTCTTTTATGAATTTGTTCTTGTGTTAAAGAGTGAGTTATGATTAGGTGACTACCACCTTAGGAATGATTCGTATCTAATATAATGAATCATGATACATTCCACCACGTTGGACAAACTGTGTTGCACCAACGTTGAAAGTTCTTGTGGAAAGAGTGGATTGATTTCGGGAAATAATGTGCTAGAACCTACGGTTACCCTTAATGAACACTATTCATTTTTTGTCTTCTTATAAGAGTTTTTAACTCATATGTACTTGTATCTTGCTTTGCTCTGTTAAAAGGAGGTTTTGCTAAAAGTACAATGACTCCATTGAGAAGTATATTGTTGCCTCTAAAGACACTATATAGCAATTGGAATTTCTATGTCCCTAGCTTGCCACTCATAAATATTGTGTAAAGTTGGAATGTCCCTTCACTCGTAATTATCCAAATATAGATGGGTAAGGATGTATAATGATATTTATATTTGAAAATGATAAGTTGATGAACGTCGTATAAGGTTATGGAATAACATTGCAGGAGTATGCCCGAAACACTACCAATTGAAATGGACTATTGGATTACCAAATTCACTGGCTTAAGTAATGAAGTTAAACCACTCCAGGACGAGGGTTGTCTTACTCTTTATCTTATTATAATTTTCATATTTCGAGGTTTTTATGAACCAGGGGTTAACTGTGGATTATGATGTTAGGTTCTAACGTTGCAGGGTTTTATTGTGATTATGGCCATTGACACGATCAAGTAAAAACATGGATTATAAATTCACTCGCGTATAACAAGTTGTGCTCAATTGCTCAAAATGAGTAAGGATTTATTTTTGGAAGCTCTCCAGTATTGTATGAATCAGGATTTTGGTAGAGGTACAAATCATTACGACTTATGAAATGTTGATTAAATTAATGAAATTATTGTTTATTGATAGTTGTTAATTATATTTAATTCATCGTGAAGCCGATTCACAAATCAAGAACATGACAGTGAAGTCACGTTAAGCACCAAAGTTGTGTGTGTCACAAATAGTCAAAGGTAAAGCTAGACATCTGGAAGACAAGATGTTGTTTGATGTCACTGAGGAGAAAATTTTTGACCAGCGATCAAAAGGGAGAGTAACCTCAGAAATAGACATAAGTCCACACGAGAATTGGTAAAATAACTCAAGGGAGAGTTTGAAAGATCAAAAAATGAAAGTCATGTTAACTAATTCTCCAAGTAATTAGATGGGTACATGTCTTAATGTGTAAATGTGAAGAAAGGATTACCTCAGGTTTAAGACTATTTAACTATCCAAAGATTGGAGATAAAATACATCCTCCCAAAATAGGAGTAATTATGTTTTATTGATGAATCAATTACATTATGGAAAAACAATTGGGTATTATGATACCAATAAAGACTAGAAGATGTTCCATAAATTGCAAATTGTTATAATGCAAAAGGATCCATGGCTTTTGTTTAAATTGAATTATAATTTTGGACATGATTTACTAAAATGTTTTTTGGACTGGACCCGATCTTGTTGTAGGAAACTGCAAGTCTTGAACAATAGCGACTTGAGAAGATATGGAAAGATCTCAGGGGATCAGAACATAAAAGATAAAACAAAAAATATGAAGGAATAGAAGAAGGAAATTGGTTGGAAACAGGAACACCGAGGACAATGTTATTTTTAAGGGGGAGAGGATGTAATATCCCTCCCACATACCCTATATATTTTGTGATTACGAATGTTTATTGTACTTGTTTCTGGTGAGGAGCTCAAGGCCAAGGCCCCACCAAAAACAAAACATTGTAGCTTATATAAGTTAAATTACCTAAGTGGAAAACTTAGGAGAAGTAAGACAGTGAAACAACTTAACAAGGGGCCAACTAAACCCATGAGGGAGAAAAGAGAATGATGAGAGAGCTTTAAGTTTGATGACGTAGTATTCGTATCGTCTTAACTATAACATCCTATAGGGATTCCTATTCTCGCCATAATTAGCCCAATTAAAAATATTATAGCCTATTTAGTTAAATTCTAAATTATCCATGATATAAGAGGATACCATCATATTAGCCTTGACAAAGAGGATCAAGAAGTTATCTTGAAAATTAAAAGAGCCAAAGAGAGGGAAACCTAAAGAATTAATTACTAAGGGAATAGATTTTATAGTCACCTTAAAAATATAAAGAGATTCCATAATATGCATATCATTTTACCTCAATTAAATATTGGTGACATATCATTATACCTTGACTATTATATGGAAGTTATTCATATATGTTTGAATATATATATATATATATATATATATATATATATATATATTAAAGGATGACGGTTGATTTCCTACGTTGGTTGGCATGATATATATATATCAAGGCTATACATTGAAGACATAAAGCCTGAAGAGATACTATGTAAGTTAAATTAGGGAGTTACCAATTTTTTTTCCTAGATCAAGGAAATCTGGTTTTGGCGATAATCTCTAAATTACTCTCACCTCTCTAACTATGAGAGAAACTTTGGAAAGTTTACACATTTATATATATAGTTGTGGATTCCTACCCAAATTGGCGATTGGAGGGGAAAGTAACCGACTCTTGCAAGAGAGTATTATTGAGGATTTTATGTCGGGTCTTCCTCTAGATTTTTCTCCCAAGGAGTGAGCTATTAGAGTAGGTGGACGTAGAAATAGAAACCCTAATCATTGAGGGGGGAAATATCCCAGCTTTAGTGGATAAATACTGATGATGAAGGTAGCCGCCCCATGCTATTAAGGAGGAGGAAAGTGCAAAGCGAGAAGGGGAAGAAAAAACAAAAGGTTTTCATACGGGGAGATTAGAGGATGGCTGGAGAGGAAGTTTCCTCTACCTCGAGAGAAAGACAGGAAGGAAGAGCGAGAAATCCATGCCTCCTGGTCTACGACTGACCTTATGGATAAGACCCTCCCATCACAAGTGATGTTTCATCTCAAAGGACCTCTGAATCGTAGCTAAACACAGCTAATAACAGAGGGCCCCAACAGATTCTAACCGACGACCTCTTGTTCTTAATTCAAATGCTCTACAACTGACGACCTCTTGATCTGCGAGTGATTTTATGGATGAGGCCGTCCCATCGCAGGTTATGTTTTTACGTTACCAACAGTTAACTGTTAGGGTTTCCCATTGTTGAGTGGTTACGACATACGACCTCCACGCAAGAGAGGGAACCCTAACACCCTTTTGGACAGGGAATCTTGGCATTTGGTGGAGACTTTTTCTAGATTGTTGGGATATCATTGGATTGGCTTGAGTAAAGAGGGTGACCTTATGATGGCAGCCAACACCACAGAGTGCCCTTGCATGTGATTTATATCAAGGATTAGTCTCCCTATTCCTTTTTTGGCCAGATCACTTATGATGAGGAGCGGACTCCGACTCTAGTGAGAGTGATACACTTGATCCTTGCTGATGTGTGTTGAGCACTTTATTCCAAGTATGTTAAATCGCAAATAAAAGTTCTATTATATTTGTAAATGAATCCCACCCTCAGTTTTTCATTCATATTTTGCTGTATTAAAAATAAAATAATGAATACCCTATTTTGGCTTCAGTTTATTTTATGGTTGCTTTCGGAAAATGGGCTGCAATTTGACTGTGTTAGACTTAATTACCGGTAGAGGTCTCCCATTTGTTCCAGTTATATAAACATTATGGAAGGGAGCGGTAGCGAGAGGGAACCGTCGTCCCCGTACCCTTTGTATTTATTTATAAATACATCTTTCTGCATCTACACTATGTGAGATCTCCCCCTTGAGGAGTAAGTTGTAAACCCTTTTTAAGTATCTATAATGTTGTGTAAAATTTTGTTGTTACAAATAACCATAGGTTTAACATGATAGATCCATATGTTTTCCAACCCTGTGATTTGGGAATAAGCGTATAGCTTCCATGTCTGCACAGCCTCGAACTGGATCTTAGTATTCATATTATACAACAAGGGAAGCTTTACAGTTCAAATCGATCACGGAGATCTCAAGCGAATAGATGTAAGGCATTCTATTACTCTTATCATTAAGGGAAATGATAATATATGATTCTTCCATTTTCGAAGTCTTATTACTGTCACGACCTTGAACATAGTATTCAAGTTATAAACAAAAGTTAAATCATTAAAGCTTCAAGAATGTTAAACACTTAACTGAGAAGCATTGACCAATGAACTTTTACATATTTTAGTAATAACTTTAAAGAATGTACACACTAAGGATTGGACAAAGAAGGATAAGTATGCTCCTTGATAGATCCAAATAGGATCTCCTTTTTTACTGTGAAAGTGTATGAACTTGTTTACCATTTTTCCAGTATCATTTTTATGGAAATGATTTCTGTGGCTAATTCCAAGTTTCGCTTTGACATTTATTACAGTATAGGGTTTGTTTTCCCCTTATGTATGATAGATCAACACCTAGATCACAAAATCCAATATGAGCATAGTTTAAAGGAATTGAAGTTGCATCTCGTTCCTACTATCTAATTTTGCTCACTTAACCGGTGATGTTTCTACTGTGTTAGGACTGCCTGCAATTTAACTCTAAAGTTAGTTTGGGTTTTTAGCTTGTTTTAAACCTTAAATTGTATCATTTATGTTTGTAATCCTTAACCAGTGGATTCATCGACAAAGTGTAATATTTTAGTACTGAAATATATATATATTGAGAGAGAGCATGGGGTCTCTCTTCTATCCCTTGAGAAAGAAAAGAAAATTGCAGTTGAAGTGCTGCATAATTGTAATTTTCCAAATTGGTTAAATTAATAAAGATTAGCAACTGTTGGTGGACGTAGCCCCTAGTTGGGGGTGAACCACGTATATCGTTGTGTCTCCCTCTTACTTTTGTGCTTTATGTGTGCCATTTATTGAAGATGCTCAAATAAGTACTCTGTAATTCTAAAATGTTTTCAAATAATTGATCTGAAAACAAGATCTTTGCTACTCTACGACGTTAACATGAATTGCATAAAGAGCATGAATGAAGCTCACAAATCCATAAGAAGAGAACCAAACAGCATAGACAATACGCACATAAAGACAACAAGTTGATAATGGAGTTTGTCCACGATGGACTACGTCTCCAAGCCTGCTTCTCAATAGGAGGGCTGATCTATAATCTCAGCATAAGGAAAAATACATGGCAATGATACAATGATACCTTGGCGACAATGGTCAGGAAGAGAACCGCTGCCCAAAACACAACAAGACTGGTTCCAGCAACTCCGAAGCCTGAAGACGGTGTAAAACAAGTATAAACACTTGTACCTTCCTCCTGCAGAGCTACGCAATCTCCCTTCTCTCCTTTAGCTACAAAGTCTCCACTCCAAAGCATGCTCTGTAAATGGAAATTAAGTGGGTTTATATAGGCTTGGCTTGCCCCACTCCACATTCTCCTCATGATTCTTTAGTTACAACAAATTTTTCCCAAGAAGGCATATGGTTCCAACTCCCCACACTTGGTTAGGCTCTTCTTAAATTATGTAGTTGACATAGTTACAACTATGCCAACCACATTTTATATTTTTAGAATATTACAATAAAATTCTTTTCCCCCAAAACCACATGGTTCATTGAACCCACAATATGTTTTTTTTTAAAACAAATTTGTTATAACGTAATTTGTTTTTAGACCCACTTATAACCCATCTTATATAGTTTATAATTCGACATGTGCTGAAATAGAGCGCGGGCTCCCGTGCTGGTCAGAGCTCCCGGTCACGCTGGAGGAAGAACCAAGGTCGGGGCTAAGCCCCGACTCCTTTGGGGCTCGAAATGCCAATTTAAATAAATTCATTTCCATACATTATACAAGGAACACTACCAGCGCAGTTGGTAAAGGTGCGGAGATAGGGTATGGGAGGTCAGGAGTTCGAAACCGGCGGAGCAACAACATTTTGGTGAACTTCAATCAATATTGGCCAATCTGGTGTTGCCACGTGGCAGTTCTGATTGGTCCACCTCAATGCCCAGTCAGCTGCCAACTCATCTGCCATACTGCCAACTAAGTTGTGCAGTCACCTCTGTACTGACATGTGTCGCATTCGGATTGGCCCGTACTGTTGACTGGATTGCCACCTCATCGTCCGTACATGACACATGTCGCATCCGGATTGGACCGTACTGCCACCTGTCTGTCCGTACAACTGCCACGTCATCCGTCTGTACTGTGCGAATGCCATGTCTCACCTTGTTAGTGGTGCCATGTCATCATGTTTGTACAGTATGGATGCCACGTGTCACCCTATTAGTGGTGCCACGTGGCACCTCTGTTTGCTAATTTTGCCTGTTGACCTCATAGAACATAACATGATAACTTTCTCATACGGAGTCCGTTTGAGGTGAAACGAACGCCGTTGGAATCGTTTCGACTAGCCCTTTGATCTAGTGCTACTTTTGTTAAGATTGGAGGACTTCAAAAATTTTGCCTTCTTGGATCCTCCTGGATCATTCCTCACCACTGAGAAGCTTTTGGCCTCCAAAAGCCTTTACTAATCAACATATAGGTGAGGGAATTGCTCCCTCACTTTATCCTTCTCGATCCACTTGGATTTTCTTGGATGAGTGCCTCTGATGCCCACTCGAAGATAATCAACATCACCTCTGTGAGAAGTCCTTGTCCTTCTGTCCAGGATGACATCTTCTTGTAGCTCATCCATGTACTCAGGAGAAAATTCATCAACTGATGGAAATGAGACATTCTCCCTTTGATCCATGATCATGGGAGGCTCATAGAGTTTCAAGTTCTCCACATTCACCACTGAGTAGATATGCATGTATGGCGGTAGCTCTAAGTGAAAGGCATTCGTCCCAATCTTCTCCAAGATGGTGAAGGGACCATATCTAATGGGCTTGAGCTTCTTTCCTTCTCCTTTCATCCTCTCCTTGCTGATGTGAAGCCACACTTGATCTCCTACCTGAAACTAATGATCAACTCTATGCTTGTCATGGCGAGCCTTGTACTCGGCTTGACTCTTCTCCAACTGCTCTTGCACTACTTGATGTACCTGTTGAACTCTTTGAATGAACCTGCGGGCTTTGTCTTCATCCTTGGAAGCGCTTGAATCAACCTCTATCCCATAAGTCAAGTCCAATGGAGTCTTTGGCAAGTACCCAAAGCATATCTCAAATGGCGAGCTCTGAGTGGAAGAATGCATAGCCCTGTTGTAGGCATGCTGCACATATTGGATCTACTCATCCCATAACTTAGGATGCTTGTTGCAATAACCTCAAAGCAAATGAACAACTGTCCTGTTGACTACCTCTGTCTGTTCGTCGGTCTATGGATGGAAAGCGGTGCTCCTCTTTAGCTTGGTGTCCATCATACACCATAATTTTTTCCAAAACTCTCCAAGGAATTGGGAGTCCCAATCCGAGATAATGGACGTAGGGAGTCCAAAGTGAACCCATACATGCTAAAAGAAAAGAGAAGTAGCCTGCTCTGCAGTGACCTGCTTTTTACATGGTATAAGAATACACATCTTGCTAAACCTATCCACGACCACATACAAGTAGTCATGACCCCTCCTAGACATAGGAAAACCCCCCATAAAATCCATGGAAATGCTTTCCCAAGGATGGGAAGGAATAGGAAGTGGTGAGTACAGCCCCAATTTTCTATTAGTGGGCTTACAAGTAGAGCACATCACACACCCCTTTACATATTTTGTTACAATGTCTTTCATGCGAGGCCAATACACAAGTCTTTGCAAATGAGCCAAAGTCTTACCTACCCCAAAATGCCCTGATACAAGAGAAGTATGAGCTTCTTTTATTACATGGACTCTTTCACTGATAGGAACACATAACTTACCCAAATGATAGAGCAACTTTCCTTGCAAATAGTAGTCTTCCACCTGTGTGCCATTGGTTAGCTTCTCATAAATCTCCTTGAAATCATCATCAGTAGCATACTGCTCAATATAACTTTCATGGGACAAAGAAGAATTTTTCAAAAAAATAGATGCAACAATAGGAGGTCTAGAGAGCACATCTGCCAATTTGTTACTAGTACCCTTCTTGTACTTGATCACTAGATGGAATTGTTGAAGGAATCCCATCCACCTGAAATGACGAGCTTGCTGGAGCTTAGTCTGGGACTGGAGATACTGCAAGGGCTGATGATCGGTATGGATTATCATCTCCTTACCCATCAAGTAGTGTTTCCACTTCTTGACACTCTGAACCAAAGCATACAACTCTTTGTCATAGGTGGGGTAGTTGATCACTGCTTGAGTAAAAGTCTCTAAATGGTAGCAAATAGGCTTGCGGTGTTGCATCAATACTGCCCCCATGGCATATCCATTGGCATCTGTCTCTATCTCACATGGTTGTTGCAAATCAGGAAAGGCTAGGACTGGGGTGGTACTGATATTTCCCTTCAATGTGTCGAAGGCTTTCTGCTGCTTACCTCCCCACTGGAAGGATTTCTTTACACTTGTTAAGGAATGCAAAGGAGATGCTATGTATGAGAAGTTCTGAATGAACCTCCTCCAATATTGAACAGCTCCTAAAAATCTTCTCACTTCAGTAGCGTTAGTAGGCTTAGGCCATTTGACAATTACATCAACTTTTGAAGGATCAATTTTTAAATTTCCACCTCCTACAATATGACCCAAGCAAACTAATGAAGTTTTGCCAAATTCACACTTTGACAATTTTACATACAATTTATCCTTTTTCAAAGTGTCCAACACTATCTTTACATGCCCTACATGTGCTTCCCAATTTTTACTAAAGACCAATATATCATCTAGATAAACAATGACAAAATCATCTAAGAATGGCTGGAAAACATCATTCATTACCCGCATGAAGGTTGCAGGTGCATTGCAAAGCCCAAAGGGCATCACCAACCACTCAAATAGACCTTTCTTGGTCTTGAAGGCCATCTTCCACACATCACTTTCTGCAATTCTGATCTGGTGGTAGCCACTGCGCAAATCCAACTTGGTAAAGAACACAACATCTTTCAATTGGTCGAGCAAGTCATCTATGCAAGGAAGCGGTTATTGATTCTTGATCGTGATCTTGTTGAGAGCCCAACAGTCAACGCACATCCTCCATGTGCCATCTTTCTTCATCACCAACACAATCGACAAACCACATGGAGAGGAGCTGGGTCTGATCACTCCTTGGTCCAACAAGTCTTGAACCTACTTCTTAATCTCTGCCATTTCAACTGTAGACAACCTGTACATGCCCACATTAGGAAGAGGGGCATCCTGCTGGAGATGGATCTCATGTTGAATCTCCCTTTTGGGAGGCAAACCTGTAGGTTCCTGAAATATTTCATCATAGTTATCCACAATATCAATCATAGCCTTTTTATGAGAAGGATCACAACCTTTGAAAGCATCGGATGCCTCAACATATTTTGCTCTCACAACCATGAGCATGTATCTCTTATTAGTGTTGATGAGTCTCTTGATCTGTCCTGCACTAACAAGAGCGATGTTAGCCTTCATACTGTGAGCTCTCACGATGTACTCCACCCCATTTTTTGTGAGATGGTACTTGTTCTTGTGACGAAAGAATACTGCTTTTCGATCATACAAGTATGGGATTCCCAATACGATACCGCAGATGTCAAGAGGAACATCATCTAAGTCCACCTCATCAATCAACTTTGAAGCAATAGCAAACCTTAACCTGCATTGCTTAGTCACATGTAGCTTAGCATTATCACATACCCATCCAAGAGGATAAGGCTTGGGGTGAGGATTAGTCTGTATGCCCAACTTCTTAACAACTAATTCTGAGATCAAATTTACTTGAGAACCCGGATCAAATAATGTTTCAATCTTTGTATTCTTAGACACAACTCTGATGTGAAACAACTCACTTCTTCTTTTATCATTTTCTTTAGAAACATGAGTAGAACTTGAACCAGTATGAGGAGTTTTGTTACCTTGCATTCCCACGGCTGTAATCCTGGTTTTGTCACCTGAGTCGGAACCCAAATCTCGTTGCGCTGTTGCAACGGTATTTTTCTTATTTTTTCCTCCATAATGCTTTGGCCTCTGTTCAGGATGCAACTTCCAACAACTTTCTTCATCATGCCCATCAGTGTCTGCAATGGAGCTTTCCTCCTTCCTTCTTGGCAGTAGTTGTCTTCTTGCTCTTGTCTTTCTTTTTGGACTTGTGGTTGTTGTTGGGCTTGAAAGGCTTCTTCGGATGGTCTTCTTGCAAATGCTTCCCCCTGCTCTCAAGATGAGTAGCCTGAACACTTGCTTCATCCACACTAGTAGGATTCAACAACAGCAAAGTATGGCGTAGATAATGATGAAGAGCACCAATGTACTTCAAAAGAGTGTCAGGAGAATCTAAAGAAATATTCAACTCTAGAGCTTTCTTTCTAAATTCTTTAGTAAAATTCTGAACACTCTGACCCTTGCCTTGTCTAAAATTTTTCCAATCCATCATAGCCTTTTGAACATAACCCAACGAATAAAATTGCTAACGTAAAGCAGAAATGAAAGCAGACCACGATGAGAGAAGATTACCCATTTGTTTGCTACCTTGCTGAAGCTTGCTTTCCCACCATACAAGTGCGGTGCCTGTTAGCCGAAGTGAAGCCAACTGAATCTTCACATCTTCTTCTTTGATCTACTGGACTTGGTAATAGACCTCAATTTTCCTTATCCAATTGTTCAACTTCTCTGCATTCGCTTCCCCATTGAACATGGGCAAATCAAACTTCACATCGAGCTTCAATAAGGGCTTCTTTTGAGGCTCTTTGAGAGGAACCTTAGAATGCTGAGAATGAGATGAGGAAGAAGCACTTGAACTTGTGCTTGAAGCTGAAGGTGAAGAGGGAGGCTCAGGAGGCTCTTCGCCACCTCCTCCTTGGTTAACTGAAGCGTTGCCTTCGTCCTTCACTTCTTTTTCTTCCTTCTTTACTTCACTGCCTTTTCTTTCTTTTGCCATGCGTTCTTCATAGTCTGCAAACAACTTGTCTACCTTGTTGGCCATCATGTAGAAGACCTTGTGAAAGTTTTCCTCCGTCTCGATGCGGGCATCATTAGCATCCATATTCCTCCTTCGGTATGCACATCCGATCTCGGAATTGTAAGGCTCTAATGTACCCTCACCAGCTTGCAGTTTAGCCCTCGTGAGTATCCACACTCACAATCCAACGTCACATAGACTTGCTCTGATACCACATGATCTGAAAACAAGATCTTTGCTACTCTACGACGTTAACATGAATTGCATAAAGAGAATGAATGAAGCTCACAAATCCATAAGAAGAGAACCAAACAGCATAGACAATACGCACATAAAGACAACAAGTTGATAACGGAGTTTGTCCAGGATGGACTACGTCTCCGGGCCTGCTTCTCAATAGGAGGGTCGATCTATAATATCAGCATAAGGCAAAATACATGGCAATGATACAATGATACCTTGGCGACAATGATCAAGAAGAGAACCACTGCCCAAAACACAACAAGACTGCTTCCAGCAACTCTGAAGCCTGAAGATGGTGTAAAACGAGTATAAACACTCATACCTTCCTCCTGCAGAGTTACGCAATCTCCCTTCTCTCCTTTAGCTACAAAGTCTCCACTCCAAAGCATGCTCTGTAAATGGAAATTAAGTGGGTTTATCTAGGCTTGGTTTTCCCCACTCCACATTCTCCTCATGATTATTTAGTTACAACAAATTTTTCCCAAGAAGGCATATGGTTCCAACTCCCCACACTTGGTTAGGCTCTTCTTAAATTATGTAGTTGACATAGTTACAACTATGCCAACCACATTTTATATTTTTAGAATATTACAATAAAATTATTTTCCCCCAAAACCACATGGTTCATTGAACCCACAATATGGCTTTTTTTTTTAAACAAATTTGTTATAACGTAACTTGTTTTTATACCCACTTATAACCCATTTTATATAGTTTATAATTCGACATGTGCTGAAATAGAGCGCGGGCTCCCGTGCTGGTCGGAGCTCCCGGTCACGCTGGAGGAAGAACCAAGGTCGGGGCTAAGCCCCGACTCCTTTGGGGCTCAAAATACCAATTTAAACACTACCAGCACAGTTGGTAAAGGCGCGGAGACAGGGTATGGGAGGTCAGGAGTTCGAAACCGGTGGAGCAGCAACATTTTGGTGAACTTCAATCAATATTGGCCAATCCGGTGCTGCCACGTGGCAGTTTCGGATTGGTTCACCTCAACGCCCATTAAGCTGCCAACTCATCTGCCATACTGCCAACTAAGTTGTGCAGTCACCTCCGTACTAACATGTGTCGCATTCGGATTGGTCCGTACTGCTGATTGGATTGCCACCTCATCGTCCGTACATGACACGTGTTGCATCCTGATTGGATCGTACTGCCACCTGTCTGTCCGTACAACTGCCACATCATCCATTCGTACTGTACGGATGCCACATGTCACCCTGTTAGTGGTGCCACATCATCATGTTTGTACAGTACGGATTCCATGTGTCACCCTGTTAGTGGTGCCATGTGGCACCTCTTTTTGCGAATTTTGCCTGTTGACCTCATAGAACAGAATGCGATAACTTTCTCATACGGAGTCTGTTTGAGGTGAAACGAACGCCGTTGGAATCGTCTCAACAAGCCCTTCGATCTGGTGCTATTTTTTCTGAGATTGGAGGACTTCAAAATTTTTTCCTTCTTGGATCCTTTTGGATCAATAATGCTCACGTTCTTATTGGTACAAGTTGAATGAACAATTGGTTGTAATGTCTAATATAGCATTTAAGTTTTGTGCTGAATATAATTGTCTGAAAAAGTCAAAGTAATGGTGTTACGATAACATGGTTAAATAAGTGTTGGTAGATAAAAGTATTATGTGACCTTCATTCCGTAAGCTCAAAGAGTTATGCTTAAGTTGTTTTGTGAAGAGTAACGTATTGTTGATAAAGATTGTAAATCGAAGGCGAGTTCAAGACCTTGCGGGTACTTAAGAGATCCATATGTTAGTCACAAGTCAACGTATGTGGAATTATGGTTAGAGGAACTTGAGTATTTATTCAAAATGATGGTTGGAAGCTGCACATAAGTAGTTCTCTATTGAGATCAAACATATTATTTTTAATTAGAATGCACTATAGATCACAAAGTTTATGATTAAGATTAGCATTTGTAGCGCAAATGGAGGTGTGTTATGTCATAGTTACAAGGTAGCGCCTTCATTAGAATATTATAATCTAAAGGACTGTTAGAAAAATGATAATGCATAAAAAATCTATCATAGATTATGGATTTATATAAATATGTGTATCATGATTAACTAATGAAGCTGCAGGGATATTTTGATAAGCAAAATCCAAGCTCTAGAGGAATGCTTGAGAGTAGCAACAGTGGTGTAGTGGAACCAAGGGTAAAGTTGTCTTTTGATAAGGATTTTCTCTTTTGACTCGGGGTCATTACATATTTTCTCTGTATTTGTTTGTTAATTTTTGTTCTCTGGATGTTCTCCTTATATACTTCCTTCTCCTAGTAATGATGATGACAATAGTGGAGGGGTCCCACATGAGAGTTCTAAATACAAAAGAGGCTTGTTTATTTGATGTGTATGATATGATTGACGACCTAACCATGTGATGATCATTTCTTTCAATGCTTCTGACATGGTAGATGGTTGAATTATGTAGAGGTAAAGGCTGGAATTATTGAATAAGGTCCCTACTTAACGTGCTAAGCATATATCAATATTAATCTTGTGAATAATTTGTACTGATCGACTTTAATACAATTGATTCATGACGTTTCATTGATGGGTTCACATTGTGTTTTAGTTTGTACATTACCATTGTATTATATTTTAAGGATGGTTGTTCAAAGGTATAAATAGTCTTTCAAAAAGAAAAGAAAAATTTTGTTCTTGCTGATATGGATTTGTTACAACAACTCCCACAACATCAAACTCAACCAAAAGGGAGGATGTACATGACTGTTTAAAAAAGAGAAGCATATGTACGTGACTTTTGGCCAAAAACATGCATGTATACACGATTTTTGGCCAAAAACCTGCGTGTATACGCAACGTTTGGCCAAAAACCTGTGTATATACGCGACTTTTAGCCAAAAACCTGCGTATACAGGGAATAAAGTGGTAAAAAGCATGCCAACGGTCAAACCACTCTAGGGGAGTGCCAATGGATGAACATGCTATTAAATGCGACATAGAAACAAGGAGAAACAAAGAGCAAGTCTAGCAAATTGTATACCCAATCCCCAAAGAAAAACAACTAGGAACCTCCCCAGCGGAGTCGCCAATTCTGTTATGGAGAGAAACTTCCTATGGCATGGGGTTAACACAACAGATAACTTGGCACCATAAATAAATATTTCCCAATATGCAAGAGAAACCAAACATCTAACACTAAGGGATACTGAATCGTACCTTGTTCCAGACGGTTGAAGTAGATCCCCATTGAGTTTTTCCAATTCATGCTTGCATTAGCAATTTTATCACAACAACAACAAACAAGACACACATGCTCTATAATAATGTGTTAGACCTACTCTAACATATATATTCAATAATGTATAAGCAATTAAATACATCCATGGATTCAATATTCATATTTAAATGCACATAAATTGGACATGAAAATATATTTCTATTAATAAAATCAAAGATATAATAATGACAACCTTTGTCAGCACTTCTGCGAACCGAAGAAACTGAGTCCTCCACTTGGGCCTCCACCACCTCAATCCTCCATCTCTTGATAGCAAGCTCACAAGAAAAGGAAAGCTTGGTAAGAAAACAAAGTGCTCCAAAGGGACAAAGGGATGCAGACTCAAGTATAAGCAAAACTGAGGAAACAATGGACTATATTTTCTTTACTCTTCAATTCCTCCCCTTCAATGTACCTAAGGGGTTCCTTATATAGCACTCCAATGAGGTAATGGAGGGTAGAATCTGAGTGTTCTCAAGGAATATGGAAGGCCAAGAGTTAGGATATTCAAACTCATATGAGGAAAACTCCAAAAGTATTTGGACTTATGCATGCATCCCGATGTACGAGGGTTTGAGGTCAAAAGTTGCGTGTACACGCGAGTATGGCTTTAAAAGTCGTGTACAACAATAAACATGTGTTTTTTAGGGATGATCTTGGGACATCAAAGTATAATATAAGTCCATGGGGTCTAAAGAGTCTGTAGAAGGACAGAAAAGGCCATAAATATGTGATCAACCATGTGTGGTAAAATCAATTATAACAACAAATTTGTGGATTAATGAGATTATCACTTGAATACATTTATTTTAATTTGGTTAATGATTTTTTTGTTTTTATTCTTACTTTGATAATGTATTTTATTGAAATAGAGAACAATTCCAAACAATGATGTCCACTGATTTGCTAGTAGGTCCGAATGAATTATTGCTATGCAAGAAACTATCAATTCTTCATATAGTCACACAAGCAATATTATTAATGCAAATGATCATAATCAAGCCTTTAATGTTGAAGCTTTAATCAGTGATGGAAAAGGTTATTGAAATTGTACGCAATATAGAGGGATGAAAAGAAGCATATTTGTTAGGGAAATAGATAAGAAACCTTGCTACCATTATGGGAACTTGTAAGGTGGAACATCATGTCATCCCCAGGTAACATATCAAAAAAACGTTTTTTCCTCATTTGCAATACTATTAATATTGATATCGATTTAGAAACTTTTTTTTTTCAATTATTGTTCACCTACCCTCAACGGGGCTTGGTATGCCCATGAGAACAAGTGACAGGGGGGCCACTTGAAGGGGCCTCATCCCATTCTCTCTGGTTACAGAGCTAACCCGATGGGGACATCAAGTGAGGCTCTTATATAGCAATGTATAGCCACCCAAATATTTGACCCTGAGACCTTCTACTCACAAATTACAACATTTGACCACTTGAGCTAGCCAACCGAGCTATAATGTTCATTTAGAAACTAATTGGAATTATTTTGTTATAATTATTGTACATGCGATAACACCAACACTTGAAAATCCAGTCGCTACAATTCCTACTAGAGATGGTGAGGCTGATGACATTGAGGTTGACACAATCGAATAAAATGACCACAACTTTATTGAGAATGAATGGATAAATAAGTTGATAAATGACACATCTATTTTCATATATGAGAATGCAACTTCAGACGAGATCTACGAAAACATTCATGATGTACCTCTAATTGATAAGGAAACAAATCCTTATTCAAAGGCTCAAAAACAAGTCTTCTCTTTGCTCTTTTCTTTTTAGTCAACTTGAAGGTCATAAATGGTATTTCAAAAACAACAATGATGCAGTTGTTAAGGTATGCAAGATTTATACATTTGTAATTGAAATTGGACGTTGTTTTTTAATTTATCATTGTCATATGTAAGCTCAAGTAGTAATTACAATTGTTACATTGATTTTTTTGTTTAGATGGTTAGGTGATACTCTTCTACCACCATAAAATAATTTACCTCACACATACAAAGAAATGTGTGTCATCCTAAAAGATACATGAATGGAGTATATTACAATTGAAGCATGCCCCAATGATCATATCATATATTACAAACAACATGCATCAAAGAGTGAGTGCCCTGAATGTGGAATTAGTTGATATTGTATTGATCAAGTAGAAAATTAGTTTCCCCGCAAAGTTATTATCCATATCCCAATAATTCCACGTTCTCAACGACTGTTCAGGTGTAAAACATTGCATGTGAATTCCTGGAGATGGATCTACATTTAGAGACATTGAAGAAAGGTGTCCAACTTTAAAGAAGAACCATGTAATGTTAGAATCTGATTGGAATCTAGTGGAATCAATCCACTTGGACAACTTAGAACCAGTTACTCAATATGACTAGTTTTTGTGATAAATGTTGGATTTGTCTTATACTGAGAGGGGGGGTGAATCAATATAAAGTTAAAATTATAAATTTTTTCACAATTAAACAATTTTCACCACTTAAAACTCTCCAGCTGAAGAAAACACAATTGCACAAAAATACTAAAGAATAATTATATGTATATCTATAGATAAAGTGACTTATTACATTAGTGGGAGAGTACAATCTCCAAACATGAGCACCAACTCATTTTAGGTGCCAACCTGATCAACAAGAAACAATATGTTGGTTATAGGAACCGACCTACAATGACATTGTTCTATGTGAGAACCAAATCACGAACTTCTAGAACCAAGCTAAAAAGATGTTTGTCTTACTACAAAAACTGCGACCCGTAGAAAACAGGAACCAACCCTTGACATATTGCAATATCCAATTGTTTCTTCATCTACCACTGAATGGAATACCCACTACCAAATTATATTTACCAGCTTCAACTGGAAGGAGGCTCCAACCCCTTAATTGTTTTACCATCTACCACGAGAAGGAAGCACTGATTCCCTAAGTGTTTTACCAACTATGACTAGAAGGAAGCTACAAATCCCTCTTGCCCCATCCTTCCTCCCAAATAAGTTTTAACAACACCCACTAGAAGGAATCTCCAAATCCCTATTCCTTGCCCATTCCCGCCTCCCTAATATAGAAAATAAGTGTGTATCAAATAACTGAAGTTTACAAATTACTTTTTCTATAAACTGAACCTACTATAGCCCTTTTGGTCCACATCTTGCCTTTGATTATATGTGTCAAAACAACCGGTTTCCTTATTTGTGATGTGAAACTATGTATGCAACTAATCTTCAATTCTGCACTTCTCAGTTAATTTTGTGATTTAGAGGTCTTAGTCATCTACTAAGTAGCACCTTCGCACATCCCAAATATTGGATACCCTTCTATCTAGAGCTTTTATTTCTATTCATCCTCTACTGATTTGTGCAATTTGACTCTGCATAAAAATATCCTTCTGCAATCAACAAGCCATTGATACCCTAAGAAAACAAATCGTTCCCAAAACAGATTATCTTCAAGTCTTCATTTTACAATATTACGTCAACACATCCATCTATTGCTTATTTATACTCTTTCTAACTCAAGAGATGTGTCCACTTATTGAAGTTCCTTAACATCGGTGATTCCCCAACTTATTTGTATCTTGATCAAATTACCTTCTGCGTTAATGTGTCACCTATCACAATTCAACTTTGTGTGGTTGTGTGCACATATGCCATTTTCTTTACGGGACTTTTACACACAACTTTGTATCTAAGTGGTATTGCACACATCTATTTCATGTTGTAAATTATTTGCATACATATTACTTCAATTTGCATACTTGCACACATACATGTTTATTTTATTTTTTCAAACACACATGAATTAACATTTCAACCCTTGACATTGTGAATCAGTGAAACATTTATCATTAGTTTTGATTATGCCATGTGACAATACAAGTTTGACATCAATGACAATACTATTGTTCAACAATCTCCCCCTTTGTCACTGATGTCAACAACCATAAACTCCCCTTGAAAATGAGCTTTATTTTAACCATGTACTCCCCTTATCATTAGTATTTTTCTCTCCCCATTTGATATCAATGGAAATGGGGCGTATAGATTTTTCTACATCAAGCATTCGATGTTTTGATTGATTGAACTGTTGCTGCAAATTTATGCAAAGTTGTTTTCTTAGTTGCAAGCTTTTCTTTCATTTCACTTTCTTTGCCCAAAATTTCCTGTTCCACTTGTTCATTGGGGAATGACTTCAATTTCTTTGAGCATTCCTCTATTGCTTCCTTGATCTCTCTTTTCAATTTTGAAAAGGATTCCATAATTTGAGAAACTTCTTCTTGCAGAGGTTCAAGTTCATTTTCTCTCTTTAATTGTTCTTTCCTTATATTGCTTACTTCATGTTGTTAATTTTTTAATTCTCTTATTCTATTCATGTTTTCAGTGGCTAATAAAGTAGTTAAGCTATCCCGTCGCTCATTCTCTATTTATTGTGTTATTCAAAGATTTAGTTTCATCTCTTTTAACTACTCATCAACAACCAAATATCCCCACAGTTGAGTACTTTATTCATATTTCTCAACACATGTTAGTTCCAAAGTTCCGATGTTAGCTATTATGATATTCAATTTTCCTAGTTTCCTTTTTCTTTCAGCTGCCTTGATCTCTGGAGGTGTACCATGTTTTTTTGTTAAAATTTCACTAGATTTGGCTTATATCTCTTTGATCATCTTTCCTAACTTCATCACTTTCCCTTCTGGAGAGGCCTCTTCATTAATTTGAGCCTTTAGAAGTGCATCATATACTTCTTCCATTGCTTTCTGAAGCTTTAAGACTTGTTGTTGTGACTTTTCAAATTTCCTCTTCAATTGATTGCTTCTAGTGACTGCTTCTTGCTTGAACTTGGATGATTTTTGTGCACTCCTTTCTTGTTCTGTGTTAAATATGGAGCATTCATCTTGTAAGACTTCATTTTGATTCTAACTTTTGTACCATTTAGTTGTACTGACCTCATGCCTCTAGCTGATTTCTTGTGCAGTAGATGTATGTAGTGCATGTATTTCATTCACAGATAGGTGCAATGGAGTGAGTTCAACATGACCTACCATCTTTTGTATTTCTTAAGTGGGAAAAATTATAGTTGGATACGAGATATTCAATATTTGATGTGGCTCTGTCTCTTTTGTTTGTGCAACTAGATGTGTCTGTGAAGTACCCAGATGTGCCTCTGAAAGTGTTCCCTTAGTATTTATCTTCTCTTTTAGTATTAGCTCTTTTATTTCTTCAAAATTGTCTTCAATTTTCAGCATGTTTTCCTCTTGCATTGTCGCAAGTTCTTCAATTTCATCATTTTTACCCATGCTCTCTATGGATTCTTCGGCTACATTCCTAATCTCCATTCCAATTTGTTCAACATCATCCATTTGTTAGTTTTTCTAGATCTTATTAGCTTAATTAGGATCTTTGTCTGAAAGAATAAAAAGTATAACAAGATGCATAAGATATAACAGATACACAAGACACAAATATTTTCACTGGGGAAACCATAAAGGAGAAAACCCCACAAACTTCCTCAGAATAGTACATTCACAAAGACTATGTCATAAGATGATCAAACCTAGTAATAAGAAGTATCCAGCAGCTATCTATCTCTCCTCCCTTGTCTCTCTCTCATGTGAACTTGAGTGAGTGTGAGGTGTGTATAAATGAGGGAGAGCGTCTCCCTATTTATACCCTTCAAGTGACTGACATATTACATGACTGGGGCTGACTTGTTACCCTAATAAGGACAACTTATTCTAGGGAGGATTCAAATACACATTACATGATGCTACACTGGGGACTATTTCCCCAAATTACAACATAGGTTGTAACTTAAGGTCTAGACACAATAAAGACATCCTGCAAGGAGGAAAACACATATCCAATGGGGGTACAACAACATACAATGATAATATACATCAGAATATCTTCCGAATTTACAAATTCATTAATAGTCCTTCTTAACTAGGAAGGTATTCTCTCTCTTCCACAATCATCAATACACCTGGTCAATTCTTCATCACAAAGTCACCTTCACGAAGTCATAGAGTTATCATCATAGTTTCTTCCATCATCATCTTCTTATCAATCATCGAAAGGTACTATTTTTCATCAGAAGTTTCTACAAATCTAGCCCTTTTTCATGATGGGTGTAGGCCTAGTCCTGATCCAGGTCTTCATCACATATCGAGAAATCCATCACTAGGACTGTTGAGGACATTATTTACATTGCCACGATAATAACCTGCGTCTTTTACCTTTATCTCGTTGTATCCATATCATCTCTTTTGTCTTGCACAAAACAAAACAGAACAAAGAACATAGAGCACAACCCAGATGCAAACCACCTGTGTTCTATCACCATAGGATTAATCCAAGATATTTTCACATCGTCAAGACAACCTCCATCTTCTACTATGCGAGAATATCCTAGGATCACACTCAATGCATTATGTCTCTACATGGTCAACCTGTGTTTTACTAGTAAAGGAGAACCGCCTAGGTGCACCTCACATGCTTTATGACCTTATCATCTCAACATGGGAACACACACATATATAGATATATATGTAAGTATTGATTACGACCAAACAACCTTGTACACCAGGAATTTTAAGTTCTAGGTCAACCTCAAGGACTTATTACATCTAAACAACCTACATCCAGGATATTTTCCATTAAGATAACCTTCAGGGTGTATTACATCCAAGTAACATGTGTACCAAGACATGGATATTTTTAAACTCATACAACCCACATGACTTATTACATTTGAGTAAACTCCGTACCATGCCAAAGCTCATATTTACACTCAAATAATTTGTCTCAAGACTGATTACGTCCAAGGATAACCTGCGAGCTTCGCCAGGGATGATTACATCCGAGGACAACCTATAGGACTGATTACGCCCGAGCATCCTACTTCACCAATATTTTTCCCACTCAGACATCCTGTCTCATTTCCCATGTGAGATATTATGCATCTGCGTCTTCTAGTCTCTTGCTATTTCTAGTATAGAAACATATCAGGAGTGATTACATCCAAGGATAACATGCGAGCTTCACCATGGATTATTACATCCAAGGAAAACCTACGGGACTGATTATGTTTGGGAAACCTACGATCTTCTCCAATATTTTATGCTTAGACAACCTGTCTCTCCAACTATACTAGAACACATCACACCCTCTTTCGAGGGGTCTCGTTCTGGATCACACCAAGTCTTTCTCTGAGGTACTTGAACTTCACTCTGGATAGAGGCTTGGTCAACACATTGACTATCTGCTCATTTGTTGCCACATACTAGAGCTTCACTACTCCTCTCTACACCACATCCCTAATATAGTGGAACTTGATCTCTTTATGCTTCAAATTGTCATGGAACATAGGGCTCTTCGATAGCTTCACACAACTCTGATTCAGGGATGATTTTAAGAAACCCCCCTAGATTTATATGTATAAAAATTGGGCGAATCTCTCCAATATATAGGAAAATTTGAAGGCAATTTTATCAATAATACAATATGTATATATAAAAAATTTGGCGAATCTTTCATTTTATAATATAATGTTGTAAAATTTTGGCGAATCTTTCATTTTATTATATAATGTTGTAAAATATTGGCGAATCTTTCATTTTATTATATAATATTGTAAAAACTTGGTGAATATTTAACTTCATTATAAAAAATTGTAAAAATTGGCGAATCTTTCACTAATTTATAGAATATTGTCAAAATAAAAGAATAACAACATTAGTCAAATAACATGAATCACATCATCAACAACAGAACATGTAGACTCACGAGTCACAACAGGAAGGTGTCAGTGAAACACAACTGCATTGACTAGATTCAGGGCAAGTGGGGACTCCACTTGTTATCTCATCCCTTAATGGTCCAATGGACATGTGGGGACCTGAATCTTGACAAACCGATAAATAATAAAATCAGACATTATGCTCCATCTTAGCCTCCACTAGACAATTGAGGTCATTATTGTGTTCAATTCACGCAAATCACTTTAATGTGAGACACATTTCATATCATGAAAATTTTTATATTGAAAGAAAAATTCCAACTTTACGTAGACCTCAAGTCTTTCTATTATCACTTTTCTATGCAATGTATATGACATTTAGGTCAAAGTGAAATTGACATTGGTAAATGAAGCTAATCTTGAAACCCAAAGAGAACAAGTATTGCAACATATTGGATAAACAAATCAAGATCAAAATAATTTACAAACAAAGAAATCCAAACCAACTTGATATAACAAGCATTAACATCACATCAACGAAGAAATGAATAATATATCAATGAATTCTAATCCCAAGTTGTATAACTTGCAAATGAGCCTTTGTATATTTAGCCAAAATTCCTAGCTTTTGAAAGCTCCACTAAATCAATCTATGTATTTAGCATAACCTATCATTTTCAATAAGGAAACTAAGATGATTTATGTTCATCAAAACACATTAGATAGAACACTTATCCTTCATATTTTCTCTGTTATATAAAGCTAACAATGTATAGAAATTAGAGTAACAATGTCGAGCATAATATCAAAGGATAACACTGCTGATATATAACTTCAGTTTTCCAAGATACAATGATTATAGATGAAAGCATAAGACATGTAATTGAGGAAAAAATATTTAAAATGGTTTGTTCACATGTCAAGAAACTTTTCATGCACAAACTAACCAATTTTGAAGTAATGGTGAAAGTGGGAAGATATCTAAAATGTTGATTTTTCACTAAGTAAAATGAATCCAGGTCTTTCTATATGTTCCACCCAATCACATACCATGAATTAATAATGAAGAAATTAGCATGTCATATTGATTGCAATCATAAGGTGTTAAGGGCCTATCTTTTTTGTCTCAAGGATTCAATGACATAACTGTTTACATTTAATGACCTGTATTGACAACATATCTTCCTCACAGAATTAGACCTTTCTGCCGCTTCATTGATAAACATCATTTAATTTTCTTTGACAATTTGTAGATACAAACCCTGTATTGGTTCAAATTAATGCAATGTTTCACCAAGTTTCTAGGATTGGGGTGTGGGAACAGGGAAATGTATCTGAGGGATGTGTGGAGACACCTCCCAAATTTTAGGAAACATCATAGGATAAGTCAAAGTCCCCAACATAGGGAATTCCAACCAAATTCCAAAAATTTAAATATATAAGAAACAATAACAAGTCATGAACATGGCCAATGAAAGCATAATATAAATACACATTTTTTGTTCTAAACATTTCATATTTTCTAAATCCAAAGGCCATGAGCCTCCCATTTTAAAGGGGTGTTTCCCAAGAGTTTCTCACAAAAGGGAAATGTCCCGCATTTCTTTGGAGACGTCTCCCCGTGTTTCCCTAAAGGGGGCATTGGTAAACATACCCCATTGGGATTCTACATCCCAGCAAATGCCCCTCACCTAAGGGAGCACATCCCCGTGTAACATTGCTTAATTATTGTCAACAATATGATAACCATGTCATGGACTTAAAGCAGTTGACCAACACCCAAATTCTTAGAGATATAATAATGTTCTGAACTTAAAGCAGTTGACCAATACACCCACCATATTATTTAACCATAACAAAATGCTTAGAGATATACTGCAGTACAACAATCACTCATACTTCATGGAAAAAATGCTACTTTTCCATCCAGGTTGTCCCTTATTGTAGCTAGGATATGCTATGCTGACAACAAGACATGGGCATAACAGTAATTCAGTTAATATGTAGTCCCAACAGTTGTGGACATTTGTGGGGTCTCAAATATGTAGCTGATCTCTCATTCATCTAGGTTCTTTATTGTGTTCATTAAGATATGAACACATAGTTTTGCTAGTAACTGCAACCCCAATCATATTGGAAGCTAAAAGATTTTGATAGACACCTTTGGCTAACTGTTCAGCAGACAACTCCAAGCAAATTCATGGTTCCTCGCAGATCAGAAAGAAAGATTGTCAGGTGTCTAGTTTTGGATGAATTTAATATTTACAAAAAATTCAAAGTAATGCTTTGGTTCTATAATAATAGATTCAAGACATGACATAATACAGTTTTGGCCATGGTCATGGTGCCATCTATCACAGACCCACTATATATTGGACATTTTGCATCATGCCAATTATCTATTAGACAGGATGCAAAATGACCTACAACTCTTATTCAATATAGGCTCAACCCTGCTCTGACAGGTGAATATAGAGGAAAAGTTATCTACAGGTGTGGTCTTCATTATTCATAAGCCATAGATAGGTAAATTAAAAAATTTCTTTTCTAATAACTTCAACTGACACCAATCACAAGTTTGCCAACCAGAATCAACAAGTAACTAGCTTAGCATTTGAAGATAGCTTGTGGTTTTCTTCTCTTTCTCTTGTGAGCTCTGTACTCAGGTTTGTTACTGCAATTGTTTTGGCAAAAGCAAAGCCTATCCATCATCCAAGGGAATTGTTATGAAATACCCACCCCACCCTCTCATGCGCTTTCTTGTTCTACTTGATATAGGTAAATCTTCTATCTTTTGCAGTTGCCAAAAAAGAGTCAAAGACAATGGATCAATAATTCATATGCATTTGTTAACTCATGGATATCTGAAAGTGCAAATTAAAATCCTACAAATCAATTTTATATTGAAATCCTCCCAGGGGCAGACTTATTTAGGATTAATGTAACTTCCCATAGAGTTTCCACTTTGATGACCATACCCAACCTTAACTGTAAAAATCTAGCCTCAATGACCAACTGCTGCACTTTCTTCCATAGAGTTAAAAGTCCAATGAGATCCCTCACTCTGTCTCCATTAGCCAGCAATGTGATGCATAAGGGAAATGAGCTTTGCTACTAGGATCATAGGGAAGGGCCTGACTGAATGAACTATAGATCCCCCATTAAGAATCAACCCAATATAAAACAATATAAACCAAATTCTTATACCTGTAACATTTTACCCTGAATCCAAACTTGAACAATGAAGCTTAATTTTTTCATGCAGACAACAAGCATACAAGGCCACTCCCTATCTCTTCATCCTCATCACACAAGTTTTTATAACTATATACCATGTTAATATTTTAAAGTATGCAAGAAATATTCACAAAATAAAAATGAATTCATGTCAAAAGTATATATTTATATATACTATTAAAACATGATACTCCAACAAATTTAAAATTAAAATTAAAGTCACATTGACTTTAGGAATTAACATTATAAGCTAAGCATTAACATGAAAACCATATTAATCTTAAATTTTTTTGAGGGCTTAGGGTCCTTTTATTTTCATTGTTTCAAGTTTAATGTTTTCATACTTTGGCCCCAACTAAGAATCCATGTCAGCAGATGCAGACGCAGTCAAGTCGATGTTTTGATGACTTGGCCACCTCAAAGGTTGACACAGACGAATTAGGCAATGTCAAGGGTTGACTCAACCTCTAGGCAAAAGTCAACAACCAATTCTGATCAGTTTTGGTCAAAATTTGCTCAAACTCGGTGGATTCGAGTTGATAGCACTGCTTTGAACCCCTTTCTTGAAACATCTTCCACAAATAAGCATTTACATGCTTTTTTTTTACAGCATATATATGGTGGAAACCTGAGAACAATTGTATATATACCGTCAATAACATTTGCATGTTTATTAAAGTAAAAAATAATTGTTATTAAAGTAAAAAAAATGCATATGAGGATTCTATTAGAGGTCTACAATAAAAAATGAAATGGTATAAATAACTATGTAATTGCAAGAGAATAAAACACTAATATAAACATGTTTACCCTTTCTTAATGAAGGAATCTACAAAATGACACCAAGTTCAATCCCCAGCATAATGCAGTTTGGTCCTAGTGTAAGCTAAGGGCTTAAAATGGTTTCAATATATAGACTCAAGATTCAAACAATGTAGTATGAAAATCGATTTCATACACTGTAGAATAAACTGGGCAACAATGCTACAACTTCACCATCAAGAACAAGGAGCATCCCTTCCTTCTTAAATCATTTTGTCGCAAACTTTACTATGCAAATTACAGACACATTCAAATTTGAATCAAGATGGAAAGTCTTTGTAACTTAATTCTCTAACGTATAGTCTCATTTCTTTACTTTTACAGACATTAATTAAAAAATGGTCCAACATCTTCATTCATCTTTCCATCTATACCTAAAAATACAGAGAGAGAGAGGGAGAATTCAAAAAATTAAACCTGTATTTTTGCATGTACTCCCTGAGTTCTAGTGCCTGCACTTCAGTGAGTAGTTTATCTCCAATGCAAATAGGAGCTTTAAACTATAATGTTTGAGATACATAAATAACTCCTAGCTATATCATGCACATCAGCAGATAATAAATCAAAGTTAGTAAACCAATAAGATCATTATTCATAAATTTGGAACAAACTAGTAGTTGAAGTACCGAGTAAATTGCACAACACCATTATGTTAATAAAAGATTGTATCAATGCACGGTCATTAGTTCAAGAATCTAGTAACAAAATTGTATTACAAATCTTTAAAACCATAAGTGTTGTGTTATAGAATGAAAGAGATCTCGCATTCTTTTGTAGCATGAAAGTGAAAAAAAATGTATAATTGCACTGCATATGACAGACCAATAGAATCCCAAACTCGATCTTGAGTGTGGAATGCAGTTCAATAGACAATAAGAGACCTTGGAAAAAATTATGCAAGTCATCAAGGTTACTACCTTGGCAATGATAAGCTTGGTGTGATAATGCAATCCCTTGCTTCTCATTTCAACTATGTAATTTGTCATCCTTTTGTACTGTAACCATGGTAAGGTATCCTTTTTATGCCCCAGTTCTATTGCATCAATTTTTTCAAAGACTAGGAGGCCCGCAAATTTTTCACCAAATAATATGGTTTGGTCGTATTCTTTTATTTTTGTAGTGAAAGTAAAAAACCAAGTAGAACTGCACTGCATATAACTATCCAATAGAATCCCAAATCTCAATCTTGGTGTGGAATGGAGTTCAAGAGGAAATAAGAGACCTAGGAAAGGAATCCTCAAACAATAATAAAACATTTTTTAACTCTATTTTAACAATAAGAAAACACATGATTCAACACTAGTTTAACCCTCAACCAATAATAAAACAGAGTAAATCTCAATTCTGGGTGGTTTTAAGGCCATAACAACAACAAAAAGCAATAAACCATAGAGGTGGTCCTTGGTTCTGATCCATAATTGGTCATCCTATAGCTGAGTCATTTCACCAGTATGGACCTTAATTATTTTTGCAGAAAGCTATAATGTTTCTCTATGTTTTCTGTTTCATTGCAAATTAATTCTGACTGTGTATTAGAATATTACTTGCAAACTATAATTAAAAATGAGAAAGAAAATCAATTCTGAAACATCAATTACATACACAGAAATAACACAAATTTTACCCTGGAAACCCATTTGTGAAAACCAGCATGGCCTTTGTTTGGCTCTTTCTGTGCTCAAGAGTGATGACAAATATCAGCTATATAGTCTTAGACAGAGATTTTGTGTATTCTTACTCCATGGATGCATTTTTAATATTGCATCTTGGATTTGAGATAATATTTGTTCTCTGTAGATAGGGTCATACTTCTCTTTGTCCTTGTGATATAGGAACATACTTCTCATTCTTAGTCTTTAGTTTTCTGCTTTTGTGCCATCAAATTCCGAAGCTTTCAACTTCCAATGCCAATTTTCCAATTGATGTCCCAATATCCCTCTTTATTCCCACCTCTATTGGTTTCTCTTCTCTTGGAATGCCTAGAGTCTCTCCCCTAGATTGATCAAATGCCTCCTCCATCTTCCTTGCAAACCCTTGAATGATTCCAATGGAACCCCCCAAAGTAATTGCCTCCTGTAATGGATTTTAGGTTGTATAATCTTTATGTTTCCTTGAAGGGTTACTTTTTCTTCTGTAGATTCCATGTGGCATCTACTCTATAGATTTGTGGACTCTACATGGTGATGTCATCTATCAGGTATGCCTCAATAGTCTTTGTTTTGGGTCTCTTCTTCTTTCTTCTATGCAGACATAGAGCTTCATCATAATGTAGGGGTCTTGATGTGGAGGTTAGGTAGGTCCCTCACTTTGCATGCTATTGCTTTAGCTTTTGCAGAGTGTGGAGTGCAGGGGTAAGATCCTCTCCACATGGTCCAAAATTTCACTTCCAATACATGGCATGTCCAAAACCTTTTCTTGTTGTGGCTCTTTAGTTCTATCCATTTCATATCACTCCAGGCTTCCGTCCACATTGTTGTCTTATAAGGATTGTTAGGTACAAAGTTGTCGTAGTAGAAATCGTTGCAAGTGTTTATCTGCTTCAAATATTAAAGAATAAATAACGTAAAACAATGGAATCTTGGATATCTCAACATTGATTATTACAAGACTAAGAAAAATAGAATGCAGAACCTTGAAAACCCCATAATCTATTAAATGGAAACTATTTTGCTTTCAATTACACTCAATAGTAGTCATTCATCAAAATGAAAAATGACAATTTATTTGTGTCTACACTAATTACTTATTTTAAATTCCATTAGTATGAATTGTACATAATATGCAAAGGTAACTAATTCAATTGATGCAACTGGTGCAATATTTTGATACAATTTGACAAGTTCATCCAGACACAGGGGTCACCAAATGCCCAGTTAAAGATATTATCATATAAATATCTAAGAGGGTGTTGTTAATAGAGCTCACCACAGGGTCTAGTGCATCATCCTGTTTGCACATTACCCAGGGTACACCCGTATCCATTCCCACAACCATCTGGGCAGCCCAATTCATGTAATTCATCCCAGCAGGCCCAAACAATGTTTCTTCAGGTTTATACTCATTTTCCACCTGTAAGAACACTTTGTTATTAGTCCTAATATTAATAAATCAAACCAAGTTTACATAGAAAGTTCAAACACATGCCATATCGCTCTTTTCTGCATCAAGAGATTGCCCAAAATCACCTAAATCACACTCAAACTTGGTTTATAGGGTCTGAAGTTAACTCATGTCTGTTTTTTTTAGGTTTGTTTGCACCCCTTTTGTGGAGAAAAAGAGCCCAGAATTAAAAACCCCCTAATACATGTTGCCACTCAATGGCTATCTCACTAGTGCAAGAAGGCCATTTCAAGCAGTTGGGGCCAGATGCAATTTCTGGGTAACTTTGGCATAATAGATACCCTGGACATGCTTTCAGCACTATGAGAAGAGGAGGATTTTGTCAAAATATAATAATAACACCAATCCATATAAAATACCTCTAAGCTTTCTCAATATTAAATGAATCTAATAAAAATTCAAATGTTTATTTGTAGTATGTACAGACAATCTATCAATTCTGCAAACTTCCCCCTTCATTTTTTATTGAGTAAAATCATGCTTACAGGCACCCACATTCTCACAGTGGATACAAGACCCACACTTATGCTTTCAACATAGCTTGGGAGGTTCGTACTTATGTTGTTTCTACAATATACTCATCTAGAAATAGCAAGATAGCATGTTGGTCCAATGATTTAAAAAGATTGAAGGGTGGACAAGAAATTCATATTCAGTTAAAATATCAATAATGAGTACTACAATTGCACGAGGTTAACTGTCATAATTCATGACACAGATTTTACAATTGACCACTGTTTCTTAACCTTGTTTAGCCTAGACTACTCCTTCTACACAATCAGACTAAACCTTAAGCATTTAATGCACAGTGACTATGTTAGATTTATCTCTATGCATGTATCATTCAGTGGATTGAAAGAAGACATGGTTAAAATTAACAACTATAACTTTCCAGATTGAGTAATTTATATAGAATTAGACCTCACAATAGATTTTTTTTTATATTCAAGGGATAAAAATACTCATAACTCGCACATCATTCTAGCAGTAGATATATTTCCATGTTTCATCCTCCTACTGTGCATAAATGGAATTATGCTTTATCATAATCCCCTCTGCAATCAAATATATGGAAGAAAGCCTGATGAATAAGGGAAAGACAAAAGCATGATGATTCAAGAAGATGATTCAAATTGTATACTCCCATTTAAACAATGGCTGCATACTAAGTCGATAATATTTGTAAATTATTAATTTTAAATGACCACAAAATAGAATGTCCTAGGTGGGAACTATGACATGGTATTCCTCTTGCTTGCTAAGTAAATTGAAAACCACCATAATTGCAGGAACAACCAACAAAACACACAAGGAGACTCCCAGAATGGATTCCATAAAGCACAATGCTCTTCTCCAACATGTACAAAATGTTTTTGTCTCTTTCCATTTGCAAGAATCAGTTGAACCTTCAAACGAATCAAGATTAGCTGGTAAGCAATTTTCTTTCTTATCATCTGTCTTATAAGCTTCATTTTCTAACTCAGTCAAGCCAGTGCTCTGGTAATCTTCCTCGTTATCTAACATCTCCTCAAAAACAACACTTGAAGCAGGTGAGAAAGAATCAGTTCTATGCACACTTTTTGACCATTCAAAATTGTTCTGCAAATCTCCCTCTTCTGAATTGCTTCTAACTGAATACCCATCAGCTACACTATAGAGACTGTCAAGCATTGTCCTTCCTTTTTTTGTTGTGATCATATGTCGATTGTCTCCACTCGTGGATTCATTGACAGTGCCATTGGCAGCTGGACTTAAATTCATATTCCATTCAATTGCATTCAAATTATCATGGTTAGCTTCTGCAGAATCTGCAAGCTCTCCTCTGGATTGCAATTTTCTACATGTGTTTTTGGAGGAGGATTGTTGTTCCAGAGACCTAACGAATTTCCTTGGTGTGTTGAATACACTCATTTTATCAATTGTAATATATGATCCTGGATTCTGAGGAAGAGAACAAACAGTAAAGCACCTGAGCATTTGCAATCAAAAGAGATAATGCTGATATAATAAAATGTACCAACTTTGCTTAAGCTTCCTCATCAAGCACAAGATGCATCAAACGAGACAAAACATGAAAACTAAGAAGGACACATCCCATGCTCTTTATGCGTACCTTAGGGCTAACTGCTTCTTTCATAGCTGAAGGGAAATGTGAGTGAGCGTAGTTAATGCAGAGGGAAAAACATGGGTCATTTTCATCCTCTTTATAGGAATGACTCCTTTCTAAGCAGTCCTCATCATAAAACGATGCATCTCCATTTTCCCCATGTCTGTCAACCATATGTATCTTGGTCCTTGTTTTCCTATTACCAACTTTAGTGAATCAATAAATGGTCACTTAAACTCATCCCCAAATCAATTTGCAAAGAGAAATTAAACTCCGAAAGTAATGCCCAAAAGAGCAGCAATTTACCATCATCAAAGCGATTTTCTAAGTTGAAACTTAAATTTGAAAATACATGCCCATAGAAGCTTCATTACTGTGTTTTCCATTTACAGAGTTGTACTCCATTGCCCACAATCACCACAGAGATTTTGAAAAGGAAGAAATCTAAATCCAAACCCTTAGCATGTTGTCCAATACCTTAGCTGGAAATCCAATTGCAACTTGCAATTTGCATATTTAAGATAAAGAAATTGGGATATATATGGTTAATCTTTTTTTGAAATAGTAGGCCAGCAACCCAGAAAAAATCAACACAAACAAATTATGCGATTAAAGGATTCTGCTTATGTGGAGTGAGATCACTGGCTCTATTTGAGAATGTTACAGACTGCCACAACTTATACAAAATCGTGCCCAATGAGATAGCAACCCCCACAGATAGGTAGAGGACGACATAGTTGGAGATTCCATCCTCTGGTGAGGTCTCCATCATTTCAGTATGGTGGCTTGCTAACATCCATTGATGAGCTTAACTTTTCAGTTAGTTAAGACAAGGCAAATTACATATCAAATTAACATAGTCAATACCCATCAATTAAATTCGTGGTATAAGCAGAAATCACACAACCAAGAGGGAGAAGATATTTCATTGAGTTATAATGCCATCAAAAGAAGCTGATGGCATCGATATAATCCCATTGGTTGTTTATTCAAACATGTAGTGAAAGCTGGGCATGAATTTTGCATTCCATGGTCAATACATACCTCATGTATCAGTAATATACTAATCTCAAGCTACAACAATATACATCTATATTTTGTTTGAGTCACAGATAGTGGTTAAAATCTCTAATACCCGTTTTTAGTATTCATAAACAGAAATTTACCTGTTACCAGAAATTCCAACAGCAGACTGATTTTGCATCAATTCACCTACTAAATTTCTTCACAATTGCCATAAACAGAGTTTGCCTTTTTCTAAGTAGGTTATATGCCCAACTCTACCAGCAATCATGGTTTCAATGAGAATATCTTTGTAAGAAAATAAATTCCTCACAATCACACTGGTTTAGAAAACTGAAAATCCACCAATTAAGCATGGAAGTATGATTTCATATAACAAACATATTGAGACTAACATTTCTAATTTGCTGCCATAACTCCAGAAAAGACAACAGAGTAACTCAATCCAGAATATCATAAAAACACAGGAATTTGCTCTCTAAGCTTCATGCACTAAACCAACATATATCATTGACAATTTTAGAAAATATTTCCCAGAAACAATAATGAAAAGACAGGATATAGTGATAGGTCTCATCCCTAGTCCTCTTTTACCAAGATTTTAGAGCTATAATTTTCCAGCTCTTTCAATCATCAAGTTTATGGCCATTTTTATTTTAGTAGAGGTAAAATAAATCCCATAGCCATTCATACCAGCAAAGCTTCCACTTAACAACCATAGATACACGTGGCATTTCTAACAATCTGTCATATTAGTTCATTAACAACTTATCAAAAAAATTACGAAAATCAGTTTGATATACAAGAAAATATAATAGATTATACTTGCACTTGGTCAACTAGCCCCATTGGATGAATTGCTATATCCAACTCCTTCCCTGTACAACTCTTAAATTACCATCCGATTTCCACCCAATCTTGCCCATCATATTTTTTTTTCCTTAGGACCCCCAAACTGTGTGGAAGCACAATCAAAGGCTCAACAGAAAAAAATAGGGATATGTACAAGTAGTGGGGTGACCAGTTACTAATATGTCAGACAGATCCTTTTTGACAAAGGGAATATTCAGCCATGCAGCAACCTGCAAGTTATCCCACTTAGCACTATGCAAATTGCAATGCAGTTCAGAGTCTTTAGACTAAGGGCTCTTGAAAATTAGGTAGCATTGCAATACTAGTTCAGGAAAATTTCCTAGTCAGCTAATTCCCAACAAAGACCATAGCCCATTTGCATGGTTCAACTAGGCTTGGAAGTTCAACTGCTTTGTCCTATGAGGCATGTCAGCTCCCACAACAGAGCAATCATATGCCCTCAGCTCCTGAATGAGAACCACGAGGAAAGCATGCTCCCACAACAAAAGTTCTCAGAGCAGGCACGTTACCTCAGCTCCTTTCCCATAAATCCCATGTTCTGAACTATGGGCATGATACCTCCACTCATTCCGTCATATTAGAGCCATAGCCATGATTGGTTTCACACACAGGCAGGGATGATTTTAAGAACCCCCCTAGATTTATATGTATAAAAAATGTAGAAGTCTTTGTGTATCAACTCTTCAGTTGGGGATTTTAAAAGCATCATGTACATCTATATTGACTTATAGTGAACTATATGATTCCTTTTCAACAAAACAAATTGAAAAAAAAAACTATAAATTCTCATGGCTTAATATCATATTTTCACAAAGAAATCAAACAAAAATTGGAAAATTTTCAACAATTCCTATGGCTTTATATAATATTTTGAAGAAATTGAAAGATCCAGGGATTAACCACTAGGAATCAGTGTTGCCCTTGCCACACATTAAGTAGTTGATAGGGGAACTTTCAAAGACACGGAGCTTCTTGTTTCTATCTCGTGGCAACTAGTAAATGGATGAAAGAAACGACCAACGAAGATAAAGGTAGGAGGATAGGGCAGGGCAGAGCAGACGGTAAGAGTAAGAGAGATTTTGACCTCCCCAATTACGTTTTTTACTTGCCAAGTCAAAGAAGTTCAGTACAGAAGTCAATTTTGGCACTATGGACATTGAAGAACTTAGAGCAAGGGCTATGGCTTCCATGCCCAACAAGAAGAGGAAGAGAAAGCAACCGCTGCTGCACGCACTCTCATCTTGGAAATTTATTTCCACAAATAATTTGTTCAACAGAAATGGGACACAACTACAAGTTTCTAGTGCACAATCAGTTCCATTATGTGTCCGTAAGGAAAATGATGTCTAATTCCTGTGTATTCAGTAAATTTATGGAAAGAACGGACAAATCAAATAGTGCACTCGGGAAATCTTGCTCTGTTTTGAAAATTATTGTTGCAAGCTCTGAAATAACATTTCTATATAGTCCCAATGTGTTTGATGGAAGTCCATAAAGGTTCAATTTGGAACTGTAATAGTGCTTGTATCATGGGACCTTGTTATTCCTTCCCACTTTAGACAGACATAAGGACGATCATATTTTGTCAAAAGTATGCACACTTGGATCACACGAAAAAAGATACCAGTATTAAAATCCTGAACTTCAAAAAACTTGTAATACGTTATCTTTTAAATATTCATGATGTTTTAAAAATTGTTTACCAATTTTAGTTTCACTGGCACTAATTAGGCACTAATTATTGATATCAATTACTAAACTTGTTATAGATTTATCTACTAATGATTTTGGATGAACCTGAGGTCAATTCTTCTACTTCCCAAACTAAAAGGATAAAGGGCTAATATGACAATAGCTGGCTATATTTGAATCGCAAATTTACAACCAATGCCAATCTTTCAGTGCAATCTTGTGAAGGAAATTGATTTGACAGTTTTACCTAGTGGGCATTGAGTTCACTGAAAATAAAAAATGTCTCTTTTGATCTGCAAAGCCAATCAGCAGGAAAGGCTCCACATTAGACAATAGATTCACCATTCCACCTTTTGGTGAAACGCAATGTCTACCTACTACTAAAAAATGAAGGATACAAGTATCTTCGTCTAGGTCAACTTACTTTCTAATGCAAACAGAACGAAAGCATGGAAAAGGGAAAGAGAATATGTTCTTCGAAACTGTGACTTTGTTATCTTAAAAGTAGATATTTATAAACAATTTTTTTGACAAAATTGGAGACTAAACACTAAGATAGATCTTTAACCTATTATAGACTACCTGAGAATAACTTGCCACATGAGTACAGCTAAAATAGTTGATGCATCAAATAGACAAAAGATTAAACCCCTTGTATCATCATCTTTGAAGTAGGACTAAGCTCTTTAAAATGAAAACATCCATGATCTTCGATAGAAGCCACAGAAACTAGCATCGCCTAAAGAAGAAACAGATCACCAGGGACACCAACTACTATTAGCACTAACTTTAAGTGAATGGAAGTGATTAGCTGATTTAAGGATAACTTTGAGTGAATGGAAGTGATTAGCAGATTTAAGGATAGTGGGAACAAGAAAAATAGAAGGAAAAACAAAGAAATCTATGCTACTCTTATAATCAGTACCATGTGCCTTGGCAAATAATTACTAATGAGCTCCATGGCTGTTGAATACTATAACTTACACCCAGAATAAAACCAACAGAGTGCCAAAGAATAATATCCAATGAGGAAAATCTCATCAAGCTGTGGTCTAGCAACAAGGTTGAGTGCTCACAGCAATGATGGCTCAGGATTAAAACCCAAAAGTCTTGCTCCCAGTACAGTTGATCAAAGTGTTTCAAGATGAGAGTCAGATCAAGATGGCTACACTACTTCCAAAGTGTTAAAATAAGATGTTTTTAGTGCTAATGCAGTCTTCAATGTGAATGAGACTAAGTGCACTTATTGGCCCTTGGGTGACTTTGACAAAATTATTGATCAAAGTGTTTCATGATGAGAGTCAGGTCAAGGTGGCTACACTACTTCCAAAGTGTTAAACTAAGATGTTTTCAGTGCTAATGCAGTCTTCATTCTGTGAATGAGACTAAGTGAAATTTTTGGGTGACTTTGATGAAATTATTAACCAAGAGGTCTAATTGCAACAGATATCTCATAAAAGTATCCTACCCACTCCAATCAGAAAGAGGGTTAAAAACTTCAGTTAACTATACAAGTAAAAATGTTCAGAATTTGATGAGTGGTGATTTACGAAAACTCAAATCAAGCAATAAGAGAACCAACTAAATGAACCATATCTAATACCTTGTCCCCTATTCACCATAGAACACTGATAATGTTACAGGGAAATGATTTGACTACAGAGTACCAACCATGCGACCATTACTTACATCCCTCTACCATAACTACCCAACATAAATGGATAATCCTAGAATCTAATAAAATGGGTAATAAAAAATGCCATTGCTTTCAACCGATCTAAGTACACAAGTCATCACATAAAGCAATTTGGCCAATAGATGAAAAAACACGTGAAGGCACCCTCCCCTATCGTAAAGGTAAAATCAAATTGTCCGGTGGGAAGAGGGTAAAGCAGGTGGTGATGGGCCGTAAATCCGAGCACGTAGAGCCATAGACATACTCCTTCCCCCCAGCACCAGGTATGGATATCTAAGGATTAGAGTGAGGAAATGAGTCTATAAAATCCAAAGTAGTAAATCTTATAGCCCGGGCCAAGGAGTCTAAGATCTTAGTACCTATAGCAGCGGTCACCGCGATTATCGAAGCGATGGCCACCACAGTCACCAAGGTCCAGAAATCCATAGCTATGGTTTGTGTGCCTACTAAATATACTCAAAATTTCACAACCCAGATAAGCTAAATACATTGCATCTCTTCCTATTCTTACAGAAGAAGCAGAGATCGAAAACATGTAGAGAAAGACAAATAATTGAAGGGGATTTATGAGTACTGACAGTCTCGATCCTTGTCAAACAAACTGAAAGCCTCCTTGAACTCAGAGATTTGTTCCTCTGTTAGCTTGTCCATCATTTTCATGTAATGTAAGCAGATAGAGCGAAATACCAAATTTGTACTAGTATTATCCATAAATCCTGGGCAAAATACCAATTTTTCAACATGTTATCCATAAATCTAGTGAACCATCTTCATTTCTCCTCCCAATCGGAAAAAATCGGGCGAATTTGGGAAAATATCTCCTCCAAATCGGAAAAATTCGGGTGAATGTGGGAAAAAATCAATATTTTCGTGGGCTAATATTCATTTTCCAGTTTTTCCCTCTTTTGGGATGAATGCAATTTACCTTGGGGCAGCTATATATAAAATAAACAATGGGAAAATTTATTAAATAAAATAAAAACATTTTAATATAAAAATTCACCCACTTTTTTTTGGGTAACCCTTAAAATTCGCCATTGGGATAAAATTCGCCCTTAAAATCATCCCTGCTCTGATTGTCGCAAAATATACAAGTCACATCGAACTGGAGATCAAATAAGTCAAACAGTATATTTTTTAGCCACACTTCCTCGCAACTATTCGAGCAAGTGGAAACATACTATGCCTCAGTTGTACTTAGCCCCACGCATGATTGCTTCCTGCTAAACCAAAAGATCATGCCAGATCCCAAACTGAAGCAATAACCCGAAGTTCTCTTTCTGTCACTGGCGCTACCTTCCCAATATGAATCAAAATAACAATTTAGGTTAATCATCTGATTCACATCATATTTGAGCCCATAATCCATTGTACCTTTTAGGTACCTTAGTACATGCTTTGTGGCTATCAGGTGAACATGTTTTAGATTCATCAATAACTGGCTCCGAGTATTCACCGCAAAGCATATGTTTGGTCTCGTATTCATCAGGTACATCAATGAGACAATCATTTGATGATACATCATGGCATCAACTGAATCAGATGAAGAAACACTCAGAAGCCTCAAGTTATATTCCATAGGTGTGTTTATTTCCTTGCAGTCCAAGATTCCAAATCTCTTCAGAATCTCCACTGCATACTTTCCTTGACCATGGAAGATCCCATATGCACCATGCCACAACTCCATGCCTAAGAAGTAGTGCATCATACCTAGGTATTTCATCTCAAACTCTGTAGCAAGTATCCTCCTTTCATCTTTAATGAGTTCCTCTTCACCTGTTAGGAAGAGGTCATTGACATATAACATGAGCATCACTGGTCTTTCACCTTAAACCTTGAAGTAAAGGTTGGAATCTACTTTACTCTTGGTAAACCCTAGGCTCATAAGGAAGCTATCCATCATGTCGTACAATTTCCTCGGTGCCTGTTTCCATCCATACAAGGAATTCTTAAATTTGCACACATGGGTCTGCCTGTCATGTGTTTCGAATCCCAGTGGTTGTTCCACGTACACTTCCTCCTCAAATACACCATTCAAGAAAGATGTATTGACATCCATCTGGTGTATTTTCCATTTCATAACTGCTTCCAATGCAAGTATGGATCTAATGGAGGTGCACCTCACCATGGGTGAAAATGTCTCTTCATAGTCTATGCCTTCTTTCTGTGAGAAGCCTCATGCTACGAACCTTGCCTTGTATTTCTTGATGCTGCCATCTATAGCATGCTTGATCTTATATATCCACTTCGAATTCACGTCAGATTTATTTCTGGTCTTGAAACTATCTCCCAAACATCATTCTTCATGATCGACTGATATTCCTCGATAATAACATCCCTCCATTATTTCTTTTCTGTAGCCTCTTCATAGGTGGAAGGTTCTCTTTCAATGATGTCACACAATAGGACCACATATCTACTACAGGAATTTACACTTTTTCTTTCTCTATGTATTCCTTCTAGAGTGGCAAACCTTTCTCCTTCTCATATGAGATCCTGTGCCCATGTTGGTCGAATCTTGTGAGAGTCCTTATCGAGGATTGTCTCTACCGGCTCTTGTGGTTCTTCCATGTCATGATCTTCATGGTCTTCTTGAATTGAATCTCCAATTTCCATACCTCGGGCTCTCATTTCTTCAGGTTCCTCATCCTCTTGAATAGGTGTCCTCCTGGATCTGAAGTATGCTGAGTCTTCATCAAAGTTTACATATCTACTAATGTCAATCTTCTTGAATCATGGGAAGTATATTCAATAGGAATTTTATGTGTCACTGTATCCTACGAATATACCCTTCCTCCTAGAAGGATCGAGCTTTGTCTTCTTCTCCTTTGGGATACGTATGTACACTGGGAAACCAAATATTCTCAGATGATTGACTTCTGGTTTCGCTCTTGATAAATCCTCTTCCAGAGTCTTGTTTTCAAGTACTCGATGAGGAGTATGTTTCTGTACATACACAACTGTCCTTGTTGCCTCTACCCAAAGGTGCATAGGAAGATCCTAGTCAGGTAGCATTTCTTTTTTTGCTTCCATGATGATTTGTTTCTTTCATTCCACAACCCTGTTCTACTGAGGATTGTATGGAGCGCTCAACTCCATCTTAATCCCAGATTCTTTGTAGAGTTCCTTGAATTCTTTCGAGGTGAATTCTCCACCATTATCTGATTGCAGAGTCTTGATCTTCCTTTCAGTTTGGTTCTCGACCAATGCTTTATATTCCTTGAACTTATTGAATACTTCATTTTTCCCTTTAAATAAATATATCCAAGTCTTACACGAGAAATAATCTGTAAAGGAATCATAGTACGCATACCTACTTAATGAGTTGAAAGACATGGGTTCGCATACATCCGAGTTTACTATCTCTAGTATTCCTTTAGCCTTGAACTCATTGCTTGGAAATGTATTCTTCACATTCTTTCCTTGTGCATATCCTTTGCAAATTCCTTCATGATTTTCCTAGATCTCTGGTAGTCTAGAGACTACTTTGCTTGCCATCGGTAGTGCTCTGCAGTGCACATGTGCAAGCCTTCTATGCCACATTTTGCTTGGTTCAATCGACTCATTAACTAGTGTTTGTTCAGGTTGCCCCTTTAGCTTGTACACGCTTTCATCTTCTTCTCCAATCAATGTTGCATCATCTATTGTCTTCCCTCTAGGCCACATTAGAACTTGGCCATCGACAAATGAAACTCTCATTCCCTTTTCATCTAGTGCAGAGATGGCCGAGAGACGATTCTTCTTCAAAACTCGAACATATATCACATCCTTCATCTTTAAGTATTTCTCAGAGCCTATATTGTATGAAGATGTTAGAAAATAGGACCACAGAGCAATACCATATATACAGTTAAATCATTAAACAAGATGAAAAACACATTAAACACATTACATATAGCGACATATATAACGTGGTTCACCCAAACGATGGGCCACGTCCACAAAGAAATTTCTATTCCTTTTATTACCGTCCATAAAGATGAAGGGATACAACCTGCAACAATACCACTGCACTTCATCTTCACGCTCTCACAGTCTCTCTCACACAATCACAGAGATTCTTTACAATACAATACAATACAATACCATACACAACCGTATTACAATGCTTTTCTTTTATAGGGGAAATACCATGGGAAAATACTACGGTTAACCCAATACCATGGGTCTACAAAAGTGTTGGCCAACAAACATCCCAAAGTGGGGGAAAGAGTGTATTTTACACCTGCAGTACAGACATGACTGAATAATATCTCTGGATCTAGAATATTAGGCTCCACAACCAACATAAGCTTCTCCACCCCATTTTATGAGGTATTGGTAATCATCCCCAAGTTTCACCTTGTGAGGTGACTCATGTTCAGACATATTGATGAATGATTCCTTGCATCCTGTCATGTGTTTAGAAGCTCCACTATCCACAATCCAATCATTGCTTCTGTGTGAGATAGTGCGAGTAAGTGCTAAGATTAGCACATACTCTTCATCTGAATCATCCTTCTCTCTTCTGAATCTTTTGTTTGTTGGTTCATTGTCTTCGGCAATATGTGCATGGTGTCTCTTTTTACTGATGGGACAACCTCTTACAAAATGTCCCTTTTCATCACAAGTATAACATTGAACATTGGAAGGATCTCTCTTGGTCTTATTTTGTTTCTTGTCCTTCTTCTTTTTATGATTAAAGTTCTCCTTCTTATCCTTATTCTTGTAGTTTCTCCTAGTGTTAATTGTGAGAGCTTGATATTCAATTGCTCCCATCTTCTCTTCTCTTGTTATGAGTCAAGCTTCTTCTTGTGTGCATTCTTCTCGTAGTCCGCTAAAAGAGATCAACCTCTTTCTTGCATATATTCCTTGAATGAATGAGTCCCATGATCTAGGGAGACTATTCAAGGTAGTCATCAAAGTTTCTCCTTCTCGACATTCTCTTCAACTGCTTGAGGTTGTTCTTTAATTTGAGAAACCCTTGTGAAGTAAGACTGTATAGTCTCAGATTTCTATATCTACACATTCTTCAACTAGTTTCTCAAAGTCATCTTCCGGTTGATGTTCTTTCCTTTGAACATATTTGTAAAAACCTCATATACTCCCTTCAGTGTCTTGAATGAAGACACAAGGGATATGAGGTGATCCTTGATATAATCTGTAATGATTATCTTGAACTTAGTCAATTTATTTTTATGAGTATCCTTATCCTCATATCCCTCTAGATATGGAACTTCTTCAGTGATGTACTGATCGAAATCATTTTCTTCAAGGATCAGGGAGATTATGTACTTCCATGCTCAAAATTTATCATCCCCTCCAAGCTTGTCCTCAAGATGAGTATGGTGAGTCATCTTTTCAAATGAGAACCTCAAATGGAAATAGAAAATATTTAGACCTTACTGATTTGAGGTGTCTAACTTGGTTCCAGAGCTAGATGACCTAGGGTTTTTTAGAGAAACCCTAATTTTCCAAACTTGGAGTTTGGGAATTATGTTTAGACAAAAAGATGGGCCTCCTCGAGGCGAGTTGCTCAGCAAGGTCCCTTTCTGAAGACTAAGGTGGGAATTCTTCAAAACTTGTTGCCATAGTTTGTCATGACACCAGTGACAGGTTCAAAATTGAAACTTCTTCAAATCTGAAACTACTTCCACCAAAAGATGCCCCCTACTGAGGTGAGTTAGGCTAGCCCTCTTTTCTTGATGATCTATAGAGAGAAAACCATGAACTATGAAGGCCTAGTTTCCGTTGTTGCACAATGCCTTCTTTCATAGAGGATCTGATACCATGTTAGTTTTTCTAGATCTTATTATCTTAATTAGGATCTTTGTTTGAAATAATAACAAGTACAACAAGATGCATAAGGTATAACAGATACACAAGAAACACAAATTTTCACCGGGGAAACCATAAAGGAGAAAACCCTGCAAACTTCCTTAGAATAGTACTGTCACAAATACTGTGTCATAAGATGATCAAACCCAGTAATAAGAAGTCTCCAACAAATATCTATCTCTCCTCCATTGTCTCTCTCTCTCTCTCTCTCTCTCATGCGAAATTGAGTGAGTGTGAGGTGTGTATAAATGAGGGAGGGTGCCTCCCTATTTATACCGTTCAAGTGACTGACCTATTACATGACTGGGGCCGACCTATTACATGATTGGGGCCGACATATAATATGACTAGGGCCGAGATATTACATGAATAGGGCTGACCTATTACCATAACATGGCCAACTTATCCTAGAGAGACTTCAAATACACATTTCCTGATATTACACTGGGGACTATTTCCCAGACTTACAATGGAGGTTGTACCTCAAGGCCTAGACATAGTAAAGACATCCCGCAAGAAGGAAAACACATCTCCAATGGAGGTACAACAACATATAATGCTAATAAACATCAGAATAACTTTGAAAGTTACAAACACATCAACACCATTGTCAGTGTCTGAATGAGTCTAGGTTTGCTTGTTTTCCTCTTCTTCTTTGAATATCCTTCCAGATGAGTTGCTTCTTTCTCTTTTCCATTGGCACAGATTCTTGTTCAGAATACGTCTTCATATTAGAAGATTCCTATTTTATAGGTACTGACTTGATTGGTTGTTCCTGATGTGCAAATTCTTCTTCTTCTGTTCACGATATTTTCCATTTTGGATCCCATTCTTGAACAATTTATGTAATATCATATTTAGAACAGATGTACACAGTATTAACCATTAGTTCTCAGGGTCTCTTTTGGCATGCATGTACATATGATGCATTCCAATATTGAATAAAAAAAAACATTTAAATTCTTCTAATATGTGGGGATTTATACATGGATTATTATTTAAAATATGCCTAATTTCTTTACCATACATGAAAAATTTGACGTTGTTGTCTTCCTGCCTTCGCACAATTGTGGAAAACCACATATTTGTATATCTGATTGCTAGGAAGGGTCTTCTATTTTTGTTAAAGAACTGACTCCCTTCCGGTTCCTTCCAACCTACAAGAGAAATACAAATTAACAACCAGGTGTAGTGAAAAGTGTTACCTTTTTCTCATGCTTCTATGCAGTCATCGAGAAATTTATTCAACTGGGAAAATTGACCAGTTCATTTGTACTACTGTGACACATTTTTGTGCAGATGCAATTATTTTTGTTGATACTTGATCTGGGTGACTCTTTCAGAACATCTTTCATGACAACATTCATGGGAAGTGAGCCTTACTACTTCATTCTTTATTTGTGCAACTGAGAATCCTCTGCTAGCTCGCTTAGTTATGTATTTCTCAGCCATCTTCTTTCCAAGAGTTTTTTCTTGACATTGGTCCATAAGAATATTCACTCTTACCCTATGGCAGGTATACCTTTTATTGATTCGATCATTTTTTCATCAATGGAGACATGATTTTACAACCAAATATACCTACCATGTACTCGTGATAACAACAATTTTTCACAGACTTTTACTTGTGGGGTTATTCCAAAACATGGAATTTCCAATAGGTTCAGTATCCCTATTTTTTACAATCCTTTTGCTTAGGATTGGATCTCCATAAAAAATGGTGTCTTAGGATCTAGGATGACCTTTTTGTACTTGTACTTCTCCATTCCCAAACCATAAAACATAGAAGATTCAGTAGGATCATAATCTATAAAGAAAAACTTGTATAGTTTCCCATATAGGTTTCTGTCAACTAGTATGCCTTTAGAGGCCTTTCGTTTTGGTACTTTGGTTATTCAACATTAGGCAGAGTCAAATATGGTGCATCAATTTTTATGGAAGGAATATAGTCACGAGGAACCTTGATGGATTTTGATGAAGATGAACTAGGAGTTGGTACAAGATCTTCTGGTCCATCTACTGATGCGTTCTTTGACCTGCATTGTCTCTTAGGTGTCATGGCTTCCAAGCCTCAACTTCTTCCTCACAAAAGTTCACTATAGTAATGTATCTATGGATACAGATGAGTATTCATACTAGAATTATTCTTTCCTTATAAATATCTACTGACCTTCTCACATCATCAATGCCCTTCCTGGTTTACGTATTTTACCTAGCTTTGGTCTGTCTACGAGAAATAGAATGTTTCAATTTTCTCAAGATTTGGTTGTTTTGGTCCAAATTCAACTAACCATTTATTGTCATTTAAATCCAACGTCACCCAGTAATTACCACTACGAGCACTACTCTACTAAGTAATAAATGCCGAAGCATTTTTATGCGCAAATATTTTACTGCGACCAATTCATATTTTTTCAGAATTAGTCTAGAGATGAAGTGTGAATGGATTGATCATCCAGAATTTCCATACCTTGGTTCATTTGAAGATACTTGTCCATTTCTAAGGTACTATTCTTTCTTTTCAAATACATCATACTTTTCTTCCCTTTTTGACCTTCTAAAGCATTGATTTTGTAAATAATAGGTTGGCAATCCCCACCCATCTTATTTTTCCAATTTTTTTTATATTTTCTTGATTCTTCATAGATTTGATCTTTGTGGCCATTTTGGACTACTTTTCCTCACTCTCTTAACTTAGGTTCAACAACAACACAATACCAACAAAACACCCAAACACATTGTCCCGATGGAGTAAGCTTAGATGGCAATACCTGTGAAGCAAGAGAAGTCTCACATGCGATATATTAATGTGTAACTTCTAGAACCATGTTTCCACAGTCGACAAGGGATTATAGTCCCTTGGAGCACGACCAAGGCCCCTGACAAAGTTCGAAGGAAGGAGTCTTTTACTACTTGTAAGTGGCGCAATGGTTCGACACAACCTTGTCCTTGTCAACTTAACAACTGGTGCAACTATGCGACGCAACTGATTCCTTAAATGTAAATGACAGTGATGTGACTGTATTATAACTTTACAGTATTTTAACATGAAATGATACCAAGTTCTTGACAATGCTTTAGTCATTCATTCATTCACTTGTTTTTATCAATATTGCGACATTCATTCAAGCAATAACCATAAACAATGCAAGATAATTAAACATCCAACATTAACCGTTAAACATTCAACATTCAACAATCATTCAACACAAGATGTAACATGGAAACCCATATGGGAAAAACCACATAGGTTCTCTTCATCTGGCATGAGAAATATATGGCACCTTGCAATCTGCGACTTGCAGACTATTTTCAGATATGTCTATTTATCTCAGACTCTTTCTTTCTCTCATGCTCTATGTTTTTATGCTCTTCTTCTATCTACTCCTACAGATCCACACACATCCTGGATTGACTCTTCTACTCTACTATCTGTGCACTCATCTGCAGAATGAATCTACAAAATGGTCTATGCACACAACTGCAGATCCACGGCTCAACAACCTTATACTATCAGTCTTCTCTCTGATCTCCTCAAAATAATTCTACTATAATTTGAACAAAAACCTAACCAACTGAACCAACAAAACTACAATCCTTCTGAAGTTAACCCTTATATAGAACGGGTTCCTCTTATCTATAGAAGTTACAAGATCGCGCAGGCTCGACTGAGTATAGGTCAGTTATTATAGTCATAAAAATCCACAAAATATCTTATATTACGTTAATGATAGGCCATACTGGCTGCAAAAATTTCCTTTATTACATTAATCACAGGCCATAACTAGTTGCAAAAAGTGTCCTTTAGTCTTCCACCGACTTGTATTCCTATGGTATTCCTAACCTGTGGCTTTCCAGCCTTTACTCTTCTACCTGCCAATCCTCCATTGAATCTGGGTTTTCTTTTCCTCGTCACAATCTTCTCTGTTCTGCTCTTCCTTTCTGTCCTTTACCTACTTTTACTCTACCGCGCATTTTCTTTTCCTCTTGCGCTTGTGCTTTGGTTTCTTCGTTTTGCTCTATCTTGGCCCAACAGGCCCCCAACACTCACATGTGGCTCATCCCGAGCCACTAAGAAGATATCATGGTTCTGGTGCTGGCTGCGCCATGGGACCAACCTTGTCACGGAATTCATTCAAAATGTATTCTACGTGGGTAACCTCTTGCCATACTTCCTCTGCTTGCTTTGCTAGTTGTTCAACACGGTCAGAACTTATTTGTTTTGATGATACTTCTTTCAATGATTGAGTTATAAGCTGGAATTTTTTTTGTACAGGCTGAAGGAGCCCTGTAACCCATTCTGCTTCCGACTGATGCATTACAAATTCGTCGTTTCTTTTCTGCTCCTATTCGTGGAGAGTTTTTACTTCCTGTTGTAGCTGCTTCAACTTGAAGACCTTTGCAATTTTCTCTTTAATTGATAGCTTCTTCATGTCTTCCTTAACTGTGCTTATCTTAAAATCAGTTTGGCGTGCATCCTCCTTGATTTTCTCCATGGATTCATCATATATAAGAAATCCCCACACCTCAGATACTGCGTCAATTTCTTCCTTGCACCATTTTTCTCCTTGCTTTATTCTCTCAACAGCCTCAGATGTTGTTTTCCTGTGCTCTTCCAACACCTCAAGATGTGTGCTTGGTATCTATTGTGCCTTAAGCTCTTCGACTTATTTCCTTAGGTGTGTAGCAATACTAGACAGTCGTGCTACCTTTGCGGCTGTATCTGCATCTTCTTGGCCTTCTTTCAAAGAGAACTCTGTGATTGCATCTTTTAGGGTTCATCTAGTGCAAGCCTTCTCTATTCACGTGCTTCGATCTCTTTCTCTTTTTTGTGAAGGAGAACCTTGTGACTTTTCACCTTCCTTGCTTTCTTTGTAGCCTGGTATGTAAGAGCATTCTCCCAGATCCTTATTTCAGTTGTGGCCGCATGCTGAATAACATAAACTTCAGCCAATGCGAGTTTAGAGAAATCTAGAGATAGTGTCCCAAACTCATGGACAACATCATCATACTCTTGTGTCCCTGTCTCCGTTGCTCGCAAGTGGACTTCTATCTTCATAAGAGACAATAACAGTGGTGTTACTAATGCGTCATTCGGATGCACACTATAAGTCTTGACTTTGACTATGTGCCACACCTCATTGATGGCCTCAATGAGCATATTGATGTGCTCTACCATTTTATTGGTCAGTGGAAGCTGCTTTTTACCTATGCCTTTAAGAATGGACTTTGAAACCTCTGTGATTGCATCAGAAAGAAGGCTCATGTACTCCTTAGCTAAACTAACCGTGTTAGCCATTTTATTGGCTTTGCGCTTCTTGTGCTTTGGCTGAGACTGCTCTTTGTCCTGCGCCTCATCCTGGGCCTTCTTCTGAGTCTGCACATCCTCGTCAGTAGGCATCCCTTCGGAATCATCTTGATCAAAACCCTGATCACTGTCATCATCTTCTGAACTCAGCGACTGGTTGCCTTGCCATTCACCCCCATCATTAACTTGGCCATCGTCTTGGCCATTTCCTTAGCCATTCCCTTGGTCGTTTTCCTAGTTATCTGCTTGGTTCATTTCCACATCGACTAGGACGCGCCATTCCTCAGGAAAATCCTGGATGGCCGCTTCCACATCCGATTCAATAATCATAAAAAGCGTCAGTTGCGCTTACTTCTATGGGTCTTATCGCGGCTCCAGAATAATATTGTGGATGCCAGCTTGGAAAATTATGAAAGATGAATACTTTTGGACTGTCACAATACGTAGTCTATGCTGGTAATTTATTACTTCTTGCAATGCCTTTGCATGTAGAAAGAACTCTATGTTATTTTCCTTATGCCAAATCTTGTCTTCCTTATCCTCCCACAGATTCTGATATTTTATGGCATGGAAAAGTACTAGGACATCCAGCGTCTAGTAATCCAGTGGGTTGTACCAAACACCAAGAGAAATTAAAACGAGCAACCAGGTGTGTAGTGGAATTTGACCTTACTTTCCTCCTATTCTTGCTCAGCGTCCTCTAGAAGCTCATTCAATAGATACTACGGCAAATTGAACATCACTCCTTCTGCGCATTGCTCTGCAAGCTCCACCGTCCCGACGGTGCACTCAGTAGACCGCATCTTGCGCAAAAAATTGCAAGATAAAATATTTGCACCGAACCTCACTGTGTTTTTGGTTATAGAGAAAATGAGGAATCCTCTATTCACGTGCTGGAGGTCATATTTTTCTCTTATCTTCATCGTGTTTCTCTTTGGGTATCGATATTGCACAAGGTCATGTCCATGGCACGGGAGACCTGTTATTGTCGAAATGAGATCGAAATCGACAGGATATGGTCTGTCAAGCCATAAATAACCTCCACGAAAGCAGAGCATGACCTGTTTCACATATGTGCTTGCCTGCTTGCTTCTACCAAAGTGCGGCATGAGCAGTAAGTTAAGTAGGCCTGTGATTTCTATACCTCAATCCCATTGCATTGGAAATACCAACAGCGGCTCAGGAGGGATGACCGGAAGCGTGATCATGTAATTATTTCTCTCTAGGTCTACTTGCTTCCTCTTATCATTGTATTCAAACTACAACTTCATTAGTTTCGGGATCATGTTCATCAGCGACGACACTCCTGCAGGGATTTGGGGTGAAACCAAGGAGGAGCATGATTTCATCAGGAGTCTTACTTCAGGTGCCTCTTCTCTCCTTGGCCGAACATATGGTGGCAGTAGGTTCCACTCCTCGAGAGTGGCCTGTTCCACTGCTCTTTGTGGTGGCAAAGTTGGTGCGTCCTCTATAGGTATGTCCTCAGTTTCCTTACTCTTCTTTGATAACTTCGGCACCATGACCCTAGGCGTTGATGTTTCTAGGATGTCTCTATCTGAAACAAATGGTCATGGACCTGTAACTGGTATATCAACTGGTGGATTCTAAACCGGGGCCGACGTAGAGGTCGAACCAGAGGCCGAAGTAGGGGCCGAATCGACCATAGGAACTGTCTGTGGGTTTTGTCATACCATCATTTCTGGTTCTTATTCTTTTTACTGTACCTCCGAATATGTAATTTATTCTTATACCGGGAAAGGTGGTGCTCTCGTAATGTTGGACTGCTCACTGGTATTGGAAATCAAAATGACATTAGCTTCAAATCTCACAATTATAAGCTCTGGTTCACTCTTCTTCTCTCTGTGCAAGTAAAATGATAGGCTTGTCGATGAAGGCTCATATTTATAGGAAAGCACTCATCATGTATGTGATCATTCGATGGAAAATCATTGTCTTGTTGACATTACAACATTATAACATTATAACACATTATAACATTAACTAGCGTACTTGAGTTCTTATCTGTACATGTTAGGGCAGTTATGGCGAGGACGACGGATGGGACCAAAAATCACGTCACCATTCTCCTCAGGATTGTCAAATTAATGATTCCTCGTTGTCATAACCGCCTAAATATTTTCGCATATCCAAGATTTAATGATTTCCAACTTTCATTCCTGCTCTTACTGCGATTTGTATGCTCTTGTCGCAAACATGCAACATAATAGTTTTCTTTCCTCTTTTTTTCATATTTTCCTGCCTTACCTAGGCATGTTGCAACCATCATAGTAAGGTTTCAGGTGGCTTCCATTTATCATTCCTATGACTGGTGTTCTATCTAGCTTGTGTAATTTCACTGCGCCTGCGTCAGTGATATATGCGACCACATATGGCCCTAGCGAATGTGTCTTCAATTTCCCTGGATACTTCAAAAATTTGCTATCATACAACAAAACAAGTCCTCCGAATTCAAAATGTTAGTTATGATATGGTGATCATGCCATGATTTCTACCTTTGCTTCTCTATGTTTTGATGAAATCCTGCGACGAAGCGTTCTTCCTACAATTGGACGAGTTGCGATAGCCTTTGCTAGACGACATCCAAATCTATCTTTTTTAGCAGCGCAACAATTCTTAAGCTCGACACAATATATTCCATCGACACAATAAATTCTTGTCCATACACTAGTATGAATGGAGTGTGCCCTGTCAGTCACTTGCAAGTTGTCTGGTACACTCATAGTACAAATGAAACTTTATGATCCCAGTCATCTCTGCGCGTATTGCATACTTTGGTTAATTCATTTTCCAGAATCTTGTTGAATGCTTCAACCGTTCCATTCGCCTGAGGAAGACAGGGTGTCGTCTTTCTATGCTGAATCAAGAATTCTGCAGTAAGCTCATCAATCATTTTGTTAACAAAATGTATACCCTTGTCGCTTAGGATAATTTTTGGACAACCAAATATGGTCACCACATTTTCGAATTAAAACTTCGCCGCAGTCGTAGTGGTACTATCTTTAATAGGCCTGGATTCAACCCATGTGGTTAATTAATCTGTCGCTATGATAATGTAGCGCGCGCCAGTCCTCTTTCTTGGTGGACTGATTGGTCCAACAAAATCAATGACCCACTTATCAAATGCTTGAAGGGTTATCTGCGGCGCTAGCAGCATTTCGTCGCACCTCGACGGTTTTCCTGTCCTCTGGCAAACATCGCAGCATCAATAGAAGCTCTTAGTGTCCATATGTATGGTTTCCCACCATAAGCCATCTTGCAATATCTTGCGCACGGTTGCCTTTCCAGCATAGTGTCCTCCTACGACACCGGCATGTGATTCACTCTTTACCCAATGTCATTCATGGTCAAAGACACATCGTCGCAATATTTCATTAGGGCCCATCTTGTATAGGTGTCCCACAATAAACATATAATCAACGGCTTTGACGATCAAATGTTTCTTCTGCACAGTGGTGAACCCTTCAGGCACATAGCCTGTACTTAGGAGGTGAGTGATATCCTCAAAATTTTTATTAACCACGATGATCGTAAATAGTTACGCATCAGGGAAGTTATCCTCTAGACTAGTTGGTTCTTCACCACTTTCTATCCTCGACAAGTGATTAAGTCCCATATTCAGTTGACCAGGTTTAACAATGACTTCAAAGTAAAAATTTTGAAACAGGAGAAGCCATCGACAGATATTCCCCCCCCCCAACACTAGCTTGTTGAGCAAGTATTTTAATGCCGAATGATCAATGTACATTTTAAAATGTCCACCCAACTAGTAGTGTTGAAACTTCTGTAGTGCATAGACCATGGTGAGGCCTTCTCTCTCTGTCGTTGTGTAATTTTTGTCTGTCGTCGATAGTTTTCTGCTAGCAAAAGAATAGGGTGTTCAAGCGCACCCTCACCCGGTTGTGTCAAAACTATGCAGAGCGTGACAGACGACACGTCGACATGGACATGGAACTTCTTCTTCTAGTTGGGAAATACCAATAATAACGTGGTGGCCATCTTGTTATTTAATTTGTCTAAGTTTTCTTGACAAGCTTCCGTCCACTGGAACTTCACATCTTTCTTCAATAGTTTCTCCATAGGTGCAGTTATCTTTGCATACCCTCTGATGAATTTTCTGTAATAGCCTGTGTGTCCTAACACTGATATGAGTTGCGTGGCTGATGTTGGGGGTGGCAAGTCAAGAATAATCACAAGTTTCGCTGGGTCGACCAAAATTTCATCACAACAAACGACATGTCCCAATAGTACACCAAATGGTGCACAAAAAATACATTTCTTTGAATTAAGTGTGATTTGATACTGAAAACAATGACCCAACATCATGCGCAAACTCTCAATATGGTCTCTTACTAGGCCAAACACAGTCCAATCATCGAAGTAGACCTCAATAAATTTATGTATGAAATATTTAAAAGAAGAAACTATTATTCTAGAAAAAATAGTAAGTGCATTATTGAGTCCAAAGGGGATTACCGTAAACTGATAGCATCCCCATTCTGTGATGAAGTTCGTTTTGTGTCGATCCTCCTTTGCGATTCTTGCTTGGTGATAGCCAGATAAGTCGTCGATGAATGAATACATCTCCTGCCCTCCGATGCTTTTTAGTACTTCGTCTATGAATGGTGTTGGGAATGGATCGTGAAAGCATGCATCGTTCATCTTCCTCAAGTTGACATAGATCCTAACTTCTCCATTTTTCTTCTTATCCTAAATCACTATAGGGCTGATCCATTCTGATTCTTCGATAGGTTCAATGATTCTTTCATTGAGCATTCGATCCAACTCAACTTTCACCTTCTCTTTATACCTTGGATTCAACCTATAAGGTCTTTGCTTGACTGGTTTAGCATCAGGTTTCAGGGGTATTTTAATCTCTCTCAGATCTCTGACTATTCCCTTCATCTCTGAGAAGTTGGTAGGGAATAGGTCTTGAAACTCATGCAACAAGTCTGTGATATTTGATACCATTTCATCTCCTATATTGGTGAACTTTGGGTTTTTCGGCGAACCAATGTTTACTTTATTGATTTTTAGTGGCTTGAGGAATTGGTCGCTCGAAATACCACTTCCTTCGACTTCGCACGTAGCCTTCGACTCTGGTATGTTTATGTTAGTTGGATCATCATCTGGTTCTCCAGCCATATTGTAACAAGCCATCCATTACTGGATGGTCGCGCTGCACTGGTGGGAGCTCACCACTTCAACAAGGATTTCAATGAATATCTTCTCCTTGATTTCTTGAAGCACAACATCAACTGTCGGTTGCTCATTCGCGAATGCAAAGGTGTGCATGAATTGTTGAACCACCTCGTCCCAATCTTGAGTTCCTTGTCGCAAATCGATGGACATATACCAGCTTCTGGGTGTCATTTCCAATGTATGAATGAAATAATGGACCCATTCCTATCACATGTATTCTGTAAATGCCATGCAACACTGATTGAGGTGTTCGACAGGGTTTGACAAACCTATGTACTTCTAAGTTACAATAGTGACTTCTTCCTTGAATTTGACTTCCAAAAACCTTCTACACTGTGGCCATTCTGATATGGATTGCTTATGAGTACCCCACCATCTAGTGGGCATAGCCTTCAGTACATAGTCTAATGCAGACAAGCGTTGCGCTTCTGTTACTAGCCCTTCAAACTCACTTGGGAAGGTCACAAGATTAGGCAAGCCCTCGTATGTGGGTAACTCCCTTGACTGATTCTCCACTCATCACACAGACCTAGTATTCCTAGCGCATCTCCAAATAGAGACTTCATGCAGTTTGTTTTTCCAGTTTTCCAGCACCTCTCCTAAATATGACGTGCATGAACTAGGAGTCCTCCAGCTCAGGTTTCCATCCACTGTAGGATTTACATAATCATCTTTTAAGGTGAAGACATTATAGATATGTTCTAGATAGTCACCCTATCCTTCACTATAGACTGGTTCAATATATCTCTGTCCCTCCATTGGGTCAATGGGAGACACTACCCTCATCTCATCATCCTCAAATGAGAGGATCCTCTTCTTAAAATTTATAATGGTCTGATTATCTATGGCCCAATCTATCCCTAGAAGTTTGGGATATGGGTTTGTGTCGTCGACAATGTTGATGAATTCAAAGTCTATGAATGTGCTCAACCCCTCAATGTCGACAAGGACTTAACTCAACTACCATTTGGTCGGACCTTCGCCTGTTTTGCAAGCCTCAACTGGACAAGAGACCAGTCTAAGTGCAGATTTCCCATGCTCTCCCAAGTCTTTCGTGTCAGAATATTGACGTCTGACCCCAGGTCTAGAATAATGTAATCCATGTCATAGTCCCATATATGCGCAGTCATTCTTAAATCACTCCCCGTTTTGAATTTCTTTTTGACATGGCTAACCCTCTTTCCAAGTTGTGACTCGACTGGGGTTTCTTCTACCAATGCTTGTTGTTCTGCAATGACATATTTATCTTGAATTAGCGCTAAGAAACTTGAAAGAAATGACTTGAGCTTACTAACCTTTTTCAGAAGCTGCTTCTGGAATAGCTATTGGAAGCATTCAAGCATCTCCCTGACTTTAGCTGAGGTCGATGGATTTTATGGATCTGCAAACTCCGATTGCACGTCCAAAAATACTTCCTTCTATTTTTGAACGTCGAATGGTACTTTCTTCTACGCCTTGGGTCGCACCTGCACTTGCGCCTGCGGTTGTTCTTGCGATATATTTTGATCAGCTCCGGTTGTAGCACCTCCACATGTTACGACATCTACGCTTGTCTCTCTCGGCTCAGCAACAATCATTTGAACATTAGGAGTAGGGTTTGTATTTGGATTCTGTACAGGGTTAGGACCTGCGATGGTCTGAGCTTTCCACTTTGCAATCAGCTAGGAACATTTCTCCACATTATGGTCATGCGCTTTGCAATATGAACATGTATTTGCAGGTTCATTTCAATATATGGCATAATGGCCTGAATTTCCACAATTATAGCATACGATTTGACCTCTTCCTTTTCCAAATCCTCCTCCTCCTTCTCTACCTCTGAATTTTCCACCCCCCCTTCCCTGAGGGTGTGGTTGCTGCAGTGGGTACTAATTCTACGGTGCATATTGAGGCTGATACTGATTATGATACTGGTTTTGTGGGAAAGGCGTAGGCTGGTAGTGTGCTTGCACCTGTTCATCCTGAGCCTGCCCATCTTTCTTCATCAAGTATGTGTCTACTGTCTTCTCCTCCAAGACTTGATATGCTCTACAATCCTTCTCATCATGCCCTACTGACTTGAAAAACTTACAGTAAAGGTTGTATGGGGTACTTATAATCTTCTTCAAGTATAGACAATCCTCATCATGATGCTCTCTAGTCTGGCATATTCAACACCAGGGTAGTCTGTGGGTACTCAATGGATTTGGTGCACCCGACAAGATATAGTTCATGTACGATGGAAAATTATGCTTGGTGTGTCCATCCGTTTGACATCTTTTTCACCACAAGTCCTCGTGGGCTTCTTTTCCCTTCTTGATGTCTTGAATTTGCACGGTCAAATTAGCCAAATGCGACTAAATTTGCATCGTTCCTACACCACCATCCCCAATCGGCGAGGATTACAGCTTCATTGCTAGTTCAGCACTTCTGTATGTGACACAATCTTCTGTTGCATCAAAGGAGCTTGAATGTGTGGTAATAACGCAACAATAAACCACTCTTTATGCTGCACATCTGACATCTAGAAACTAACTTTGGCCATCAAAATTTTAAACCACTGATCGAAATCCCATATGGATTCCGTCGGTAACTATTTTATCTCCTTGATCTCAGTGATGCATTGCGACTCAGATTTAGGTTTTATGAACTCACAGATCATCGTGAGTCGGATCTCATCAAGGGTCTTCTGTGGGGTTCCTACTGGTACTACATAGAACTTCATAAACCAGTCCAATGCGTGACCCCACAGATTCATGATCATCTACGCTTTCTTTATGTCGACATTGTGAACTTGGCGAACCATCCAAACAACTTTTCCAAGGAACCAATGCTGCTCCGGATATTCTGCCCCATTCCTATTGAATTTGAGTAATCTAATATCTTCCCCAACCATTGAGTTGGTGTCGGGGTTTTCTAATGAATAATTTAATGAGGGAGGACTCCCTTGCGTGCTATTTGCAGCACTAGCACTATCAGTGTTAACAACTCTTTCAGGAGATGAGGCTCTAGACCTTACTTGTGGTGATACTCCTGACATGGTGTAGTTACGTCCTGATCTTGGTGTCTCCGTAGATTCTTAAGATTCTTCTACTCTTTCAGAAATTGGGCTATATTATTCCTCTTCATCGCAAGACCCTTTGTCCATCCGTGACTCAACTTCGTAACCACTCTCTTCAAACAAACTAGGAGTCAGTTTACCTCCTACTGTCTTTCTTCTTTTTCCTGACCTGAATCTCCTTCCACTAAAGAATCCGGATTCTAGTTTAGGTTATATACCTCCTGGGAACATCTCAGCTCACCATTTCCCATTCTATTTATAGGTCTTCTGCCACATATCCCCTCCTCTGGATATGCGACTCAACTGCTCAACTGTCAAATACCCTTCTCATAGACGATCATATTTATCCATGTATTTATAGACAACAAATACCTTCTTCGGGGTCCTTGGAAAGAAATTCCTTCGGACTTTCTATATGAGGTTATCATCTCAACTGCAAACTTAGTAATATACCCTTGTAAAATACAGTTGACCCAAAAATCAATAGCTCTAGAGATGGTGTTACTTACACTGGTTAACTCGCGAATCAGCTGAGCACTCCACTCGATCGCTTCTCTTCTCTGGAAATTTGTCTGTCGAGTTTCCAATCTTGAGAACCACTCATGCAACACAATAGGAAACTTTGCAAAGAATATCTCGTGAATATCAGAATATATGTATCGGTCCAACCAGTTTTCAATGCTCAACCGCGATCTTGCACTCTCTTCTTGTGAAAATGCTAACATTTTAGACTCCATCCAATCCTTGATTTCCTTCTTTGTTGGATGCCACAACATTTCCATCGATTCAAATGATTAAGGGTCCTGGAAACATAACCATTTGTTGGCCTACTTTTCCTCACTCTCGCGACCAAGGTTCAACAACAACATAATACCAACAAAACACCCAAAGACATCGGCCCGACAGAGCAAGCTCAACCAACAACACCTGCAAGGAAGGTGCAGTCTCAGCCGAGATATCTTAATGTGTAGCTTCCAGAACCATGTTTCCACAGTCAGTGAGGGATTATGATCCCTTAGCGTGCGACCAAGGCGCTCGAAAAAGTTCAAAGGAGGGAGTCTTTTACTACTTGAAAGTGGCACAACGGTGCGACATAGCCAACATGTGACACAACCCTGTCCTTGTCAACTTAACAAATGGTGTAACCATGCGACGCAACTGATTCCTTAAATGTAAATGACAGTGATGTGACTGTATTATAACTTAACAATATTTTAATATGAAATAATAAGTGCTCAACAATGCTTTAGTCATTCATTCATTCACTGCTTTTATCAATATTGCGACATTCATTCAAGCAATAACCATAAAAAATGCAATATAATGAAACATTCAACATTAACTATTAAACATTCAACATTCGACACAAGATGTAATGTGGAAACCCTTCCGGGAAAAACCACCAAGGTGCTCTTCATCTGACATGAGAAATATATGGCACCTTGTACTCTGCGACTTGCAGACTGTTTTGAGATATGTCTATTTAGCTCAGAATCTTTCTTTCTCTCATGCTCTCTATTTTTATGCTTTTCTTCTATCTACTCCTACTAATCCACACATAGCCTGGATCAAATCTTCTACTCTACTATCTGTGCACTCAGCTGCAGAATGATTCTACAAAAAGTTCTGTGCACACAGCTATAGATCCACGACTCAACAACCTTCTACTATCAGACTTCTCTTTGATCTCCTCAAAATACTTCTACTATACTCTGAACAAAAACCTAACCAACCGAACCAACAAAACTATAATCCTTTTGAAGCTAACCCTTATGCATAACAAGTTCCTCTTATTTATAGAGGTTACAAGACCGCTCAGGGTCGACTAAGTACAACTTAGTTATTACAGTCATAACTTACTCATAAGTAGCCACAAAATATCTTCTATTACATTAATGATAGGCCATACTAACCGTAAAAACCTCCTTTATTGCATTAATCACAAGACATAACTAGCCGCAAAAAGTGTCCTTTAGTCTTCCGTCGACTCGAACTCCTATGGTGTTCCTGACCTGTAGCTTTCTATACTTTACTCTTCTACTTTCCAATCCTCCATCGATTCTGGGTTTGCTTTTCCTCGTTGCAACCTTCTCTGTTCTGCACTTCCTTTCCGTCCTTTACCTGATTTTCCTCTTGCGCTTGCGCTTCGGTTTCTTCCTTGTGCTCTATCCTAGCCCAACAGGCCAGTTTTATTACACTTTTAACAAATTATAATTTTACAAGTCTTTCCACCATGTCCAGTCTTTGCGCATTTCCAACATAGAGTATTTTTGTGCAATTCCCTTTGTCCCTTGGTGCATATTTATTTCTTGTCAACCGCATCCCTATATCTTACATTGAATCTATTAGGGGGTGAACATTTCTTAATTAGGATTTCAATTTACACTTATGTCCTTTTAGCAAACTTGTCATTTGTCTTAAATTGAGTTTGCAATCTTTCAATTTCTTTCTCTTTTTCCCACAAATGCTTATTCTATTCATCAAGCAATTTTTTTTACTCATTATTTTTTTATTTGAGAAGGATGGTCTCAAGTTGTTCATCTCAAAATTAATTTTCATGTTCATTAATTATTTTGCAGGTTTAATCACTTTGCTTCTGAATCCTTCGGAGCTGGTCTTTTAGCAACACGATCTCTTTATTTGATCTAGCAGCGTCATTCTTCTTCTCCTGCTTAGTGTCTTCCAATTTATTCCTTACACGTGTGATTTATTTGGATAATTTCTGATTTTCTGTTGCCGATTCCTCAAGTTTTCCTTCCAAAGCATCTATCTTAAGTTTCTCTATTTGGCATTTTTTATCCATTTCCTGTAACTAGCTGGTAAAATATGTCGTCGATGCCTTTGATTCTTCTTCTTTCCTTTTTAGTGTCTACGTGATATTGGTGCCAACTCTTTTGGCATTTTCTATGTTTTTCCTTTGAGTGCAAATGATATCTTTTTCTTTTGCGATTAAGGGATTTTCTACACTATCATTTTCTTGTAACCATGATGCTTCTTTTTCATCCATAACTGCACTTGATCTATCTTCCAAATGTTAATATGTAATTGAAGACACCCACTCTGATACCAATTGTTGGATTTATCTTATATTGAGAGGGGGTTTGAATCAGACGTATAAAGTGCATATTATAAATTATTTCACAATTAAACAATTTTCACCACTTAAAACTCTTCAACTAAAAGAAACACAATTGTGCACAAAGACTGAAGAAAAATTATATGTATATCTATAGTTAAAATTCATTAACACATTAGTGGGAGAGTACAATATCCAAACATGAGCACCAACTCATTCCAGGTGCCAACCTGATCCACAAGCAACAATATGTTGGTTATAGGCATTGACCAACAATGACCTCGATCTGCATGAGAACCAACCAATAGAGGAATTTTTGGGTCTAAAATGGGCCTCCTAAGTAAAATAATAAAATAATAGTTAAAATAATAAAATAATATTTATTAATTTTGGAGGAAGAAAGAAAAAAACTACTTTTTGTGTTCGTATTTTCGACATATCTCCCTGTGTTTTTACTCAAATTTCGATCGGGAGAGCTCGTTGGATGCAGAATTTGATTTTGCATCCAACGAGTACCCACATTGCATACTTTTGACAGACCCTGCTACCCCAAAAACAAGAAATACCTGAAAAAATGTGATGATGAGCTCTCCCAATCGAAATTTGAGTAAAAACACATATATATGTCGAAAATACGAACAAAAAAAGTAGCTTTTTTTATGACAAATATGTCAATTCAACCATTATGGTTGACTCATTTTATTGAAATTCTATTGGTTCTTGAATTCCAACTCACAAGAACTTATTTTGGCACGTTTTCTTATAAGGCCCATTTTAGACCCCAAATTTCCTTTAAAGTCTTGAACTCCAAGCACCAACCTAAACATATGTCTATCTTACTACACAAACTATGATTCATAGCAATTAGGAACCAACCCATGGAATACTGCAGTATCCAATTGATTCTTCATCTACCATTGAATGGAAGCACCCACTACCAAATTATATTTACCAACTCTGACTGTAAGGAGGATCCAACCTCCTAATTGTCTTACTGGTGGTAGGAAGGAAGCACCGAATCCGTGAGTGTTTTTTCGATTGCAACTAGAAGGAAGCTATAAATCCCTTTTCCTTTCCTTATCCTACCTCCATGAGAAGTTTTACCAACACCCATTGGAAGGAAGCTCCGAATCCCCATTCCTTTCCCCTTCATGCCTCCCTGATACATAAATAAGCGTGTGTCAAATAACTAAAGTATACAAATTACCTTGTCTTTAAACTACAACTGTTGTATCCATTTTTTTATGCTTCTTTCCTTCAATTATCTGTGTCAAAATAATTGGTTTCCTAATCTACGATGTGCGACTAATATGCACTTTTGCACTGCTCAGTAACTTCTGTGATTTATAGGTCTTAATATTTCACTGATTATAACTTTTGCACATCCAAAATACCAGGTATCCTTCTATATAGCGCTTTTCTTGCTATTCATCCTCTTGTGATCTGCGCAATTCGACTCTGCATAAAAAAAATCCTTCTACAATCAATGATCCATTGATACACCAAGAAAACAAATCCTTCCCAAAAACGATTATCTTCAAGTCTTAATTATACAAGCTTACTTCAACACATCCATCTCTTTCTTATTTATAATCTTTCTAACTCAAGATATGTTCCCACTTAGAAGGTCCTTAACCACGGTGATGCCCCAAAATAATCTTTGTCTTGATCAAGTTCCCTTTTGCGTCGACGTGGCACTTATCGAAATTCAACTTTGTGGAGTTTTGTGCACATATGCCATTTTCTTTGTGGGACTTTTACACACAAGTTCGTATCTGAGTGGTATTGCACACATCCATTTCATGTTGTAAATTATTTGCATACATCTTACTTCAATTTTCCTACTTGCACACATACATGTTTATTTTCTTTTATCAAACACATAGGGATTAACATTTCAACCCATGACATTGTGAATCGGTGAAACATTTATCATTACTTTTGATTATGCCATGTGACAGTACAAGTTTGACATTAATGAAAATACTATTGTTCAACAATAAACAATAACCTTCCTCCATGGATGACAATTAAAAGGGAGTACATCGTGTTTGTATTAATTGTTCTAGGTACTTATATTTTTAAGAATGTTAACACAATAAAAGGAATCCATTTTTTTCATTATTGCATGCTCGAGAACTTATTAATTATGTATTTTAATTTTCAAATATCTACTACGTAAGCATTAAGTTAAAGATATGGATGTATCTATTGAGACTTGTATAGATGAACTTTTAAAATTATGGTCGAAATCAATATGTACAACATCTCTAAACCTATAGGAAAAACAATTTTAGTTCCATGGAATACTTACATGGGCAATTCATGATGCACCCGGTCTACACATTTTTGTCGTATGTAGATTTTTCATGTATTGCTATGCATAATTTATAATTTATGAAATTCTTTATATTAATTGACTATTCCATAACTTGTAGGAATTCAAACAAAGGGAGAATTTGCATGTCCTATATGTGTCCAAGAAAAATATCTAGATGTTCAAGAAGTTTAGGAAATGAGGTGTACAATGATTTTAGGAATTTTCTCCATAAGGACCATAGGCATTGGTTTAATGAAAGAAATGACTTTAATGGGAAGGAAGAGAGTGAAAAAAACCATGAATAATGATGCCCGAACTATGGAAAAAGGCATTTCAAAAGATCCATGGTAAGTAATACTTGTTTGTAGTTATTACTACGTTCTTGGTCACTTGTATTTATTTTTATATTTCCAAAGTTAGCATGAAATAGTAAAAAATATTAATATTTCATTGATACTTCTAATAGGTCGTCATGATTAGATTCCATGGGGTTTAAAACAATACTATGCCCAATTTAGTTGGTTTCCATACTATTAACACCTACAAGTAGCTCATTTGTTTGACACTATGCATTTTGGAAAGAGTGTCATAGAGTGTTTGTGGAAAATTATAGATGGGAAGAATAATAAGAAAAAAATTGCAAAAATTATAAGTGACATTCAGGAATCCAACTCATTGCAACATTTTACTGATTGCTATGGTAGTGGAAATTCCACCAATCTTCCATGGTTATTAGCAGAGCAAGAGAGCGCTACTATAAAAGAGGTTGTACAAAAGATAAACTTTTCCATTGGTTTTTCTTCAAACATAAGTAATATATTAACAAAGCAAGGCCATTTTGGTGGGGCTAAAACTCTTGATTGGCATACATTTATGAAGGTTTGACATTTTGAAAGTTCGATCATTTTATGATCAATGGATTATACGTTAGCAATTAATGGTTATATCTATTTATTCTTGAGATGTAGAAAAGTTGGTGGTGGGGTATGGTTAAGACGGCCCCTAAGCTGAAAGGTTGTCGGTTCTAATCCCGTTGGATACCAAAAAATCCAACCATGTTAAGGGTTGGTGCGGTCCAGGCTGGGTGCGATCCCCGGGTGATTTTGACGGCTTAGATGCCCCTGGTTCATGGTTTCTTAGCCAATGGCAACCCTACTAGTCAGGGGGGTTCCACCACTTTGCCAACAAAAAAAAATGGTTATATCTATTTAAATTATATGTAATGATTTATATATGATTTGTTACTAATATACTTTACGCCCTTGTTGCAGTATGTTCTACCTCTAGCTGTGCCTAATAGCTTTGAGAACAACATAAAGAAGGTTATTTATGATCTTGGAAAGTACATGAGGTATGCATAGTGTTATAGTTAAATTATTGATTGTATAGTCAATACTTGCTTTTATTGCCTTATTTATATTAATGGTGATACATCAAATATGTCTTTTCAATTGTAGGTGGTTGTCATATGAATATATACATAAACAAGATATCAAGTATTGGAAAAGTGAAATTCCCTAAATAATGTGTGATATGCAAAAGTATCTTCCTACAATATTTTTCCATGCATAGGAACACTACCTCACTGCACCTGGTGGAAGAGATTGAAATATGTGGACCCATACACACAATGTTAATGTGGTTGATGGAGAGGCACTTGAAGGAATTGAAGGTATTTGTTAGACGAAGTGCACATACAAAAGGATCAATGGTTAAATGCTACATTCTATACCAATCCGCTATATATTTGAGGGAGTACTTACCCCAAATGGTTGAAGGCTACATGCTTTAACCTAGTAGGAAATTGATATCACATATCGTGAAAAAGACAGAAATGTAAGCAATATCTAACTTTAGGTTTTTATTTCAAATCCCATAATTGTTTTTTTCTCACAAATTATATTATACATTTACTTACCAAATACTGACATTCTATTTTTAACATGTTGAGAATGTAGGTGAAACATCATAAGGATATGTGGTGCAATGGAAGAAAATATCACAACAAACAATTGGATGATGGGAGGAAAACATGTGATAGTGGTATACTTGCAATTTTTCAGGTTACTAATATTTCCCATAGTGGTGATAAACATCTGGTCACATCCAATTTGAGGTAATATGGATATTTGGAAGACATATTGGAGATAGACTTTAAATCCTTCAAATTTGTTCTCTTTAAGGTGAGGTGGTATATATTGTTGTTGCAAACTTATGAAAGGAAATTTATTGATCATGAAAATGGATTTACCATGATTAATAGTAATAGGTACAAGCCAAATACATTTCCATATGTACTTCCAAGTCAATGTGAGCAGGTCTTTTTTTCAAAGGTACTAGGTAGAGTAGGTTGGTATTTTGTTATTAGATTTGATCCAAGAGGATGACCCATAAAGTATACTTTTCCAAAATATGAAGCTAGCCATGATCAAGAATAAGAAGAAGATCAAGTTTATCAGGATTAAGAAGAAGAATATGTAGGGGGGATAAAGTTGACCAGACAATCATTGGCTCACATATTTATGATGATGACTATATTGATAATGACTTAGCACTAGTTGTTGTAGATGTTGTTTTGGACAATCCTTATGTTACCGCCTAAGTTGTACTTAGTGGTTTTTTATCAAGTGAACCTGGTGAACTGGACAAAGATGATTTGTTCAGACTTCAGAAGACCTTCAGAAGTGCTTGTTGTACTATATCACATGTTCATACCAAGTAGGGGAGTTGTAATAAAATGTTCTAGCATGATAGTGTCTGTAAAAGACTCGGTCTCTTAGACTTTATTTGTCAATCCGATCAGCCCAGGGTGTTTTTTCCCTTGGTTACTATTTGTTGTTGAATAAACGACTGATAATTTCTGAGTTTTTCACTCAATACCTCCAAAGTTGGGGTGGTTGGCTTGGCATTTAGGCTTATTGAGGTTATTAGAGTCTATGTGTCAATGTATAAACATGCTAGCCATTATGGTCGAGTCATATGAACATGTCTAAGTCCCCCTAGGTTTTTAATTTTTTTAATTTTTAAAGTTTTTTTAATTTTAATTTTTCCACAAAACTTAGGCTATTTTTTAATAGTCTAATTGGAAAATTTGGTTTTGTAATAAAAGTGGGCTTGGAAATCAGTTTCAGTCATGGGGGAGCTCATTTTCAAGCTTAGAGCACCATGTAAACCCATAGACCCACTTTTTCTAAGTTTTGAGTGATTTGTCCATCACTCAGGTAAAAAATCCCTAAAAATCAAATATTGATTATTTAATTGATAAATTAATTAAATAATGGAGAAAATTCAAAATCCTAAATCATTGGGATTTTCTCTTATTTGACTGAGATCGGTCTCATTGGCTTGGGATTTTGACTGGATCTAACCATTCCTTGACAAAAGGAGTTGATTTGGGCTGAACATAGAGTACTTTATTGCATGCAATCTTGGGAATTGTGCCCTCTCTCTCTCCTCCATACGTGTGGGCTCATCTGGATGAGTTTTGGTGGATGCTTCAGTTAACAGGTTGAGGTGTCAGTTCGATCAGCTCTCTGATTGATAATTGCACTCAGTGAGACTCAGATCAGACTCAGATAGACTCAGATCAAACTCAGATTCACTCCACATGCAGTTGCAGTATCTCTCTCCTTGGGAATTACGCCCCCCTGGGCTAGATTTCCTGTTTTTGCTATAAATAAAGCTCAGTTTTCCTCTTCCAAGTGAGTTAGAACTGGGATTGAGGTGCTATTGCCATTGTACTATTGTTATTGTTTACTATTTTGGAATAAAGAAGCTTTGGAAGCAAGATCTATGGTGTAATGCTCTTCATGTGTGGATGGCGATCATCAAATGCTTATAAGGTATAATCTGTGTTATTTATCTTTGTTTTTGCTGGTTAATTGTTGGCCTTGAAGGAGAGAGCTCCCTCCTGTTAGGGTAAGAGTTTATTATAGTTTGATTTATGCTCTTACTGTTTGCTTGTTTCAGATCTATTGGAGTTGCATGTATTTTAAGTTTAATTGCATGCTTTCCAATTATCTTTTCCAGCAGCACCTATGTTTTAACCATCTATTTGTGCAAGGATTTCTAAGTTGCAGGTGATCTCACTTGTAGAATAGGTTGAACTGGTTTGCATCTTCCTCATCTTCAATATCTTCTGGAGGACATAGTCCCTAGGTGTTCCACCAAATCATACTCCAAAGTCCAACATTCATCGGCTTCCAACACTCTTTTTCTCTCTTCCTCCTTCAAAAGATCAATTTTCTTACCTGGTTACTGTGTTCGAAAGCTTTGATGTCATTTGGATCTGTTATATTAAAGTAAATCTTACATAGATATGTTGTTTCAAGGCTCATAGACTAGATTTCATTCTCAAAAAGGTTTCATAAAGCATTCTAGATCTAGTTTAGGGAAATCATCCGTTTTGCATGGCAATTTAAAGAGAATCCGTAGGTTACATGCTTTAGATTTTTGTTTCTATTTTAAAAAGATTAAATTCAACAATCAGTGCATATTTCATTGGCTGCCTAAACAGAAAGCCAAGATCCCAATGAAAGCTTGTTTTCCTTGGTTCCCTTTTCACCATTTTAGCTAGTTTTAACTTAGTTTTGTTTGGTTTAATGTAGGCTGACCCAAAGGTACTTCCAAGGTGATTTTGGGCATATTTCATTCTAACATGGTTGCTGTATTTTAGTAGGCATAACACAAAGAAGAGAAGCTACTGTTTGAAAGTGGCTTTGGGATCGTTAAAATCCCCCCAGGGGTCTCCCTTTTGACCATAATTTTAAAATTTTGGGAAATTTGTAAAGCCTTGGTTTCATCCTGTATAAGAACCAAGAGGATTCAGATAATTTTACTGATATTTTAATAGAAAATAATAAAAATTTTCTCTGAATAGGCTCTTTCGATCCCATTCCCCATCCCCCCTTGGGGGATTCACACCTTTCATTTGTCGTTTTTCACATTGTCTTACTTCTTTTACCTTTAGATTAGTTTCATTCATGCAGAATAACATGATTTGATTACTTTATCATATATTCCATATTACATTATCAAAGTAACTCGAATACTTACCCCACGACTTCCCGATTGACCCGCAAGGGGAAAGAGATGCGTGGTAGGAATAATTAGAAAAATTGTCATTTGTTTATGTTTGCTACTTATCTTTGATTTTCTGTAAGTAATTGTTCTAAAATCAACCCCCTCCTTGATTCCCCGATTGAGGTCCACTTGGACTGAAAGAGGTTCCTGGAGGGTTTTTCTTTCTAAGAAAATACACCCTTTAAAACTCACTAAAATTGACACAACTCCAGTGTGTATGCTCTGCATTTGGCTGTGGTTCGTCCAATCAATCAAGCTGCATCAAAAGAAACTTGAGTGACTAGTTTAATTAGTCTTCACCTTCTCCAATCAACCACCATCAGGCGAAAATCCAACGCCTCGATCAAACCGTAAGTGGTGGGAAAATACCCAAAGGAAGCGAGAACTCCTGAAAAGTGACCTCGAGGCGCCGATCTCTGTTACACCTTCGGGTGCATTATGAACAACAGTCTCAAAGACTCCATTCAACCCACATATTCCTTGCGGGTAGCCGTGAAGGTTTAGTTTTGGACATACTCCAAGTACCCTCGGGTATATCTGGAGTCCCCCCCTCGCCTAATTTAATTTATTCATACTTCACATTAACTTAAAATGTACCAAGAGGCAATCGCAAAACATTCACTCCAAGCACATACAAGTACATTGATTATTTTATGACTCCATTCTAAGGCACTGACTATTTTCTTTCTATATATATATTGTGTCTCAGCATTGTGCTTTCGTGTGTTCATTTTTGTATCTTGTAATCTATGGTGGTTTATGGTTAAATCTCAAACTCCTAAGTAACTCATTTAGTTTAACATCATCATACTAAATAATTTTTTCTTAGTAACTTAATAGGGTCTACCCCCCTTGGCTTCGTTAGGAGTTGAGCCTAAATGGAGGAGTCAAGAACAAGGTGACAACCTTGACTCGAGACTTGCCCCCAAGGACACACCGAGTGGCTTGAAGATTTCTGCCACATCCCCCCCGGTGTGTGAAAGGCGGAAACACCTTACAATGGTACTGAAGGGATGGATACAAATTTTGATCTTCATGACTCAAATGTTGACTTGGACGAAGTTCAAGATTAATATGATATGGGGTTGTAAAATATCTTGTTGAATGGATATATCCTTAATACTTATGATTTTTTTATGCATAAAAATGCTTATGAATTTATATGGGTTTCTTTTATTACTATTTTACATGAAATGTCGATTCAATTTCTTGTTTTGTTAATCATATTCTTGGTCCCTTCATTTCCTAAATCTCCAATTCATATTTGTATTGTGCATATTTATGTCTACGCTATTGGAATGATGCACTGTGTCTTTTTGTGAAACATGCACATACCAGGCTTGCAATTGAGTGTAGAATAGAAAATTTTAAATCAATAGATGATATCCATTCCTCATCTTAAATTTTAACTCGATTCCATTCATTTATATTAAGTTTGTGATTAGGTATGTAATGAAAACCATAAAATAATTAACATGCATTTCTTCAAATTTAAATAAAATTGTGTTGACATTTAACATAGGGTGGCATAATATGTTCATTCTTCATTAATTCATTGGAGGATAAAGTGGGAGGCCATTCTACAACACATATATGTCGATAAAAACACTATAACAACTAAATTTAAAGAGAAAAATGTGGTGTGACAAAAAATAGAGAATACGATAAATATAGTGCACTGTAAATAGATTTGTTCTTTTAAGCCTTCATTGTGTTTATGTTTAAGTCAAATATTCTATAGTTTATGTTTATGTATATTAGTCCTAGAGGTATACTAGGTTGAAAATAGAATACACCAAGGCATGATAGAGGCTCAAAATTTATAGATGTTAGAGCTAAATCTTGAAGTAAAATGGATTTTGATTTATTCTTTGCATTATATAGTAACTGAAAGATTATGAACAAATTTGTAGGTGTAAAATCATTTTGCAAAGGAATTTTACATAGTATAGTAGAGCATATGAAGGATTTGTAGGAAAATTTAACATATGGAAGCTTAAATGAATTCAAGAAGTGTCTCTAGAACGAGTTTCTTGAATCAAGCAAAAATCATTAATGTGTTGAGATTTAAAACAAAGAATTCAATAATTCTCTACAATATGAGAGACATGACATGAGATTATCTGTAGATTTTAAGGAAACAAGACATCCAGAGTTCCAACAATGGCATAAAATTTCATACACTATTGTAGAACCATAAACCTTTGGAACTATGCCAGAAGAAAACATACATTTGAAATATCAGTCATTATTTCCAACATTCTACAACTAGAAAGCATCAATGATACTTGAAGGAAACTGAATATTCTGCTGTAACTTTATTTATTATCTCATGAAATCTCTCATGGACATGAAAACAATATAACGATGGACTTAACAGAGGAAAGAAAATTCTATGTGATACTATGTAATCTTAATATCAAACAAAAGATGGTACATGGAAAAATGATTCATCAACTCAACAACATAAACATAGCACCTCTAGATCTAAAATTACCATCCCTCGAGCTTAGAGATCATATTACAATATATAGCCCATAATCTAATTGAATGTAGTTAACCTCAACATGAATTGTAATTGAATTTCACTTTATCACCTTTTACGGTCTAATTTTTTACATTAACCCTTTACAATATTTTGGTTTTAATTCTTCTATTTGGATGTGCTTTTCGTCTTTACTTTGTCTAGCGAGGTTTGAAATCTCATGTACACCTGGGTTGACCCTATTTTCTAACTTGCAGGAGCCTTTAATTTATGCATCAAAGGTGGCACTTATGGTTTCGTTTGACCAACAGGTGGCCTGAATGCCAGAGGTGTTGGATGGACTATAAATTTCCTTGGTACAGTAGGATATTGTTTCCCACCTTATGCAACTTGTGGTGTGCTAGAAGATTGACTTGGAGCTTGAATTGGATCTTGTTGCATTGGAGGTGCAACAAATTGGGCATACTTTTCCATTACTTGCCAATCCTTGCACACTGGAATCCTATGGCCCTTCAGAGCTTCTAATGAAATCTTAGCATCAATATTCTTTGCATAGGAAATAGGATCAAGATATCTTAATAATTTTTTTAAGATTATCCATATCTGAAACTAAAGTTTGATTCTCTTAATCATCTTCTCACCCGTGATAACATCTTCTAATTCTTCTATGGGAGGTGCTTCATTTATTTTCTGTGTAATATACACGTCTTATTCCTGTAAATTCCATTAATTGTCTCTTCAATTTTTTTTTTAAGAGAATCAATTCTCTTCTCAACTCTCTTTTCAATTTTTTTTGAAGATAATCCATCCTCTTTTCAATTTTTTGAAGATCAATTTTGTGAAGATAAGTTGAAAAAATTTGGAAAAAGGTTCTCTTTAAATTCATCCTTGGGAACCACTTCTCCATCTCTATACCATGGGTGGGATAATCCTAGTTTTATCACCTTATCAAATAGACTTTTAAAACCGCTTAAATATTAATTAAGCATTTGCATGCTGATCTATTCTCTTTTCAAAAAGGTTTTCTTCATGATCATTTTCTTTGCTAACTTTATCAGTTGAGTCTTGTTTGTTTTCTACAATTGCTCCAACCTGATTTTAATTCTACCATTCAGATAGTCTATTATTTGTTCTTATTGATTTAGCATGTGTCTTAATTCCATTTCCACCCTTTTAGATTCTTCCTTGATGGATTTATAAGTCTCCATCTCTTCTTGGACAACATCAAAGCGATCCCACTTATTTGTCAGTAATTGGGATATATTGTCCCAAAAGGGTTTTATTTGTCCTTTTGATCAAATATTATCATTCCATTGTCTATCTCCATCTTAGCTACATGTATTTTAAACTCATCTATTTCTTTCTTTAAGTCATGAATTTCATCTTCCTTTTTGGAGACATCTTCTTATAGCTAAAGATTTCTTTCTTCTTCCTGGGATACATCAATTTCAAGCTTTTTAATCTTGTTGTCTTTATTAATCTTTCCTTTAGCTTCCTATTGGCTAGGGGAATCTCATCCATCCGATCTACATTTACCACTTCCCTATGGGCATCTGGATTTTTAGGCTCTCTTGCGTTAAGTTCAGTTTCCTCTGCTAACCGATTTTCTTCTTGAGTATTAGAGGATATACATGGAATGGTTTTTTAGACGATATAGAGGATTTCTGCATTTTTAGGAAAGCAATTTGCAATCTAAGTTCATCTATATAATCTTCTCTATCCTCATACAATTTCTTGAATTTTAGCATATTTGCATAAATATTTTCATTATCTTCGTGTGACTGCAATAAGTCTATAGTCTGCATTAGTTGTACTGCTAGGATGTTTATCTGCTTCTTTAGGAGTGTTATTTCATTATTTTTCTCCTTTAATATGTATGCAACATGTGATTTGTCCCCTGGATTTGCACTTAATTCCATGATTTTCTCTTCTATGCTTTTAATAGTTACCTTCTTGGCCTTTATTGTAACTTTTTATGCTTTCCACAGGTCTTGAAATCTTTTTAGAGTATTTCTCAATTTCCTTTCTATTTCGATGGATTGCACCACATCATTTCAAATCATGTCATTTGTTTGTCTGAAGAGATCCACTTTATCTATTTTCTCATTTTTTTGAAATCAACCTGATACTCATATGCTCTCTAGTCACTCACGCTAGTAGGATTTGGATCTGTAGGATGCACCACATACCACCTTTGACTATCCTTCTTATGGTATTTTTCTCTAAGCAATATTTTCCCCGATGCTCTTAATTGTTGCTTGGTGTCTTTTATAATATTTAGAGTTAGTTCCCTGAGAGCCTTATATTTGGTCTGCAAATCAGTATGTGCCTGAACTAAACCTGCTGAGGGAGACTCAGAAGGTTCTATTTGTAGCATTCTAGGCTTTGTGAAATTCAAAGAAGGATAATGAGAAAATTTGATTCCTAGCCCTACTCCCCTGTCAGGAGGAGGTGGTATCATGAGTCTATTAGTTCTTTGGGAATATTTTCAATTTTTTCCTCTTTAATTTCTTCTTCTTTAGTTCTAGATCTCTTTGCTGGGTGGGCCTGGTCAACATAATCTATTTCCTTGTCTGAGGGGATATGATAAATTCCTCTATTTTTTCCATACTATTTCTCTTTAGCTTTTTCCTGCTCCATGAGTTTCTGTACCTATTGGACTTCTTCCTAGCTTCCCATAGTTGCAATGTTTTTCCAATCTGGCCTTTGGGTGGGATCAAAGGTAGAATTCTTGTTTTCTATTCTCTGCTTAGAGATAACCCCATGGGGTTCATAAGATAATGCATTTTCTCTTTTCAGATTAAATTGAATCAAGAAGTTATCTAAATACTGCATTGCTTTTATCCCTTTTAGCTGGAAAGGACCAATCTCTTAAGGCAGGTTGAATGTTCTATGATGTCTATAGTGTCTTAAATACCTCTCATAAACTTTGAACCTTTATCGTGCATACTCCATGGAAAAAACCCTCAAGAGTAATAAATGTTGGAAGATGATAGGATTCTCCTTCGAAACCATATACCGTAATTATTGTATAGTCTTCAAAAAGGAATCAATATTCTATTTTGGTTTCAGGTGTGAACTGAATCCACTTTTTATTTTATGGAAACATCCTTGGAGGGGGTATCCATATATGATGGTGTATGCTATCCTCATAACGTTTTTTGTGAACTCAAAGTAGTTGGCATTGTCAACTCTTCTCAAGAACAACTCATTCCATTTGAATACTGGGATAGGGATTCCATTCTCATCAACCAATTTCTAATTTAGACACTTCAATTGTTCAAACTTTTGATATAAAAATAGATAGAAAAAGTTATAAAGGGTATCTGAAAAGGGATTTAACATGGCACTCCTCTAATTTGTCTTGAATAATTAGGGTTAAGTAACTCAAGAGATCATACCTAGGGAAGGTGCTTGAAGACATGGTTGCGAGGATTAACAAGAACCCTAGAATTGGGTCATCTATCTTCTTTTCATTTTCATATCCAAAGAATGCATAGATTAGGGATAATGCTTTTCTTCAATTTAACTCGGAAAACACCACAAACTCATAAGTTGGAGGGGTACTAGGGAGAGCAACTCCTTTCTCTAAATATTGAAACAAGAAATGGTTTTGATCATAAGGGCTTAGATTTTGGTAGGAATATGATAAGGCTCTCTCATCTGGGGCTTGTATCTTCTGGAAATCTGGAATACCAACCATCTTCTGCATATTGGTGGATAGGTCTAATGACAAGATTTCCCTTTTATGGGAGAATTCTGATTAGAGAACCAAGAAATAAAATATGGAAAGTATACAGATCTAGGATAGATTGCTCGAGCGAGATTGGAATTCCACATGTGATACAGATCTTGGTCTGCAATAGTTAGTGATTCATCCTCCTGTAAGGTTGCATTTAGGTCAGAAATGGTTATGATGGTATCAAAAACATTTTCTTGCTTTTCTAGGATGTGCTCATCACCAACAAACAAGATTTTAGGTAGATTAGCCTTGAAGGGTTGTTCCATGGTGAATTTCACTGTGCAACTAAATTGAGTTGAATTGAATCAACAATATGAACTAGGACACCAAATTTTGTGTTATCAGGAAACTTAAATGATTGGTAGGCCTATGGATAGTACTTGGATTACCAGGTAAGGACGTGGTCAGGAACTATTTGGTTGCAAGTGTTGGATGGACTAGTGAATAGGTTTAGTGTCTTAGCTTCTTCTTCTTCAATGGGTTGTAATGACAAAATGAGCCAAATTCCCTTCTACCGGATTTACAAATTAAAAAAAAATGGACAGCTGGATTAGTTTGGTTTGGCGCCCTTTGGTATGACATCAATTAACGAGTATGTCCCGCATAGACACGTGTTCTCTTTTTAGGTGGGATGACACAACACTGACGTGGGTACTTGGTGGTTTGGTGGTTTTGGATGACACTGGCATGGTTTGGTAATACCAAAAATCTCAATGGCTTTTTTAAAAGGAGTAAGCTAACGACGCAATGATTTTGCTCGGTGGCAATCGTCATGCCGCGACTTTACCCAGCGACAATCGTCGCGCCGGCTTTCTGACCACCGGCGACCCCTCCTCTCCCCTCCTCTCCGTTGCGGGCCGCCCGTTCTACCCTGTCGCCGTTAGACAACCCGTTAACCCTCCGCTGTTAGAACATCCGCCGTTGGACCTTCCGCCGTCTACTCCATCCCTCCACCATCTTCCCCTTCCGCCGTCTACTACATCCCTTCGCCATCTCCCCGCGCTCTACCCTCCGCCATTTCCCTGCACTCTACATACTTTCCATGCATTCATGGCTGCCACCAACCACACTTCCATCTAGGGCCAAGCATTCCATTCGCGGGCATGATCATGCTCCTCCATCTCAAATGCTCGTTCCATCTGCAACCCTCCTCTATTTCTGGACGAGCACATGCAGACCATCATTGTTTAGAGCTCCCTGCTCTGCCCATAATACCCAGCACCCAGCTGCCAGTTCATTTCCATTTGAAAGCCCTCAAAATATCGGTTCTCTGTATCTGGACGAGCACCTGCGGACCCTCAAAACCCTCGGCTTGGTGTTTTGGGGAAGATCGTACTGAGGTGTCAGGGGCATCTCCCATATCAAAACTGAACTGACGTCATTACATGGAAAAACGTAAAGAATTCATCGTCAGGCACTCGAGAACAGAGAAAAGGAAGAGTAATAATTGAATAGATAAGGAATCCTAACTCGGAAAAGGAGTTGGGATTTTCTGATTAAGGGGATCTTCTCACCTATATATATTTCGCTATTTTGTGAGATTGGGAGATTGGGGAAGGAGACGATTGTATTCTCTTCGCTCATTGGTGTTTAGATGGCTTAATTGGGATCTCGACGTTAAATTGTTTCACGGTCAAGGTGAGTTTTGGGAATCATGGAGAAAATGGAAGTGAGTATGGAGGTTGGAACTGATGGAGTTGCCATAATCAAGATGACTAATCCACCAGTCAATGCTTTGGCAGTACGAGGTAAGGGCTAAATAAAATAAAAATCATATAATATGAGCTGAAACTAAAAATTTTGGAGTAAGCTATCTATCCAACTATTTGCACCGGGGCTTACCCGACGCCGTCAAGTGATAGCTTACTCTGTTAACATGGTGAAGGGTTAGGCAGTTGCGAAACAGAATGTTGAAATTTCATGAGAAAACTGCTGTGATGATGGTGAACATTCAAAATGAGTAGTATGTCCTTTTTGAGATGAGAGCAGAAATGAGATATTTTCAAGGAACAATTTAGAAAAATTTACCTAAATTTTGCGTTCTGCTGATCCTTCCCTAAAGTCAATTAGATCAATGAAAGAATTTCGTATAATGCACCTCTTATATAGTTTTCTTCATAGATGGGAGTGATGCATTGAGAAGTTAACGAGTCGACCATTGATAAGCTTAAATGTTAAAAATTTGTTTTAGTTAATAGTTTGAGAATGTTGTTGTGGAACGAGCTTCTTGTGAAGGCTGTAAGTTTTTGAAGGGTTCCAACCAAGGTAAGAAGATATATTTCGTTGCCATTTTTGGAAGGAGTAAAATATCTACCCTCGGTTCAATGTGATCAGCAGTTGGGCGAAAGCCACAGAAAGAACATAATCTTAGGCAAACACCACAGAAAAAACATAATCTCATGGGTCTCTGTCTCACGGAAGAATAACGGAATAAGCTATCACTCAACGGAGTCAAGTGGGCCCATGTGCAAATCGTCCGTAGATAGCTTACTCCAAAAATTTTATGTATTTGAGGGATCTAATGATGGTTGTCTTGATGATTAGTTAAAAGTGTTTGTTTTCAGGATGGTTTTAGGGTTAAAAGGTTTTTAATATCTATTTTTTAAATATTAATTATTAAATAGCTTATGTTATTTTTTATTTTCCTTTAAGTAAAAGCCAGGGTTAATCATCAAATCTGGAATCTTGTTTTCGATTTAAGGTTTTCTGATTAAAAGATATATTGTTTGGCGTAAAATTCAACTTGGTATAAAATTTCTGCAAGTTCTGAGGACGTCATTTTGAAAATCCTGGAATGATCTGGAAGAGGGATAATTTTACGGCACAAATTGATATCTTAGACGGGCTGTAGAAGATTTTGCAACACTGTAAATCTTAAAAGATTTTGCAACACTATAAATCTTAAAATAACAATTGGGAAAATTTAGCACAATATTGTCAATGTTACCCGACGCGACTTTGAGAATGACTTGGCAAAAGCACAATAGTTTGGAAATTGAGCCAAAGTTATCAGACCGGACTCCGAGAATGACCTAGCAAGGCCCAATAGTAAGAGTACTCAGGAAAAACTTGCCAATTGACTTGGGAAAGTTAAAAAATACACTATTTTTGGGAAAGTTAAAAATACACTTCATTTTTGGGAAAGTTAAAAATACACTTCTTTTTTGGGTAAGGGTAAACACTTTTGTCGGAGCTATGAACCCCACTCCATATAGTAAAGCCTTGTTTAATGAGGGACATCAAACTTGGCAAATTCATACAAATGATCAGGCCTCTATTCCTGCTAGGGTTTGAACCTGGATTGTTATTGGGTGTCAGGTTTGAAGGTGGGTTGTTATTGTGTTGAGACTCCGAGAATGACCCGGCAAGGCCCAATAGTAAGAGTACTCAGGAAAAACTTGCCAATTGACTTGGGAAAGTTAAAAAATACACTATTTTGGGGAAAGTTAAAAATACACTTCCTTTTTGGGAAAGTTAAAAATACACTATTTTGGGGAAAGTTAAAAATACACTTCCTTTTTGGGAAAGTTAAAAATACACTTCTTTTTTGGGTAAGAGTAAACACTTTTGTCGGAGCTATGAACCCCACTCCATATAGTAAAGCCTTGTTTAATGAGGGACATCAAACTTGGCAAATTCATACAAATGATCAGGCCTCTATTCCTGCTAGGGTTTGAACCTGGATTGTTATTGGGTGTCAGGTTTGAAGGTGGGTTGTTATTGTGTTGACACCTTGTCTCGACTTCTTCTAGATCATAACTCAACAAACAAAAAAATACCCAAATCACTGGAAAAAAAGATATTAGATTAATATAAGAAATTATGATATCTATATAAGGTGAATGTTCAAGAATAACTCATTTGAGAATATATATGTGTGTGTGTGTGTGTTTGTGTGTGAGAGAGAAAGAAATTGCCTTGGAAAAACAAACAAAACTAGTGTTTGTTAGTTCTCTCTTTGCTTTATAGAGATGGTAAAGTTTGAAACAATACTTGAAAGTCAGACTATGGAGTCAATTTGACTAGCCTTTGATGACATCAAGTCTGAATATATGACTCTGGTCCAAGTTAGACTCGGTTTCCTCAAATAACATATTCAAACTTGTAAGTTCACTCAGACGATTTGGAATAGTCTGGTGACATTCTTTTAAGTTTTTATGTTTTTTTTTTTTTTTTGAAAAGCTGACTTTTTTGGAGCAAATTAATATTACAGTGTAGAAGTTGTAGTGAATTCTCACTTTTCTGTGGCCAATTTTGCATACAGAAGGGGCATGGCCAAACTAATCAGGGAGTCTACTCTTGTCAGAGTCATCTTCATTCGTGGGGATGCTTACTTTATCTATTCCTGAGATTAAGCTGAGCAATTTGACAATGGATTCTTTCAGCTTTTAAACAATCTTTAGAAGGTGTTATAAGATATGGGACTTCGAAGTCTTGTTAAGGAGAAAAAAAAGAGTACAAAAACCAAATCAGTTCAAACGTGATGACACTTTGGCATACATATGTGTTTAAGCTCAAAGAATATGAGTGTATGTAAAAAATGAGAACTATCTTATAGATTCTTCGTTGTGAAAATGAGCACTGAAATATGTTGATAAGCATGTCGGAAGAAAGGATATACAAGTCTTGTGAAGGTTTAGTTGAATATGAGAAATACATACTGGTGGAATGGAATGGGCAGCTTAAAAGTTGAGCGATGTATGGAACAAATACATGTTACAAATTAGTTGAACCATTCACTGTAGTAATTAATTTTAAGAAAAAAACTCTAGCTGCATTAGTGAATCTCGTAACACAAATTCTAGCTGGTAGATCACATTGTCAAAATCATCATAATATAGAACCGTTCACTGTAGTAATTAGTTTCAAGAGAAAAATCTCTTTGCACTAGTGAACCTCGTAGACCCCGATTCCAGATTGTAGATCAACATTACGAAAATCATCATAATACTTTCCAGTAAGTAGTTCACTATATCATAATTTGATGGTCATTGAAAAATAATGCTTAATGACATATGCATTTGTAAGTTTGTTGATTGCTTGGTGTAAGTAATGGTTTAGCATATTTGTTTTTATTGTAAATCTATCGTAAACATTCAATTGTTTTTATTCACAGTTCTTGCAGGCTTGAAAGAAAAGTATGACAAGGCAATGAGGAGAAATGATGTGAAGGCCATTGTTGTCACTAGTATGCATGTATTGACGTTTTCAGTAGGAATCTAATTTTGAAGGATTGTTTGATTATAATAGTGATATGAAAGCAGTGGATAGAGCTTTATAAATTCTTTTTTTCAAAAGTCAAAATGATTTCCATGTCTAATCTCTCTATTTTGGCATTGTCAGGTAATGGAGGCAAATTTTCAGGTGGTTTTGACATCAACGCTATCCAGGAAGTACAACGGACTGGTAATGCCAACCTAACTTTTGATACAAACATATTTTTGAAATGTTGTTACAGATTGTTTCATAGTTTTCCATGTTTGCTCATGTTCAATACTCTGTAACTGTGTATCAAGCAGGGAACCTGTCATGCTTGGGTAGAGTGTCTGTTGATCTTATGATCAATACTATTGAAGGTAGGCGTTTGTTCTGTATGTTGCTCCCCTTTGTTTTCATTTCAGTTGCAAGTTGTAAGTGATATTGTATGGCTGAAGGGGGGTATTGTTATTAGGGAATGTTGGCTGTTTCAAATCCGCAAAGAATCTATAAGATAGACAAATTTTGTTATTACGTTGACATGTTACCCAAAAAACAGTACCAGCTCTTGTAAAATGCATTTTGTTGAATCAGTATTTCTCATATGTTATTTGAATACTATAAAAGTGAAATATTATCACACTTGATATTTTGAGCTTTTCTAGGGATGTTCCAAATTATGGATATTTAGGGTTATTGTAATTTATAGTGGAATTTGATGTTACTGTTAAAACTAGTATTCTTATAACATATTTAGGAACTCAATGTATTAGAAAAGGATTCTACATGTTTTTTTCTTATCCAAACCTGAACTTAGGATCATTGCACTGAGAATAGTGAGGTGCTCTACAGCCCAACAAGGGAGAGATGTTGTAACTTGTAACGCTAGTAATGTTACAAAAATTAAAAAATTAATGTTAGCTTATAAAATAAAAATAAAAAAATATGCATATATTTGTCTTAAACCCAGATTTGTCAAAAGCATCGATAGGGATCAAATTTCTTTTGGAGTAAATTTTTTTCTTCATGTGTAAAAAATCGAAGATAAAAAAATTTACACCTCAAGAAATTGGATCCCTCTTAATGCTTGATAGATCTGGGTTTAAGATGGTCAAGGATCTATGTTGTTTGTAATATGTAGCTGGATCTATTAATACTGTTAACTTAAAATTAAGATGCTGATGGGTATTTAAGCACCCCTGAATGTTTAGAAAAGGATTCTGTGTTTTTAGGATGGAAGCTTTTGCTGGATCTGACATTTTGCCCTTTGACTTTTTCTTGTGCTGTCATAGATGCCAAGAAACCTTCCGTAGCTGCTATTCAAGGGCTTGCACTTGGTGGTGGATTAGAATTAAGCATTGGTATATGGCAATGATTGTCTATCTTTTGTTGTTTTATGTCTTGTATGGAAAGTTTGGGAATTTACATGATTTGAGTTATGATGGATGTATTTAATTTGTGCAGTATTGTCATGCTCGTATTTCAACCCCAAAAGCATAGCTTGGTTTTCCAGAACTTCAACTTGGGATTATTCCAGAATTTGGAGGTAAGATTTTTCAATGTACATTTATTTGTGTCTCAGCATGGTTGACCTCATATTGTGGTATATCCAATTTTAATCTAACTAGGAATTATATGGAAAAGCTAATGATTTGTTTCCATTGTTGAACAAAACCACAAGTGTCGCTGGGAATAGGATATTGTATCAACAATTTTTACACGTTAAATTTGCAAACAACAATTACTTTATCTGTAATTTAGGCTTATGAGTTTCATGTTTGGCACCTCTCATTATTATTTGTTTTTCTCATAGAGTAAGAGGCAAGGTCAACAGAGCCCCAACAGTTGACATCCAATCCAGTATCTATATTATTTCTCTCTAGTGAAGTCTAGTGAACATGTAGTTGGCATGGATTTGTTTCATGCCAAGTTGCACTACATGGTCTTTAAAAGCTAAGTTTCCATCCGATTATTGTAGAAATATTGGTACATGAGAGTGAGAGAAAACACCATGTCAACTCTACCCCCATAGCCTTTTAGCATGTTAACTATATTTAAGTCTTACAAGTATAGTCTTGCCTTTATTCAGGTTCGATGAATGTCTTGATGTGTAGTGCACATCCAAGGTGTCCTGTCTTTGGCTAGAAACACTCTTTTAGGTCTACATTCTGTTGGTCACTTGTTTTACTTGCAAGTTGTAAGCAAGAATAGCTTAGAGACAAATTTCTTCCTTCTTAGCACCATTTAATAAGATATCCACGTTGTGTTTTTCTGACATACCATGTTTGATTGTTTAATTTTAAATTCTTCAACTTGAATTGAATATTCAGATAAGCTAATTGGATAATTATGTTTTGCAAAGGTACACAGCACCTTCCTCATCTTGTAGGGATTAAAAAGGCAGTTGAAATGATACTGGTATGTTCATATTCCTCTCTGATTTTTTTAAGTGTGGATTTGGTCCATAATACTTTATTTAAGTTGATCGTAATGATTTTGAGCCCTAGATTTCCTATATCTGTTGTACATGTTCAGATTCTTAGCCTGCATGTTCAAGTCATTGGGTTCATTTTGAAGTCAGTATAACTTTCTGGCAAGTTAATGATATCTCTACTGCATGAGCTTGGAAAGATGTAAAAGTAGAACCAACCTTATGAAATAGTATTGGATGGATTTTGATAAAGTTAATGAACTTGTGCTAGAAATACTTTGTTTGTTATGATTAGTTGTCCAAATCAATCATGTCATAGGAGAGTTGTATCTCCTGGAGAGTTGCTGACTACAGCATGAATGTGGGCTTTAGATATTGCAGCACGACGAAGACCTTGGACAAACGTTGCATAACACTACTTGGTGCAATATATTAATTTGTATGCATGCACCTCGCTACTTGGTGTGCACTAAGTGATGACTCCGAAAAACTAAAAAATTTAAAAATGTACTAAAAAAAATTAATATATACTTCAAAGTATCTAGGATTTAGGGTTTCCAATGTATCGACATCTTTTATTGCAGTAGCTGGATTTTTCTGATTATGTTTGTCTAATAGACATACAAATTCACCTTCCCATCATGTACTTGAGGCTTTGCATGAGTATGTGTGTGTTAAAGAGAGAATATACGTGTACTTGCATGTAGATTAATTGCTCATCTTCTTGCCATCATAAAATTTGTGAAAATCTTGATGTATGAGCTACACTTCCTGTACTCGCACTATATGTAGCAGTTACACCTATGTACTTGCCCTAAAGGTTCCATGTAAAGGGTCAGTATGAGGTGATCCTTTTATATTAATGGATTCAAACCACCCTTCACTAGAACAAGGCTTCATTTCTTTCCCAATTGAATATACATAAATTGTATTCGAACAATTATTTCAACCTCTTTATCTTTAATAACCTCTATCTTTGGTATAAGTTGTGTAGTTTGATGGAACGGTGCCTGAATTGTCATAAGAACTTGTCATTAATACTCAGGAACATATATATTCCAGTAACCCCAAGAAAAGAAAAAGGACTAATGATGAGGATGAATTCACATTGCTGAAAATAAAAAATAAATTGTCTTACCATAACTATTCAAAGTTAGCTTGTCGAAGTAAATATAGAATAGTTTGGAGCAACTTTGTTTATCAAAGAATTTTTGAAGGGTGGCCTGTTTTATGTTGCTTAGCTTAACTTAGCTTAAGAGGGAACAATACATACAAGCTTCATTTCTTCCCAAGTTTCTGTCCAGGTGTGTATGGATTGCATGGGATAAAACAGGCTGGAACTCTGCCCGGGCTGAAACTTTGTCCGGGCTGGAACTCTGCCCAGCTGGAACTTTGACCTGATTGGAACTCTGCCCCAGTTGAAACTTTGCCCAGCTGGAACTCTGCTTCGACTAGAACTCTGCCTTGGTGGAACTTTGCCCCAACTGGAAACCTGCCCCTGAACTTACATGTTTGCGTTGTTGAACTTGCCTTCTTTGCAAAGGCCATCTATAAGTACAATGTATGTGACAACATTAGGGCTAACAACTGTTAAAGTTCATATAGATGCGAGATCCATTCTCAAGTAGGATGGTACCATATTCAGTTAACTAGGGTGGAGTAAGACCCTATAAGGTACCCTAGGGCCCCTAGTTGTCTCCTGGCATTCTTGGTCTAAGACCAAGCAGGTTGATCCATGTAGGGTTCCTAGTTTGGTGCCTCGGCTGGAACTTTGCCCCAACTGGAACTCTGCCCTGGTTGGAACTCTGCCGCGGTTGGAACTTTGCCCCGGTTGGAACTCTGCCCCGACTGGAACTCTACCCTGGCTGGAAATCTGCCCTGGCTGGATTTCTTCGTCTTGTAGAACCCATATACTAGGTATTATACGCAATAATATTAGGTGCTTGTTGTTTGCTCATTATTTGGATGAAATGCTCGACCTCAACCTCAATGGTGGTATTTCTGCCCTAGCTGGAACTTTGCGAAGACATCTATTTGATGGCATAATGGAAATGCTTGAGTTTCTATTTTGTTAATTTCTTCTTGGTATCTGGTTGATCTCGTTCTTGTTTCACTTATATGGTGGTTTGAAACCTCGTTCATGGCCCATGAACCCTAGAAGCTTCAATGAAAGCCTATAGCCCTTGATTTCCTCCCCTAGCATGGCCAAAGCCCTGAAACCTATCATTGGTGTATAAAATGTCCTAATGGAAACCACATCCCACTCAAAGGCCAAAGGTTTTCTCTAAAGAGATTATGTGGTGTTTTGAATCCTTATCCATAGCCCATGAACCATAGAAGCTTCATTTTGTGTCCACGATGCTTATTTTCCTCCCTTATCATGGTAAAGGCCCTTAGACAAATCTCTATTGTGCAAAACCTTCTAATGCCACCTATATCCCATTCAAAGGTCAATGATCCCATCTAGAGGATGTGTGATGATTCAAGGCCTTCATCGTGGCCCATGATCCCAAGAAGCTTCATTTGGCATATAAGTCCCTTGATTTTCTCCCTCAGCCTTGATCAAGGCCTCGAGACCCATTCTTGGTGCACAAATCCTGATAACAGTACCTTGTCATGACCTTTGAGCCCTAAGAACTCTGCCCCACCTCGATCTTTGCCCCGGTTGGAACTCTACCTTGACTGGAGCTTTGCCCCAGCTGGAACTCTGCCTCAGCTAGAAATTTGCCTCGGTTGGAACCCTGCCCCGCCTAGAACTCTGCCCCGGCTGGAACTCTGCCTTGGCTAGAACTCTGCCCCGGTTGGAACTCTGCCCCAGTTGGATTTCTTTGTCTTGCAGAACCCATCTACTAAGTATTATACGTAAGAATATTAGGAGCTTGTTGTTTGCTCATCATTTGGATGAAAAGCTTGACCTCAACCTCAATGGTGGTATGTCTGCCCCGTCTGGAACTTTGTGAAGACATCTATTGATGGCATAATGGAAATGCTTGAGTTTATATTTTGTCAATTTCTTCTTGGTATCTGGTTGATCTCTTTCTTGTTTCACTTATATGGTGGTTTGAAACCTCGTTCATGGCCCATGAACCCTAGAAGCTTCAAAGCCCTTGATTTCCTCCCCTAGCATGGTCAAAGCCCTGAAACATATCATTGGTGTATAAAATGTCCTAATGGAAACCATATCCCACTCAAAGGCCAAAGGTTTGCTCTAGAGGGATTATGTGGTGTTTTGAGTCCTTGTCCATAGCCCATGAACCATAGAAGCTTAATTGTAATATCCCAAATCCTGATATTTTCTATTTCTAAGCAAATATGCTGATACAACTGAGCATGCAAACTGCCATGCAAAAATCCCTATTTTATAGCAAAAATTAGGGTTAGGGTTTGTGGGACAGAATGAACACTTACCACTGATAAGCCGGCTAGACTGTTCCTGAGAGAGTATGCAAGCACTGAGAACTGGATCGTAGATGGGCAGGTCTCTTCTGCTTCCGGTGAACCCCCAGCAGTAAGAACCCCAATTAGAAAAGGGTGACGCTTTCAGTGAAGGAGGTGTCCGATGATGCTGCCGATTTGTAGGACTGATAGCCTTCCCGTGCCGGAGAGAATTCCTGGTACATGTGGGATTTCTGAGATCTCTAGGCAGGATAGCGACTTGCTCCAGAGAGACAGCTGCTCACGCCCCCTGGATCCCGAAATTGCTGATAACTGCTCCGGATGAGCACGGATGGATCTGATAATCACCGGGTACCGGAGTATGATGCTGATGATGAGAATGGTGCCTGAGTTTCGGAGTAAAGCTGAGATCTGAAGGCCCAACAACTGATTAGGGCTTTCTGGCTGAAAACCCCCTCTTACGGCTGCACACATGTCCCTGCAACGATCTATACCATATACTGGATAACTTATGAATGAATGTAAGAACAAATGGTGAACCTGTATGGCTTACCCTGAATGAAACTAGGATAGATGTTTCACTGCCGAAATCCCGTTAGCTGAAGACTCCGTCTCCAACCCCAACTGTTGTGCGGCACGCTGTGCTGCTATCCAAGAGCTCCTAAAATAATAATAATCAAAAGTGAAGTCTCCTTTCGCTTTATCCTCCTTTTATAACTTTCAACTGCGAAAACCCTAAACTTTGACCTAATTAGGTCACTTTATCTTCTAATTTGCAGTTGACTTGCATGCATGCGGATGGAGACTTAAAGAGTGCATGCATCATTAAATAATGCTTGGATGGCATGCACGAAGGTGGCCTTTGGCCCCGGTGGCCCTTGGCCCCGGTGGCCCTTCTTGACCTAATGATGATGCCCTAGATTTTCTATGAATGGCATCAGTCCTTAGCTGATTCCCTAGCTGTCAGTAACCGCTTGAACCCACAGGAATCACATAGGTTAGCGGTTTTGGGCCTCAAGGCCTAATCGGAAGAGGACATTACATTAATTTTGTGTCCACGATGCTTATTTTCCTCCCTTATCATGGTCAAGGCCTTTAGACAAATCTCTATTGTGAAAAACCTTCTAATGGCACCTATATCCCATTCAAAGGTCAATGATCCCATCTAGAGGATGTGTGATGATTCAAGGCCTTCATCGTGGCCCATGAGACCAAGAAGCTTCATTTGGCATATAAGTCCCTTGATTTCCTCCCCAGCCTTGATCAAGGCCTCAAGACCCATTCTTGGTGCACAAATCCTCGTGACGGTACCTTGTCATGACCTTTGAGCCCTAGGAAATATGCCTCGCCCAGATCTTTGCCCCGGCTGGAACTCTACCCCAACTAGAACTTTGCCTCTGCTGGAACTCTGCCCCTCCTGAATCCAAATATCTAAATATTTGATAGCTCAATATGTTCGACTTTGCATGAAATTTATCAGAAGGAACTCTTCCCTCACAAGAACCCTGCCCTAATTGGAAATCTGCCCTGGCTGGAACAATGCCCCAGTTGGAACTCTGCCTCAGCTGGAACCTTGCCTTGGCTAGAACCCTGCATCGGCTGGAACTTTGCCCTGGCAGGAACCCTGCCTCAGCTAGAACCTTGCCCCGGCAGGAACTCTGCCTTGGTTGGAACTCTGGCCTGGCTGGAACTCCGCCTTGGCTGGAACTGGAATAATGGCCCGGTTGGAACTCCACGCTTTAGGAGTGCTAGCTCAATTTGGAATAATTTCTTGGTTGGAATTGTGCCTCCTTGAGAATCCAAATTATATCAACAGTAAATAATCTAAAAGTATGCAAACATTATTTCATTAAACAAAGGGGCAAAACTCTACTATTACAAGGAACATCTCAAAATTTCATGAAATTCCAAGGAAATAAAGGGAAAGCTTATTTTCAAATGATTGATATTTAGTACTTTTTTCCTTATTTCAATAACTCTGCTTGCATGTATGTTCCATGAGGGGTGTCAATGCATTCCTATACAAGCATTGCATTGGAATTTGCTAGACTAATAGGTCTTCTGAGCATGAAGAGGGGGAATTGTCTGTATCCTGAGCATTGCCTACATAGATCCTTGCCCAATCATTATTCCTGGGCATTCTTTGAGCAGTTATGGGTGAGATTTCTTGATGATTATGCATTTCTAAGTATTTCCCTTAGTAATTTATGTAGAGACAGAAATTATGGGCACCTTAAACAAGTAGGTAACCCATCTCTTTTAATCTGATAAGTTCTGGTCTGGTAGTTCATTTCATACATGGTATCATAGATGACATTGGAATCCCTTCTCATGCTCACCTGATGATGTATGTTTCTTACTTGCATTGAGCCTGTCAACCATGTAATTTCCAAAGATATCTATCTCTATGATATTGTGCTCTTGGGCAGTTGATAAAAGTGTGCTAACAAAGAAAATGCCCACGCCAAGCTTGAAGCATATCTTCAAAGTGTCCCAGATTTGTACCTAAATCTTGGCTTTGCTTTGCTTGGAGTTATCCTTAACTACTTTATTGAACCTACATTAGGTCATGCCCTCCTTTCTTGACCGGGATCTTAGCACTCTAGGATGTTCCTCTTTTTTTGGAGTTTGTTGTGGTCCAAGGCTATGTTATAGCCTATATTGGGATCCTATTCATCAATAACACCCTATGCCCCCCACCTCTAGGCTCTAGCCCTTTCTTAATGAGTGAAGGGTACATTTTTATTAAGGTCATGATAAAATATTTCAACAATGAATGCCACCAACATCAAGGTACATAGAGGGGTTGATGTGCTTGATTAAATGCCAATCCCATACCCTCATACAACACTCAGATTTAGTCTTCAAACAGGCATGGGTTTGATTTCATTGCTCCTGCTACAGGTTCATGAATAACATAGGTTTTCAAACATGATGTCAATAACCAAAGGATGCTCAGAAATGTTATATTTATATTTGATGACAAACATATATGATGGTTACCTTTAGTGAGCTACTAGCAATATTCACAGAATCTTTGCTGCTTAGCACAATATGCTGCTCAGTTCTATAACACAGATTTAACGATGATGCCTCTTGTTTGCTATTAAAATACGCCCATAACTATGGCCTAGATCCACAGGACTAGCTCAACACTCAGATTTATATATGTTTGTGTGTGCAACATGTATTCTTACTGCTGTCACAGGTGGAAAAATGCCATTTTAACCCAAAGGTGTTCAACAGGCCCAACAACGTAGCAAGAACCCTGCTAAAAGATGGACAGATCCATGCTTTACACATCAAAACTGTTGTCAATAGGAAGAGCTGTTCATTTCCTAGCATCAATCAAAACTCATACATCTATGAAAATAGGGCATAGAACAGCTCCATCAAAAACAAAACCTCGCTACCAAAAGTCATGAAATTTCCTTTGTCACCTCCATGCAAAATTGTGCTTGGGTGGACTTTGAAGATGCCTTCATGACTACCTTTATGAATATTCATAGACCCTCGAGAAATGCCCTCCAAAGTTAATTGCCGCCAACACGGAGACTCGACTGATCTCTGCCCTTTATCACTAGCTATTCACTATGCAATAATCCAGTGGCTAGGAATACCCTGAAACAACACTGGGATCTGGTAATAGGAACGTCTGCATTATACAAAAGGGTATAGTAGCATTATGAATATGCAGTTGGAAAAATTAAGAAATGCCATAATCAAATGGTTATTTCGGTTTTTGGAAAAATTAAGAAATGCCGTAATCAAATGGTTATTTATGTTTCTGTTATCTATTCTAACCTAAGAATTTTATATTTTAATGTTTTAAAAATCTGTTAATATCCAAATATCTAAATAAGGTCAGATCCATTTAGACTACTTTCTCAGGTCTCCTGAGTCAGAAACAATGTTGGGATTATTAGTCTTTTCTTAGAATTACAAATGATGCAATCTTGGTGTTAATATTGTTCATTTCCCCAATTCTTAAAGGGTTCTAGATCAATGGAAGAGCGCCTGCTTTACAAGCAGGAGGTTGAAGGTTTGATTCCTTCCTGCCCTAATGATATTGCAGTATTGATATTTTAAATAAATATATTTTATCACGATTTATTATGGCTACGAGGGGGGTTCTATACTGACTTCAAATGTTACTACGAGGGGGGTTCAAAACTTACATGGCTTAAACATAATAACATTCTTCAATGTATAAGCAGTTACAGTTGTTCTTGCAATCACTTGGGAGCTTAATTAATGTTGGGGAAATATGTTATGCAATGTTATAATTGAAAAGAAATATAATATAATTTTTCCTTGGAAGCTTGTCCCTACAGAACACTTCTTGAAGCACTAAAATCAATCAATGATTTAGAGAAACTTGATATCAACAGAAGTCTTGCAACATCCCTCTGAATGGGAATAATTTGAAGGGATGAATTGTACTCTATATTTAGTCAGCACAAGGCTCAACGTTTGGTCATACTTTTTAGACTTACTGAGACATTTAACACTATTGCATAGAAGATCCACATTTCCATACAATTCTGAGACATTCTAACCAATGCATAGAAGATCCAAATTTCCATACATTTCTGGGACATTGTTAGTATGCAGTGTCATCCAGTTAGGTTTCTTCCCAGCCTAGTTATGCACCGATATTCAGTTAAGGTTTCTGGCAAGCCTAGTTTTCTGTCCATCTTTGATTAAATTATACTCTTGAAGCACCTTTAAAAAAGCCTCCATTTGTGAAAGGCCCGGAACTTTAGTTAGTTAAAGTATAAACCACTTTGGCCCTGCAGGTTTCTGCCAAGCCTAGTTTTTTGTCCATCTCTGATTAAATTATACTCTTGAAGCACCTTTAAAAAATCCTCCATCTGCCAAAGGCCAGCAACTTTAGTTAGTTAAAGTATAAACCACTTTGGCCCTGCATGAGCATATTCTTCACCTATTTCAAAACAGTGTTCTTCATTGGATTTGCATCCAGTGCAAGCTGGAAAATTCTGTCCCAAGGTAGAATTCAGAGTGAATTTTGCTTGCTAACTTTCAGATTGGTTTTGCAGGTCTTAAAACAGGAAAATTTCCCAGGGTAGATTTCAGAGTGAATTTTGCTTGCTAACTTTCAAATTGGTTTTGTAGGTCTTAAAGCAGGCTAACTTTCTCATTGAATTATGCAGGTCTTAAAGCATCTCAGTGTAATGTAAAAGAATATTAATCTAATACATTTAATATATATAATAAATTCTAGTAGAAGCCATCTCAACATCTAATGTGAAAGAGTCCTAATTTAATATATAGACTATATAATAATATGCAGAAGCAGAGAAGCTCTAGGGTTGCGTTTAGAATTATTTCTGTTAAAGCTCGTGAATTGTGTTTAGATTTTGTTGTTTATATAAAGATGGGCAGTTTGCCTAAACAGAGAAGGGGACATATATATCTCTACAACCCACCTTTTTAGCCAGAGTATTTGATATCAGAGTATTTGAATAAAAAATCAGTCCATTTTTCAGGGCTGCTATACTGGGCAAAAATTCTCAATAGCTCACTTTTTTAGCAGAGTATTTGAACGAAAAATCGGGCCATGTTTCAGGGCTGCTGCATTGGGATAAAATTTAATTATTTATTGATGTCAGTTTCTTTTTTAAATTGGGCCATTTGTGTTTTATTAATTGAACATGAGTAGAAAATATGGACTTTTACTCTTGCTTAGGTGTTCAAGATATTGAATAGAAGAGCAATACTGTTAATGAAATCCAAGAACTGCAAAACATAGCAGTTTGGATTCAATACTAATTAAATGCAATAATATTCGGTGTTCAAGATATTGAATAAAAGAGCAATACTGTTAATGCAATCCATGAACTGAAAAACACTAATATCAGTTTGGATTCAAGATTAATGAAATGCAATAATCTCAAAGGTTGACCAGTTTTGTTTGGGTTCATTAGTATAAGTTAACAAAATGTGAACATTTCCGAGCATAGCAATGTTTAGATTCAGTATTCTGTGAATGGAATGTGAGAATTGCAAACTACAATCGGGAAATAATTAAAAATACAATGAAACCTAAGTCTGGTTCATTTACTTCAAAGGGAAGGGCTGTCTAAATTTGTAAAGATGTAGGTCTTCTAACATTAAAGATGCAGGTCTTCTCAACAGTCAGTTGAAGTACCAATGCATAAAGATTTTCAGTGCTCTGTTTAAAAAAGACATTATTTCTTATTGTGATACACTTTCTATGCTATGCAATTGTGTACAACAAAGTTGAGATATCAAGAGGATTTGTGCACAACATAGTTGAGATCTCAAGAACAAATTGAGTTCAATTCCGATCTAAACCTACACAATACATGATAACTACTTTATTGAATATTGAAGACAAATTTAATTGAAAGTTTCTATTAAACCTAGTATGACAGTGAGAATGCAAATATATCTAGGCCAACCAAGGCCTTATGAGCTTATCTATCATCCAGCGGAGGAGACACTGCAACTTTCATACTCAGGCTCGTGATTTAATTGCTCCTGCTCTTGATTTATATATCCTCTTCTTGAGAAGAATCAAGAAAATTATTATATTAGTGTGACAAGGTTTAGTGCTTCTACGATATCCAGATAAGCAAGCAACACCAACTTCAAACAATAACTTTGAAATGGTGAAACCATATCAATAAAATCCAATCCATCTCACAATTTTCCTTAGATTCATAATATAAGAGAGAACTTGTAAATGCCTCGAACTGAAAATATAGACCTTTCTTATGGTACACAATTCATCAAAAGGGTCTCGCTAAGTAAGGATTTAGAAAGCATGAACTCATCCATGTCCTTTGTTGCAGTATCCATCTTTTTTCCTCCATGATTCTTTGAATCTTTATATCAACACAGCCCCAAAAACCCCCACCCAAAAACCCAAATCCAATCCATTTTATACATATATCATTCACAAACATTGATTGAAGCTGGAAATGGAAGGAAAATAAGACCACCGAACTACCCGAACCCTGAAAGTGATTGCTGCAGCCATTCAAAAGGTTGGAATTCCAAAAGAAAATGACTTCAAAGAGTTGGAATACCCTTTACATCACACTGCCCCTTGCAACTCTTTGAACGTAGGGGATTCATGCCTTGGGCCAACAACATCAACAACATCAAACATTTCCCTGCAAAAAAAATATTTCCTCAAAGGTAGATTGGTCTTTGATATGCTCAAAGGTATGTCCTCCAAAAAAACATTTCCCCGCGACCTTTTCTACTTCTTGCAAGGTGGGATTCTAGCAAAATGGCATTTCAACCAACCCCTCCTGTCATGGTCGTCCACATAGCTTACAAGTCAATCTCTGCCGGTTTTTCCCATCTTTAGGTTCTCTCTACTACCAAAATGGTCCAAAACCTTTGGAATAAACTTTGAAACAAGGGTCCAAACAAAAGGAAAAAAAAAGAATATCAAGGAATGCTGGTAAAAAAAAGATCACTGGTTAAGGAAATAGACCTGTGACCAGAAAAAATGATAACTCAACCCACCTGTAACTCGACAACTATACTGGCAAGCAACGTGCACTTTAAAAACCTTTCTTTAATCTGGAAAAATAAAATTGTTGGAGGGTGTAATCTTAACAAATATCTGATGGCAATGAGAACAATTGTTTGGCCCTCCTAAGATCAATTGTTGACAATGATAAACTCCTCTCTCAATCCCTAATTGTTGCAAAGAGAAATAACCCAGAAAAAATGGAAATTACCACGTTATGAGAGGTTTCATGTTACCTAATGATTTTTTCTAATCATGGCATGACTTCTTTCCGACTTTTGCTAAAAAGACTGATTTTTCTTCACCGTCTTCTCATTTCTGGCCACTTGCATTTTATGTGATTTTGTTGAAAAATCAGCAATAATCATGGCATGACTTCTTTCCGACTTTTGCTAAAAAGACTGATTTTTCTTCACCGTCTTCTCATTTCTGGCCACTTGCATTTTATGTGATTTTGTTGAAAAATCAGCAAGCAATTTTTTCAACTTTGGTATATACATTCAATGTAAACGATGTCCCATCTCTTAATAGGTGGTGGATGCTCATCATTGGAAAGTATAAAGTAAGCTTTGGTTTCCAGACCATTGTCAATCCTTTTTTCTAAGAGAGGTATAGAGGTATCCTTTTTTCTAATAGAGAGGTAGAGACGTATTTATTTCATAGAAGCAACTCCAAGATGCATAGGTGTTAGGTGCTTATTTTAATCAACTCCAAGATGCATAGATGTTAGGTGCTTATTGTAATGGTCATAATTAGGAAAGCATGTGATTGAGGTGCTATGGAGTGTACTATTAGTCAGATTTTTTTGTGCATGGAGTAGTAGAAGAGAAGACCAAGAAAGAGAGCATATTCACACCACTTTGTCAATAGGATTTGCTATCAAATTGCTTTACAATTTCCTTGTTGGGGACAAACATTTTGTAATAAAGCTGGCGTGTTAATTGCCATTTGGTAATGTAACATTTATTTTTCCCACCAAAAAGTAAAAAAAATTACTAACAGAGATTAATTTTTATTGAAAACTCCATGTTTTTAACTCCGTGATAAATCATTAAAAGCAGACTACACTTCTCCAGATTATCAAATTGCAAGCCATCCTCTGAACTCCACGAATTGCAACTCAGCGTTTGAGAACTTTCATCAGTTAGAGTTTTCCATTCTCTTACTCTGCTACTTATGTAAAAGATGCAAAAATGAGTCAATCAAGAAAGAATGGGGACAGTGTTACGGGAAATATTTCTGCAAGTACAGGACCAAAGAACTTTATGGTAAGACCAGGCCTTGCTTTTCACTTGCAAAGAGTTTCAACATAAGACAGGTTGAAGAGGATAATAAAGTCAGATGGATTTTAAAATTTTAGGGCATCTGGATAGCCCTCTCTTCCTTTATATCCAAGATTCCTGGGTGTCTGGTCCTCAATAATGCCTAACAATCAAAGATAGACTTCGTCACATAAGAAGAACTGATGGTTGTTGAATGATCTGTCAAGAAACAGAAACAGTCAGGCATGGTTTGTGGGAATGTAAGGTAGCTCGAAACCTCTAAAAGTGAAGCTTTGTGGAATATCACATTTTGTTTGTTGCCTCTGTCCATTAGAAAAGGTTCATTTTTAGACACATATGGATGACTGGGCAGGTAGATAGGAACATCAAGCACACCAAAAGATTGCACCGCCATTTCCTTCGTGAGGAAAAAGAGGATGCTGGGCTATTTTTTAAGGAGAGTCCATTCTGCTTTACATTGGTGAATTCACGGCTTTCACATCTGATCTTTCAATACAGTTTTCAGCTAGGATAGAGTCATTTGGAAAAGATATCGACTCTCTTGAAATTGGAGCCAAAGTGAACATGCTGGCAATCCTTGAATATATAGGGCTATTTTTAAAGGAGAGTCCATTCTGCTTTACATTGGTGAATTCACGGCTTTCACATCTGATCTTTCAATACAGTTTTCAGCTAGGATAGAGTCATTTGGAAAAGATATCGACTCTCTTGAAATTGGAGCCAAAGTGAACATGCTGGCAATCCTTGAATATACAGGGCGGGCCAATCTGCATGTTCATACCTTGCCTAACTGAAATATTGTTATATGAGTGATATGTGGATTAATAAAATATAAGCTACGCTTCTTAGGAAAAAAACGAAAAATACTTTTACATCAAAAATAAATTTGTGATCTTTGTGATTCAACATCAAAGGTAGGTTAAACTAAATTACTTGAATCAAGTAGCCAAGCGGTATTCTCCAAGCCCAGCTGAGCTGTCACAACTATTTCCTCTGGCAACTAGAATTAAATCAAAGCTAAATTTCTTAAAGTTTAAAGCAACTCGTACAGAAGATCAAGGTACGGATTTCTGGTACGTAGATCCAGTCCTTACTTCATATTGGAGCCATTGTATTGTTCATCATGACAACTCAGAGAGACATGAAGTTACAAATGCTATTTGCTAGGTTTTAGTAGATGTAAAAACAAAGAAATGCATACATAAGAACACTTATAGGAGACTTTTCAGTCTTGTGTGAATGCAATGTAATCTGCAATACCCAACAATGGTGCAGCCTTCATTGGGTTGAAGTAAGATAAATCCTCCTTAGCTCTGTCCAACAATTCTACTGCAAATTGTTTTGCTTTCTCTAAACCCATCAGCTTGGGATAAGTGGCCTTCTCACTAATCAAATCCTTTCCTGCAGTTTTTCCCAGTTCTTTTGATGATTTTGTGACATCGAGTATTTCATCGACAACCTGAAACAGAAGCCCCACGTTATGGGCATACCTTTGAATTCTCTCAATCTCATTTTCTGAAGCACCACTGATGATCTCCCCACACACAACTGAGCACTCCAAGAGCACTGCAGTCTTATGAATGTGAATTCAATCCAGAGTGTTAAGGCCAACAGACGAATTTCCCTCACTCGTAATATCAGCAACCTGCCCACCCACAAGCTCTTGAGACCCTATTGTTTACCCAATTCAGATGCTACCCTCAAAATCCTATCATTCCTCACAGTTTTGCTTGTGGACACTGCAATGTGTTCAAATGCAAGTGAAAGAAGTGCATCCCCTGGACGAACAATAGTGCCTTCACAAAAGACCTTGTGGTTTGTAGGCTTAGCTCGACGAAAATCATCATTGTCCATGCAAGGCAAGTCTTCATGAATTAAAGACATTGTGTGGATCATCTCCATTGCACAGGAAGTTGGCATGGCGAGCTCCTGGTTCCTTCCAACAAGCTCACATGCTACAATGCACAGAATAGGACGAACCCGCTTCCCTCCTGCCAAAAGAGAATACCTTATAGCTTCATGTATTTTTTTAGGATAACGAGGTGAGACAGCCCTATCCAGTGCTTCATTCACCGCCATTGCCTTAGAATGCAGGTACTCCTTGAAATAAAATTCAACAGACTCCTTTACTTGTTCACGCAGATTAGCAACTGGGAAATTGTGTTTGAGCATCTAGATGATGATACCAGATACATATATGTTGATAACTTCCTCTTTAAAGGGCCTTGGAAGCCATTAGAAGACCATAGTGAACTCCATGAAAACGACCGCAGTGAACTCCATGAAAACGTCCTGATGGGAGATCGAAACTGCAGCAGTTGGAAGCTCCACAGTTTGAAGCTAGAACTCATTCCATTCCATGGCTAGCGCAGAGAGGAGAGGAGGAGGCGTCTAGAAGAGGTAGAGCAAGGCGTCCAGAAGAGGCGGGATGGTTGTTTGAATCATCCAGGGAGAAGGGGGATGCAGGTGGGTAGAAAATTAATTGCATGGGCAGGGACGGTGACAGCGATGGACAGATGGACGGAGGGAGACAGCGAAAGGGCTAACTGTCATGACCCCATTTTTGGTGACACCTTCTCCCTGCCTAAAAGATACCTTGGGTGCCCAAGTGGGCAAGATGATCCAGTTAGGTGGCTTGGCAAGTGGGAACTTGGCTAAGTGAACGGAACGGCAAGGGGGCGTGCAGTTCTTGAAGGGGCAGCGCTCCCACAAAATGAAGCTTGCGTTTGGAAAGCACGACACCTTGGCACATTCGTCGGTTGGCAACACACTTGGACCCAAAGCGGATGTTGGAAGAAGGCACCTTAGGCGCGTGGGTAAACGACACCCGGTGATGCGACACAGCGCGCGAAAAGACGGGAAGGAGAACCAAGCGTCCATAGAAGGTGGGAATGACACCACGTTGCGGCGGACTTCAAGGCATGCTGAGTAGGACGTTCGGTTGGGAGCACCCAATGCCCAACCAAAGATGCCACCAATTAAGTGCACGGAAGAGGGGGATTCAACCAAGAGAAAGAGTGCGGCATGTGGACCCCAAGCAAGTGGTTCGCTTAGCGAGGGGGCGCACCCACCTTTTGAGGAGACTCCTACTCAAGAGACGCCTATATATTAGCAAAGGCATTTGTCATTCATTTAGGGAATCAAGTTAGAAGAACTCCAAGTTTTGACGACAAACAAGGAGAAGAACCGTAGCAGTAAACGATGTTGCAGCATGAAGCAAGGAGGAGAAAGTCGTTGTTGATGCGTTCTTAGTCTTTTTTGTTTTCTGTGAACTTCACTGTTGGATGTGCTGAGTTGGAGTTGATGCCAACACTGCGTTTTGTTATATCTTCTGTACATTGGTGCGTTGTGTTACCAACTTTTTTGTACCATAGTTGGGTTACCTAAGGAGCCGCCGGTTGACAAACTTGTTCAAAGTCTGATTCCAATGTATCAGTTGATCCGTCTGCATGTCTAGCTAATATTGGCTAGCCAGTTTTTTATTTGAATAATTTTGACCATGGCCCCGCGGGGTTTGTAATAAAATGTGCTAGTAGGGTATTTTTTGAGTGGTTCGGTCTCCTAAGACGTAGAACCTCAAATAAGGTATTCCAGGGAGTTTTTTGCCCCTGACAATTATGCTTTGCCTTCAACCGAGTATAATTGACGAGGTTTTCTCCCGCTTCCTCCAAAGCTGGAATGCTCGATGTTGAATTCTGGGCTTTGGGGGGTTATTAGAGCCCAACTGAGTGTTATAAACCTACTAGACATTTTTTAGATAGATCATGGTCATGTCCTAAGTCATCTGGACATATAAAAAAAAATTGAAAAAATCTTTTTCGAACGGGGAAAAAATTATTTTTTAAATTTTAAATTTTTAATTACTTTTCCTAAGTTTTTTGGGTTAATTTTTTCATAAATTAAATGGAAAAACCCGTTCGTGGTAAATCAATCATCCGGACTCCAAATTCAGTGATTGAAGGCTCTAACCTTAAGCCAAAAATCATTCTTGATCAGCCAGCCAGTCAGAACCAACTTTCAGATCAACAATCGGACACATAATGCATTTTTTCTCGAAAAAGTCAGTTTTGAGGAAAAAATGAATTTTAATTAAAAAATGGTTATTTTGGAGAAAATTAAAACTTTCCAAATTAATCCAAATTCGGCGAAATAGAAGGTCAAATGACATCTCACCGGGCATTAATGAGCATTGGAATTAACATAAAGTAGGTCCAGTCAGCATTCAGTGACTAGAAGGACTTCTTAACCTAGCAATTGCGCCCCCCTTCAGTTAGGCTCACGTGTGGGTGATGTGGAGAGCTCTCATTTGTTCGGTGTTTTGATCGAGGCTGAACTGAGGCTTGCACTGATGACCACTAGGCAGTGGCTCCTCCAGACCTAGCAAAGTAGGTTTCCAGACCTAGTAGTCAGCTTTCCTATGCCGCAGGATGTCTCCTTCATCAGCTCACGCCCCTCCTCAGCTAGGATGCGCCTTCCACACGTGTGGGCTCAATTGATGGTGGATTTCAGTGTTTAGGGTTGGAGTGGGGGCGCCTTGCCTGGGTGAAGGCCTCCCCTCACTCCCGGTTCTCTGATTTAGGTTTGGGACCTCTGTTTGGTGGCCAGGCTGGTTAGGGTATGAGGATTGGTTTTAGGGTTTTAGCACTCTCTCATTGTACAAATAGAGGCTCCTTTAGCTCTATTCGGATGGATCTTTATGCAAAGAACCTCTGGTAAAATACTGTAATGCTTGTTGCTTTTGCAACTATGAAATAAAATTTTAAGGCTTTGGAGGCATACATGGTGTGTGAATCTAGATGAACAATTGGCAAATGAGGTGAAATGTTTCAATTTTTATCTTTCATTGCTTAGGATTGGATAATAGCTCATGCTTTAGAAGGCTTCTATAAGCACATAAGATTGACCATTTGATGTTACAATTTGATCTTTTATGGTTTTGTTTCTATGAATTAAAGTAACATCGATTATTCAGTTGTATGACATGCTCTTTATATTTTTATTTACCAAACATACATGATCTAATCCATTGTTTGCAAGTATTGAATTGAAATTGTGCAGGTCATCTCATTGAAACGCGTAGGAGTTCAAGCTCAGGTGCATCCTCTCCTCTCGAAGCCAAGGAAACTTCTAAATTTTCAAGATTCAAAAGAATCCAAACGCCATTAAAGTACCACAGGTTTGAGTGTTTCTTTCATATTATTCATCTCTCAAATTTTTATAAAATCTTTATTTTCTTGGGATTAGGGCATGTTTTGGCTAAAGTGAATATTCATTCACTTAGCCTTTGCCCCGATTGGCTGCCCTGTTTACTTTTTGCAGCCTTTTATGCCTTCTTTTTGCAGCCATTCCTTCCTTTAGTTCGCTGTCCACTTTTCCCCACTTTTTACCCTTTTGGACAGCCCTCTTTTGCCTCATTTTTTCACTTTTTGCAGCCCCTTTCCATCCTCTTTTTGGGCCATCTTTTGGGCTGTACTTTCATCCTTTTTCACCCTCATTTGCAGCCTTATTTCTCTAATTTGTAGCCCTCTTTCTCCCTTAGTTTCTAGCCTTCTTTGACTTTCCTTTTGTCCTCTTTCCACTCCCTTTCCTCCTCTCTTGCCTTGCCTTTCTCTTTCCTCTTCTCTCCCTTCTTTTCGGTAAGTTTGGGTAGTTGTTTTTATCTAGTTCGTAGATTTATTTTAAAGTTATTTTTATCAACTAATCCTATAATAAGTGTATGTCTAGAGCTCTTAGTTTCAGGCAGGTGAAGGAGAGCCCAAAGGCCGCAAATAAGCAAGGAGTGCAAAAGAACAAAAAGACTCTCTCCCTCTTCTCTCAATCCCCTTCTTTACCTGTTCTCTCAAGAAGCAAAGAACACATCATCATTGTAAAAAACTAATAAAAAGGGCTATTGGAAGCAAGTCTCCTTTCTTTTATATTTCCTCTATTTGGGGGAAGAGTCTTGTGTCATTTTGTATGATTTTTTTTAGTGTAGTTTCCTTTAAGCAATTAGTTTAGTTCTTTGCATAGTCTTAGTTTCCATTTTTTACTAATTGCTAGTTGTTCCTTAGCATAAACACTAATTGCTAGATTTATTATTGCATTTTGGTATCTTGTTATATAATTGTCAAATCATAAAAAGAACCAAAATCTCTTGAATCTCACCATAAGGTGGATCAAGAGTGCTCTCTGTCGGAGAGTTTAATAAACCACTTTCATCTTAATTGTTGTGCTTGTTTAATCAATTAATTATTTAAGACTCTTGAACTTGCAAAAACACAAGTCAAGAGCACTCTGTATCAGAGAGCATCCTAGGTTTGCACAATCCCTACATTAGCTTCATATAGATTAGCCAAGTCTCTTGAAGCACTGTCATAAGACGGGGTCAAGAGATCTCTCTGTCGGAGAGTCTAATTATTTGTTTTAATAAAATATTCAACACATATAGCCCTTTAATTAATTAACTCCAATTCCTCCTTACTGGAGTATGCTCTGACCGATCCTAGATCGGAATACCCAGAAACGACACTGGATCTTTAAACCCTACAAGAGTAATTTAATAACCCTTAAACACCCGTAACCAACGCACCGGTGTTGTAGGGATCCTTCCAAAGTACTTCCTATTAGAGGCATTGGAACCTCCCGTTGTCTTAGATTCTCGGCTAGCTAGTCACTTGACAATATCAGCCTGGGATACTGGGCGGGCCCGACATGTCTTCAACGGAGGGAACTTAGAAGAGTCTCCCGGCTTTGACAAACCTTCGTTGACACCCTAATCAAGAGCATTTAAAAACTCTTAAAACTTACCAAGAGCACTTGCAAAACCTAACATTCACTGGCATCTTTTGGGATTCACATCTTTTTATACACGAAGCATCTCTGATATTTTGACTCCATAGGCACCGGTTCTATCTTTTAGCATTGTTGATAATCTGGGCCATTTGTCCATTGAATGTTTTGATTATAAGTCATATCCGTGAATGCTTTATCAATTTCGTGAAGTTCTCAAATATTTGTCTATCTTTTAATTCTGGTGATAGCAACGTGGATTGCTTTGTCTTGTGCTCAATTCATCACATTAATCATCTAAAATCACAATAACTCTTAAACAACACCCATCCGCATCCGAAACATCTAAAAACTTAACTTAAACATTAAGCCATAGAAAACTCTTTGTTAGGGACTACCCCCCTTGGCTTCGTTAGGAGTTAGCCTAAACGGAGGAGCTAGGAGTAGGTGACAGTACCTAGCTCTGTGCTTGACCCCAAGGTCACACTTCTCCCACTTTTTCAAGTGAGGAGACAGCTTTCAACTGATTTCTGCTGCTGGTGTGCAATCAGCGGACAACACGTTGTAGCCTTGGTGGGGTGTACTGGGAGTATTAGCTGCATTTGCAGCGCTCCATCATTTTAATATAAGTTTACAGGGGTTCTGCGATGAGGCAACCCCACCCTTTTATCTGTTGTGCATTTTTCTTCTGTGTTGGCTTAAGCAAAGTGTTAACAGTAAACTGGAATAATTATAAGTGTTAAAGTGTTAAAGCAAATCGCTTCCGCATAATTGGTTAATACGTAGTCTACTGGAATGCGCTTAGGTTGGTCATGCCACTGAGTTGCGCTAGGAAGTGCCGCACGTCGCAACAGACCCTAGAGAAAGGTGGCGTGTGTTGTGGTTGTGACACTAACGATGAATGAAGGGGTGACGAATTGGGTGACGATGACGGTGAGAGAACGGGTAGCCGACAACGGGGTGGAAGGGGGAACCAGTCGTTGGAGGGCCAGCGCGACAATTGTCGCCGGGAAAAATCGTCGTGATGTTAGCTTACTCCCTTTTTAAAAGTATCGACGAGGAGTTGTCAATAAGAAAGTTCCAACTATATTCTTTTGTCATATCTAACTCCTCAACACAACAAATTATTGCTCGTGCACTTTCTCATGGAGCTATCATCGTAAGTCGTTGATTCGTTAGGTTATTTTGGGGTTAACTCGATCTGCTTTTTTATTGTATGTGCACCTTATCCGTGTTCTATTCTATGTGACTACCGATAGATCAACAGTGTTTTGTTGCATCATTCTTAGTGCCTAGTTTATAGCTCCTAGTCTCATGTTGGTTGTCCTTTTTCCAAAGGAAAATTCCATATATTATATATCCTTCGACACTTGGCCGTTTCATATCATTTTTAGCAGCCACAAACTTTGCAAAAAATCATTGTACTAACATCGACTCCAAGGGGATATAATATTGATTTTTAAGATGTTGAGAACCGTAGGCCTGTGCATTTTGTTGGGTCATGGAGTCGTGTTTCATGAAATTTCAACCACATTGAGTAGAATATTATCTTTGCAACATATATTCTAATAGCAATGTAGAAAATACTAAAAAAATAAATGCTAGAAATTCAAAAGAAAGTAGGAAATTGAGAATACTGTTAAACCTACTATGTATAAGATTTTGGAACCTGGATTCTGTACAAGAAGCGTTGGAGAAGTATTCCATTGACAACAACTTCTATGATCTCCCTATCCATCTCAGCAAGGATAAAAGTGTTTTTATCTTGCACATTTGAGATAAATATGGACCCATCCATATATTTTCAAACTTTCAATGCTTTCCTCTATCTTCTCTTTTTGCATCCCATTTTAGGACCAAGTCTCATCGATAAAAATCTCTTTCAATGGCCTTTCTGTCAAAAGTTTTCTTCATTCTCCTTTGGTGATCTTGCAGTTTTGCACTGACTTGTTCCCTTTCTTGTTGTATTTCAATCAGCTCATAGACCCTTCTTACCATATCATTTTTCTCACTTGCTTCATGATATATTAGCTTCAACATTGGTAGTCCTAGTTGGATAAGAAGAATTGCTTCTTTCCCATATACCAATTGAAATGGAGATGTTCCAATTGACCTTTTAACAGTTATCCTATCAACCCATAAATCATACCTGAGATTGACATCCCATGATTTTTTTATTATCTGACAACATTTTATTAATAATATTGAGCAAGATTTTATTTGATGATTTAGCAAGCCCATTTCCTTGAGGGTAATATGTAGTAGAGTGACCAAGGTCATTGTTATATTTCTGGCATAATTATACCATTTTGACCAATCTAAACGCTGGTGCAAAATCAATTATGATTTTTCTGGGGCATCCAAATATTGATAAGATATTTTATTCCAAAAACCTTATGATCACATTCTCATTTTCTAATTTGGTTGGGATAGCCTCAACCCACTTTGTAAAATAATCAGTGGTAGTTAATATCCATCTGTGTTGACCACTACAATTCGGGTTTATTTCTAAAATTCGGGTTTGGCAAGCTTGACACCTTGGCACATTCAGCGGTTGGCAGCACACTTGGACCCAAAGTGGACGTTGGAAGAAGGCACCTCAGGCGCGTGGGTAAACAACACCCAGTGATGCGGCACGACGCATAGACAGACGAGAAGGAGAACCAAGCGTCCATAGAAGGTGGGCATGACACTATGTTGCACTGGACTTCAAGGCATGCCGAGTAGAACGTTCGGTTGGGAGCGCCCAACGCCCAACCAAAGAAGCCACCAAGTAAGTGCGCAGAAGAGGGGGAGTCAACCAAGAGAAAGAGTGCGGCGTGTGGACCCCGAGAAAGTGGTTTTCTTAGCGAGAGGGAGCGCCCACCTTTTGAGGAGACTCCTACTCAAGAGGCGCCTATATATTGGCAAAGGCATTTGTCATTCATTCAGGCAATCAAGTTAGAAGAACTCCAAGTTTTGACAGCAAACAAGGAGCAGAACCGCAGTAGTAAACGAAGTTGCAGCATGAAGCAAGGAGGAGAAAGTCATTGTTGATACGTTCTTAGTCTTTTCTGTTTTCTGTGAACTTCACTGTTGGATGTGCTGAGTTTCTGTTGACGCCAACACTGCGTTTTGTTATATCTTCTGTACATTGGTGCGTTGTATCCTTGGTGGTGCGTACTGGGAGTATTAGCTGCGTTTGCAGCGCTCCATCATTTTAATACACGTTTTCAGGGGCTCTATGGTGAGGCAACCCCACCTTTTTATCTGTTGTGCATTTTTCTTCTGTGTTGGCTTAAGCAAAGTGTTGATAGTAAACTGAAATAATTCCAAGTGTTAAAGTGTTAAAGAAAATCACTTTCACATAATCGGTTAAGGCGTAGTTTGCTGGAATGCGCTCAGGTTGGTCACACCACTAAGTTGCGCTAGGCAGTGCCGCACGTCACAACAGACCCTAGAGAAAGGTGGTGTGTGTTGTGGCCATGACAGGTGGTATCAGAGCCGTTTCTCTCTGTGGAAACATTGAAGCAGAATTTGTTGTCGAACGAAGGTGGTTTCGCAAAGGAAGCCGCAGTTCGGAAGGTTGCTCCTTAGAGCACCTTGCAGCAGCCGATGCGATGTGAAAATAGGCGTTAGCAAAAGCGCCTACAGGCGTTAGCGAGGAGGCGCGCCTAGAAGGTGGTGTCCGCAGCTTGGGCATCTGCAGGTTCAGAAGGGCGCTCCACAGGTTTAGAAGAGCGCTCCGTAGGTTGGACGAGCGCTCTGCAGGTTCAGATGGGTGCTTCGCAGATAGAGTGCTTTGTAGCCTGAGTGCTCCACAGCTTGAGCACTCCGTAGCTCGAGCACTTTGCAGCCCGGACGCTTCGCAGACGGACACTCCGCAGATAGAGCACTCTACAGACAAATGTGCTCCGTAGCCGAGCGTGTCGCCAAGACAGATAGGCATCCGTAGGCAGGCATCCCACAGTAAACGTGCCACATGTGCTCCAAAGGCAGGCGCTCCACAGCCGGACGTGTGCTCAGGTGCTTCGTAGTCAGGCACACTGCAGCTACGGGTGTTCCGCAGAGAGTGCCCCTGCAGACGCAACACGCGTAGGAGGCGCGCGCTCCCGCAGAGAAGTAGTGTGCATGCAGGAAGAGGCGCACTCAGAAACATGCGCTCCACAGAAAAGAGCCGCGCGGTGGGAAACGTGCGCGCCAGTAGTTGACGCTCATGCCTGGAAAATGCGCGCGCTGGTAGCAGATAAACCACGCGACGAAAGGATGCACCCTCAGACGGACAGGAGGTGCGCGCGCTTAGGTGACTGCAACAACACGAGCAGGCGCGCTCCGACAAAAAAGTGAAGAGCGCCCATTTTTGAAGGTGCGCTCAGGAAAACAGAACCGCGTGAGGCAAGGTGCAGACGACGTGCAAAAGTGCGCTCAGTCAGAAAATTTGAAGTGTGCCATTTTTTAAGGTGCACTCAGGTGAACAGAACCGCATGAGGCTAAGGTGCATTCCGTAGGCAACGAAGACATGCGCTTTGGTATAGCATGCACTTAGAAAGAAGGTGTGTTTGGAAAACACACGTTTCGACAAGAAGGTTAACTGCGCCAACTAAAGGTGCTTTGGTTGAAGAAGGTTTGCGCAGAGCAAGGGTGCGTTCTGAAGGAAGAAGATGTACGGTGGCAGCATGCGGAAAGAAGGCATGGGTGGAAGACACGTGCTTCGGCAGAGTTGACAGGAACTTGATCGGTTTTCTGGCTAAGTGTTCCACCTTTGTGATGACGTCAATGAGCGCTTCACACTCGCAAGCGAGAGGCTTGGCTACTTGCAAGAGCACTGTTGGAAAGCGCTAAGGAAAATGAACAGTTGGAAAAAACGTACGTTCGAGAGAGAATGTGCACGCTGGAGAGAAGGCATCCGGGGTGTGCTCAAGGAGCGAGCGTCCCTTGGTAGCATTCATGTTGGACGCGTTTTGGCAGAGAAGATTTTGGAGGCATTGACAGCGTGCGCTCCACAGGAGTGCTCAAAACGAGCATTTCCGCAGAACATTGCGCTTAGGAGTAGTGACCTCAGGAAGGTGCACGTCCGCAAAGGTGCGCTCTCAGTAGCGCGGAACAAAGGTGCATTGGGAAGTTTGGCTTGGTGCGGTTGGCTGAGAAGAGTGTTTTAGCAAAACGCTTCGGCAAGTGAACAGTGGTGCGCGCTTGAGGAGAAGTGTGACCGCAGAGAAGTGTGCTTGGACAGGTTTTTGTTTAAGTGCGACAGTATTGAAGTGCATTGTTTGAAGTGCGTTTTCACTCGTCGGAAGGTTCGTTTGGTGAAGTGTCGGCAAACGAAAGAAGCGCCAGCAGAGGTGTTCTCAGGTGTGTTTTGCAGAACGACAATTTGGTTTTAAGTGTTGGTTCGCTTAGAGGGTGCTAAGTGTGCCAAGGAGACACGAAGGTTGGTAGGAAGTTGGCGGCCGAGTGAGCAAGAAAGCTCAAGTGTGGTGCAAGTTGTGGCATCGCACAAACTTTGCGAAGGCAAGGTTGGAAATGGAGATGGTTGGAACGAGTCTAGTAGAGGCGTTGGATGAAATGTCCAAGTGTTTGTGGAAAATTGATGCTTTGCTGTAGACGATGTTCCAGGAGTCGGATGAAGGCGAAGTGGAGTGTCCTGTGGTGGAAAACGAAGACTTCACACACGGTTTGGCAAGCCGAGTAGTTGCGGTGGCACCTTGTGATGTGACTGGAAGGTTTCCAAGCATGATCGCAACGAAGGTTTGGGATGGATACTTGGTGCGGACAGTTCAGAAGTTGGCTATGACGAAGAGTTTGGCAAGTTGGGTTGAGAAGGCAACTCGGGCCGAGGCTTTCGAAGAAGGCACTGTTCAGCAGCAAACTCAGCAGCTTGATGACCAAGGTGACAAAGGATGGCTTAGTCTTGGAAACAGGTAGAACAACAGAGGTGATGCTTGACGGTGGTTTTGGTTGATGCGGAGTCTAGTTAAGATGGTAGAAGCAATAATGGATTGCGGTGAACATGCATCCAAGGGAGTTGCGGGCCTGCATGACGAGATGACTTCGACAGAACGACGAAAATCAACATTGGTTTAAGTCATGGAATTGGTGATGGATCTAGGCATGACTGCGGTGAGTCCTCAAGGAAACGAGGTGCAGTAGAGAACGAATGATGGAACAACAAGCTTGCGTATCCAAGAAACGGATGACGACAAGACTTGGCCACTCTTTGATGGAGAGTTGGACGGACAGGTTTCATGGGAATCCTTAGCATATTTTGAGAAGTTGTCGAAGATTTCTCTTGGCATGTTGACATGCGATGCATGGTGGCATCACTTTGGTTTTGACTTGGGTGGATCAAACGACCGTGTTGGCTCGCTACCCTTGACAAAGGCAGTGAGGCCAAAGGCACCTTGCAGAAGGTGGCCTTAGACAGTTAACAGTCAAACGATGCAGAAATATTCAACTAGGGGCACTTCAGCAAATTGTCTAAGTATATGGATAGTTCAACCGTGGTTTTTACCATGGATCGACAGGTTATGGAGTACACCGAAACGTAGAGGGAAACACAGTTCGGAGATGATGACATTCGTTCCTTCGAGTTGGACGGAAAGTTGGATTAGCGCCCCAACTTGTCTAGCTTTAGGGGCATGCAGCGGATGGAGGCATTGATGGATTGGCTTAGTATCGATGGTACTAGGTGGCAGGCACAACAACTGATGGTTGGGAGGATTTTACTCTCAGTTGCGGCAGATGGTTGCGGATCGGTTTGGTAAAGAGACAACAGTTGCGGATTGGTTCGGTCAAGAGACAACGGTTGCAACAGGTTCCTAGTTACTTGGGAATGTTGACCCGATGACAACAATTTTGAGTGGGGGAGGTTGTCATGACCCCGTTTTTGGTGACACCTTCTCCCCGCCCAAAAGATACATTAGGCGCCCAAGTGGGGAAGATGATCCGATCAAGTGGCTTGGCAAGTGGGAACTTGGCTAAGTGAATGGAACGACAAGGGGACGTGTAGAGCTTGAAGGGGTAGCGCTGCCACAAAACGAAGCCCGCATTTGGCAAGTGTGGCACCTTCGCACATTCGGCGGTTGGCGGCACACTTGGACCCAAAGCGGACGTTGGAAGAAGGAACCTTAGGCACGTGGGTAAACGACACCCAGTGATGCAGCACGGCGCGCGGACAGATAGGAAGGAGAACCAAGCGTCCATAGAAGGTGGGAATGACACCACATTGCGATAGAATTCAAGGCATGCTGAGTAGGACGTTCGGTTGGGAGCACCCAATGCCCAACCAAATAAGCCACCAAGTAAGTGCGTGGAAGAGGGGGAGTCAACCAAGAGAAAGAGTGCGGCGTGTGGACCTCGAGCAAGTGGTTCGCTTAGCGAAAGGGTGCGCCCACCTTTTGAAGAGACTCCTACTCAAGAGGTGCCTATATATTGGCAAAGGCATTTGTCATTCATTCAGGAAATCAAGTTAGAAGAACTCCAAGTTTTGATGGAAAACAAGGAGAATAACTGCAGCAGTAAATGAAGTTGCAGCATGAAGCAAGGAGGAGAAAGTCGCCGTTGATGCGTTCTTAGTCTTTTATGTTTTCTGTGAACTTCACTGTTGGATGTGTTGAGTTGCAGTTGACGCCATCACTGCGTTTTGTTATATCTTCTGTACATTGGTGCGTTGTAGCCTTGGTGGTGCGTACCGGGAGTATTAGCTGCGTTTGTAGCGCTCCATCATTTTAATACAAGTTTTTAGGGGCTCTGCAGTGAGGCAACCCCACCCTTTTATTTGTTGTGCATTTTTCTTCTGCGTTGGCTTAAGCAAAGTGTTAACAGTAAACTGGAATAATTCTAAGTGTTAAAGTGTTAAATCAAATCGCTTCCGCATAATCGGTTAAGGCATAGTCTGCTGGAATGCGCTCAGGTTGGTCACGCCACTGAGTTGCGCCAGGCAGTGCCGCATGTTGCAACAGACCCTAGAGAAAGGTGGCACGTGTTGTGGCCATTGTTGATATATTTGTAACTTCGGAATGTATTCATCTATGTATCTTATGTCTTGTAACCCGATGTTTATTCCAGGATGTGTCTATAATGTAATTGAGTCATGATGCCATGCCCCGATGTTTCGATCGGGAGGATCTATAATGTAAACAAGTCATGTCAAGTCATTGTGGATAACCCTCCTATTGTGTAAGGGTTAAAGTCCCCGTAGTTCCGGGGCACTAGGGTTATTAGACTCACCTAGTGAAGTCGGCCCTAGTAGGGTTTTAGTCATGCTGGGAAGCAGTATAAATAGAGAGGTGATCTCTCTATTTAACACACATCTCATACACACTCAAGTGTAGCGCATAGTTGAGGAAGGAGAAAACACTAGGGATAGATAGAAAGAAGGTTACCGCTGTCGGGAGATTATCTTACTGTTTTGGGCTTTTCTATTTTGGTGCTGATTCTATCTCAGAGGAAGTTGCGGGGTTTTTCTCCATTTATGGTTTCCCCGAGGAAAAACACTGTGTTCATTGTCTCTTGTGTTTGATTGCTGTACTTGTTATTCTCTCAGTTAAAGATCCTAATAATGCTAGCTTAATGTTGAAAAACTAACATGGTATCATAGCTAACCTGAGAAGAAGACACTATGCAGCTGCGGGAACTAGGGCTTCCTAGTTTGTGGACCTTCCTCCACAGATTTTCAGCAAAAGTAAGGTGGAATAACTCTCCTCCTTAGGACGCATCTTTCTGTCGAAGCAGAATCCAATTCTAAGGTTTTTCAGTTTTGGACCCGACACTATTGCCGAAAATTAGGGCTTTTCACAGAAGAGAAATTTTTCAGTGAGCCCAGGCCTGGATTGATCTCCTCCCCAAAATCGAAGTTAGGGATCAATTTCAAAGCAATTGGTTGGATAGAACTCCGGAAAAGCAAAACACTAATTTGCTCCTGATCCAGCACTGCAGGATTTCAGCTCCAAATCCAGATCCGACATCTTGACCTGGTAAGATCTAAATCTTTTGTATTTCCATTTGAAGTTCTCAGTTAAGATGTCTCATCATACCAAGCTTGATGAAAAGCTTGAGGGAGCTGATAACTTCCGAGCTTGGAAGTATAGGATCTCCTTGGTCCTGGAAGAAAATGAGTTGGACTCCTACATCCATGATGAGGTTCTAGTTCTAGAGGGAAATGAGGCTAAGGCCTTACATAAGAAGAATTTGGTTATGGCAAAGAGGATCATTTCTGATTCTATCAAGGATCACCTTATCCCACAGGTGTCCTCTGTCAAGACACCTAAAGCTATGTTTGATGCCCTAACCAAATTGTTTGAAGGGAAGAACATAAACCAGAAGATGACTTTGAAATATCAACTAAAGAATGTGAAGATCCAGAATGCAGAGACCATCCAGTCTTACTTCACAAGGGTTTCTTAGATCAAGGAACAATTGGAAGCAGTAGATGAAGAAGTGGAGAATGCAGAAATTGTGATGACTACCTTGAATGGTCTCCCTAGGACATGGGACTCTTTCATTCAAGGGATCTGTGCCAGGAAGAAGTTAGTCAAGTTCAACAGACTGTGGGAAGAATGTTCTCAAGAAGAAGCTCGGATAGCAGCTCGAGAAGAGAAGATAGGAAGTGAAGATCAAGCTCTCACAGTACAATCCAAGAAACCCAGATCCAGCCATCACAGAAGTAAGTACTCTCATCAAAGGAATACCTCTAGAAAGCCTAGAGATAAGTCTAAGTGCATTTGCTATACATTTGATGAAAGAGGACACTTTGCTAGAGATTGTCCTAAGAACAAAAGTATCTCTCACAAGAAGAAGGGAAACAAAAGAAGACATCATGCTCATGCTACAGAGGATGATGAACCTTCATCAAAGAGAACCAGATATGAAAGTGAAGATTCTTCAAGCGAGGATGAATATGTTTTGATTTCTGCTCTCACGGGAAACATTACTCATGGAAGCAATGATTGGCTTATAGATAGTGGGGTTTCAAACATATGACTGAATTCAAGGAATCCTTTGTGAAACTCTCAGAACATGAATCACCTCACAAGGTGAAGCTAGGAGATGACTATCAGTATCTAATAAAAGGTAGTGGGGAATCTTCCTATAGGCTAGACTCTGGAAAGTCTATAACAATGAAGGAAGTATTGTTTGTGCCAAGACTCAAGAAGAACCTTCTCTCCGTATATGCATTAGATGCAAAAGGAATGAGGGTTGCATTCATAGATGGTCAAGTCATCATGTGGCCAAAAGGAAAGACTATTGATGATGCAATAGTGATTGGTGAACAAGAAGGAGGTTTGTACAAATTGAAGGGCCATCCAGAACAAGCCTTGGTCCATGACACAAGTAGAGCCAACTGAACTTTGGCATAGAAGGCTTGCACATGTGCATTACAGACCACTACCTCTTGCAAGCAAAGTTGTTGAAGGTCTTCCAGAGATACAAGCAAAACATGATGGGGTCTGCAAAGGATGTGCGAAAGGAAAGAACACAAAGAAGACATTTCCAAGTAGCGAAAGCAAAGCAAAAGGAATCTTGGAAATCATCCACTCCGATGTATGCAGTCCTATGTCATCAAGCTCACTAAGCGGGTATGCATATTATGTTTCTTTTATTGATGACTTTTCTAGGAAGACATGGGTTTACTTCATGAAGAACAAAGACGAAGTATCCAGCAAGTTCAAGGAATTCAAAGCCTTGATCGAGAATCACACTGAAAAGAAGATCAAGATTTTTCGATCAGATAATGGCGGAGAATTTACTTCGAATGAATTCAAAGAGCTATGTAAAGACTCAGGGATTAAGAGGGAGTTGTCCACTCCTTATAATCCTCAACAGGATAGGATTGCAGAAAGGAAGAATAGAACTATCATGGAAGCTGCAAGAGCAATGTTTCATGATCAAGATCTTCCTATGCATCTTTGGGCGGAAGTTGCCATAACAGCGGTGTATGTACAGAACTGTACTCCACATAGAGTACTCGAGAACAAGACTCCTGAAGAAGTCTTCTCCAGCAAGAAACCAGAAGTCGGCCATCTCAGAATATTTGGCTGTCCTGTGTACATACATATTCCAAAAGAAAAGAGAACAAAATTAGATCCTTCAGGAAAGAAGGGTATATTTGTGGGATACTCTGAAAGCTCGAAGGCTTACAGAATCTATTTCCCAGGATACAGGAAGATTGACATCAGTAGGGATGTAACATTTGATGAAGACACAGCTTACAACAAATCTAGAAAGAGACCTACTGAAGAACCTGAAGAAGCAGAAGCACCCAGAATTCATGATACAACCATGAACGAAGAAACTCAAGAACAAGATCGAGAATTTGAAGAACCACAAATACCTGTAGATCCACCTTTGGAGAAGAATCCTCATAAGAGGAAAACCGCTTAGGTACGTGAAATTATCCAAGGTGCGGAAAGATATGGGGTTCCAGAAGAGAATCACAGAGAAAGAAAGAGGACCAGATCCTGCTCCGGGTATGTAGCTTTACTATGTGATTTCATTGATAAAGAACCTTCCAGTTATGAAGAAGCAGCAGAACGGAAAGAATGGAAGGATGCTATGATCGAAGAGTACCAATCGATCATGAAGAATGATGTTTGAGATGTGTTGCCGCCTAATTCACACTTTAAGATGCAGGAAAGTAACAACCTGCTATGTGTGTCCTTGGGGGCAAGTGAGAGCTGGGGACCACTGTCACCACAGTCCACAACTCTTCCGTTTAGGCAAGATCCCAACAGAGCCAAGGGGGGTAGTCCCTATGGGAAAACTAAGTTCCAGGTTTATTAATTAATCACTGATTAATTAAAGGGATCGTTTAAAAGGAACAAGGCTAAGACCTTATGTAACAAGACCAGTGCCTATTACAATCGGAGTCTAAAGATATATTATGTCTTTACAATCTTACAAAATAATTTAGAGATTTAAGCTATGATTAAACTACAGCTCAAGTATTTAAAACTGAAATAAACGAATGATATAATTATAAATGACAAAGGACCAAAATATTAAGCAATGCACAGATGGTCTATCAGTGTATACAATGTGAACAAGATTCCAATATGGCAGAGAAAGTACTTAAAGTGAAAATGATTGAACCAACCGAAAACTAAACAAATGGAAAGATTCTAAGTAAATAAGCATTCACCACATAACAATTGCGAAAATGAAAGTAAATACGACTGAAACGTAAAGTGCTGGAAGTAAAAATTGTAGTGCAATGTTCGGAGTGTAAGAGTGCTTGAAAAATGAGTGTTGTAGAACCGGTTTTGCTGTGTCTCTTGGTTTATTTTAGTTGATTTTATTAAAGTTTTTCTTCTTGGATTAAGTTTTGGAATCGGTGGTGTGACTACCCCGATCTAGAACTTCTCCAGTCAAAGAAGGAATGCTGTTGCGCTCAACAAAGTGGGAACGAAGCCCACCTGTAGCTCACAGGTCAATCCCCAATGCCCCGGTGCTCAACAAGGAGGACGTCGAAGCGCCTAGAGACCGCCCACGGTCTGCTACCCCTTCTAGCTTCCCGAGGTCACTGTTTTTAGTTGACAGAACAAGGGCTAGATGGATGCCTATTAAACTAAGACTTCCCTGTCCCCTGGTCGTATCTCGGAGTACCCCGGAGGGTGATAACCGAGTAGAGGAGCAGGATGTGGGAAGTTGTTGTTGCTAAGTTTTAAGATTTATTTTTGTCTGAGTGATTAACATGCAAGGTTTATTTTAAAGCGATCAACAAGATCAACCAAGCTGTATCCCTTATGGGAGGTGCCGGTATTTGATCTTGGACTTGTAAAATGAAAAAAGCTTGATTGTAGTATAAGGAAGAAAGTTATTCTAATTACCTAAGCCCCTACTTTCCCTGTTTTTCATATCCAGCTTGAAGTCCCTAAAGGGAGATGACAAGCGGATAGAGGATACACAGGTTTGATAGGTTGTATGATTACTTTTAAACAGAAAATTAAAGTCGCATAAACTTGAAAGAAATACACAACTAACTACAGTAAACTCACCTCACAACAATCTTTGTGACAGAGATGATAGTCTGTCACAAAGATAGGTGGGTAGCTGAAAATAGAACTAGTTATCTACCTTACTTCCTAATCTACTTACTTATAAATTACAAATGCCTTACAAGACTTTACAGAATACCCCAAGAGACTCTCGTTGGGGTTTACAATAAATTGGAAAAAATGAGAGAGAGGGTTGAGGGTTTGAACCCCTTTTGAAGCGGTGGAAGTTTGAAGAGATCTTGGTCCTATTCGGGCATTAAATCTCCTTCACTCATGCACAACCTGTCACAAACCAGCGAGCTATTCTTCGCTGGAAATCACAGAAAAACACTAAAAATTGTTGTTAAAATATTAGTACAAAATTCACAAATTTACATAAAAAATATGAGTGTAAAATATTGCAGAAATGAGAGATTTAAAGGGCTGGAAACTATTATGCAGACTGAATGACAGACAAATATTTATAACAGCTTTGAGCGCTTCGCGTTCTGATCTCAATTGCTTGATGTCAGACGAGGAATACCACGATTAAGCTCAAAGTGTAAATAAATATAGGCTGGAACTGATACAATTGCAATATTCGGAATAACTGTAAGAATCGGAGGAGAAATATCGAAGAAACTTAGCTGAAAAGTGTTTAAACAGCAGAAATATAAGCCCTAACTAATATATAATAGGTTGGGGTCCTAAAACAAGGGTTATATTCACTAAACAGTGAATAAAACCCAGTTTTAAATAGGCTGAAAGTAAATGGTCGAATTTAAAAAATTGCCGGAACGATATTTGGAGAGATCTCCTTGCTTGGACAACCTGCAAATAAATCTATGCCTGCAAAATTTGTGATCCTAGTGATGAATACCTAAC
>LPNX010910574.1:96165-142871 GCA_001517045.1 Pseudotsuga menziesii | reverse complement strand
CATCAACCATTTTTGAAACGGGGGTAAAAATAGCTACTAAAATTAGGAGAGAGAAAAACGAGAACTGTGTCGAGTTCTCATTTCATAGTATAAGTGGTTATAGCAGTTTGCACTAATATGTACATTTTCAATGATGTCAGGGTTTGCAAAGATGTTGATAGGGATAGTAATAGAAATTTTTTCCATATTTTCCTCAGCAAAAATTCCCTCCCTTAGCAAGGGATTAATCGACAGATCAAGATCTTATGCCAGACTCACATGGAACTCCCAGTTTTCACTTCTACTCAGCTCTGGAAGGAGCTAGGTTCTATGGTGAATATCTTCACAGATATTATCTTTTCCACTCATGGCTTCCAATATGGTTTCATTGTTGGGCTTAGGGCAGAGCCGGGTTCTATACTTTTGTCTTCGCACCAACAAAAGACCCACAGTGTTGGCCCTTTCGGCAACAACCTGCGAATAGGTTGCAGTCTCACCCGAAACAGCTACGGGGTGCCACAGAATCAGGTTTCTACAAGCATAAGAGGGATATTACTGTACCTTTAGCCTTTAAATAATAATAATTATACAATACAGAGCTTCGACATTCACTTATATAGCTTCGCAGTTAGATAAACAAACAGTTCCTTGCTTAACGCTTCACTGGGAATTCACAGCGAAGTTAATATTTAGCAGTGATCTTAATTTATCAATTATCTACTTATCAATGCATAAAAGAACATAACAGAACAACAAAAAAGAACCACAACACAAGATATAACGTGGTTCACCTCTTGTGTAGGGGCTACGTCCACAAAATTGTGTTTATATTTAACTCTTTACAAAAACCATAGTTCTGATCTGCACACTCAGCTGCAGATCCCTTTAATTCCCCAAAGCTGTGCACTCAGCTACAGATCTCTGCGCACACAGCTACAGATCTTCTCAATCACCAAAAACCCTCTGCACACACAGCTGCAGAGGTCGTCCATGCACAGAGCTGGGACTTAACCTTTCTTACAAAACTAGGCCTTAGCTTCGTATCAAATCCTCTTACATCAAAATCCTAACCTAACTCCTTTACAAAAGTGCCTATTTATACAAGTGCACTTATTACAAAACCATGGGCTTAAACCATGGGCACCCTGAAACCATAAAACCTCGGCTTAAACCATGGGTTAATTATAAAAAGAGGGCTTTGACTCAACCTTCACACCCCTAAGACTATTTTGAGTCGCAACTCTGCTTACAAGATTCCACAAAAACCATGGAGTTACCAAAATTAAGGACCGTCAAGGTGCGCACCCCAACAGGCCCCTAAGACTCACCAGTGTCCCGTCCCGGGACACTCTGCTGCTTTTCTAGTGGTAGAATCTTGTTGGCGAAGATAGTAAACTGCTTGTTGCAGCTAGATCTCTATAACTATCATCTTTAATTCTCCTTCCCTCCTGCTCCCTTATATGCCTGTCATCATCGTCATTTCTTCTGCTACTGCTACCATGGTCGTGGCTTGCTTGATCCTTCATCCTTTCATCCTTAGCAGAATAACTATGTTCCTTATGACCGTCTCTCATGCTAATGTCTTCCTGTGTCATATTTATGATGGTCATGGGATTCATTGGGCCTTCTAAATCTATCAGTGACCCCATCCCTCGAACTGCCTCCCGTTCATGTCCTATCGAACATTTGACCATCCACAACTTTGGGTCCTTAACAGGTGGTACCCCTGGGATTTGCATGTCACTGTACTCTTGCATAAGACAAACAGCTGCCTCCATTCTGCTGAGCCAGGAGGATACATCTCGGGATCCTCTGGGGTCTTTCCTGAGGGCTTGTGCCTTTCTTCATTCTTCTTAGAGAGAACTTCTGCCTTAAATTTCTTTCTGGTTTATCATGTCTACATTGGCTGCTTCGGTGCTGGGGACGTCTCCTCATAGGGTGGATTGCTCATAAAGTTCTATAGACCTCTCTCCCTGAACTCTCATAACAATTCCTGGACTTTGCGATCATTCAACATGGTGCTAACTGTAAACTCAAAGAAATGCGCAATGCAGGAGTCACGGGCCTATGTGGCTTCTTAGAGAATCCCGTGACAAAAAATTTCATCATGGTGCATTAATGACATCAAATCTGATGGAGCGGTGGTAAATCCTGTCCACACGGTGCTATATTTTTCGAATATCTCATCATTACAGGAAGTTAAGGCAGTTCACATGCCGGCGCCACCAAGTCTAGTTTGTCCCATCAGTCACACTTTAGGCTATGACACACCTTTCTTCTTCGACATAACCACTAACTTCAGCTTTTCCACAACGAGTACCTTCGACACAATATTGGCCTCCGACCCATCCTGACCCAAGCAACAACCAAACTTCAACCTTCAAAATTTGACAGTCTTCAACACTGTGTAGCTTTGAGAATAGCTTCATTATATTCTAGTACTCAATTTCAACTGTTCTTGGTACTTAGACTCTCCTTCTTGCTGTTACTTCTGATTAGGGGGTCCAGGCTTGTCCCTGTACTTCTTTAATCTACTTCCATTCACCATTGAAGGTAAAATTTCTCCATTCAAATTAGCTAACTAGACTACGACACCATCATTAACTCTCTGCACTATGTATGGTCCTTTCCAATGTGTCTTGAACTTACCTGAGAATTTCAGGAATTTACTGTCATATAAGAGCACAAGATCACCATTCTGGAACTACTTCTTCTTAATGTGTCTATCATGCCATGCTTTTTCTCTAGCTTTCTGTACTTGCTGCTAGAACCCTGTAATGAATCTGTCTTCTTCAAGTTATAGTATCTTTGCCAGCCTTTCTTTCATCATAGCTGGGTCATCCATCTTTATGAAAGCAGATATTCTAAGGCTAGGAACAATGTACTCCATGGGCATGACTGATTCTTGTCCATAGACCAACCTAAAAGGTGTATGGCTAGTCAACTTCTTGCAGGTGGTTCTATAAGCCCATAGTACTGCTGGAATTCTAAGATCCCAATCATTTCTGTTAACATTGCAAACCTTCGTCAGAGCGTGTTCAAGGATCTTGTTAAAGGCCTCGACAGTTCCATTTTCCTGAGGATGATAGGCAGTAGTATTTTGATGATATACTTGAAATTATTCAGTCAATACCTCAATATTCTTATTTAGGAAATGTGATCCTTGATCACTCATAAGAATTCTAGGACACCCAAATCTTGACAATATGTTATTGAATATGAACTTCGCAGCTGTAGCAACGCTACAGGTCTTGACTGGTTGAGCTTCATCCCAACGAGTAAGGTAGTCAGTTGCTGTAATAATATATCTTGCTCTGGATTTCTTCGCAGGGGGGTTGACAGGTCCAAAAAAATAAATAGCCCACTTGTAAAATGCTTGTAAAGTTACATGTGGAACAAGAGGCATCTCATCTCTCCTAGATGGTTTGCGTGTCCTTTGACAGATGTCGCAGCTGTGGCAATACTCTCTTGCATCCTTATGAATTGTGGGCCACCACAATCCGGCTATCAGAATCTTCTGTGCTGTATATTTTTCTGCACCAGCATAGATCCAAATCCTAGGCTCTATCAAGCGTGGAGAGGGATCAAATCTTTGGAGGTGCAGACCTCTTCTTAAGTATTGCACTCAACTATCAGCTTTAATGTGATTCAGACCAAAAGGCACATTTTTTTATTTAAGGTTCACAAATAATATTTTTATTATTAATATTTAATACTATTTATGGCTGCATATAATATTTTTTATTTTGTTAGGAAAAAACATTAAAACATCTCCTCCATGCATAGTTTTAAAACCATGTGCAAGGCCCTCCTAAAATCATGAGTTGTTTAGGATGCCTTGCAGATGGTATTAAAACCATTTGCAACTACCTCCTAAACCATGTACAACAAAACCATGGGTTGTTTAGGAGGCCTTGCACATGGCTTTAAAACCATTTGTCAGGCCCTCCTAAACCATGTACAATAAAACCATGGGTTTTTAAGAGGCCTTGCACACGGTTTTAAAACCATGTGCATGACCAACATTTTTTTTGCGGATAATTCAATTTTTTATTTTTATTATTTTTTATTATTTTGTTAAGTAGAAACATTACAACATCTCCCCTATATTGTGTTGTTTTTCTCACGGACATTTTTTTTATGGCAGATAATTGAATTTTTTATTATTTTGTTAGGTAGGAACATTACAAAATCTCACCCATATTATATTGTTTTTGTGGCTGACATTTATTTTGGAAGATAATTAAAAGTTTTGTTTTTTATAGCCGACATCTATGTAACGTTATGAAACGTTACACAATGTTACGTAACGTTACAACGTTACAAGATCTCCCCCATACTGGGCTGTAGAGCACCTCTCGGTGCAATAATGACCTCCTGCTGCTCCAGAATTTGCCTCAACCAAAATCAATGGCCTTTCATGCTCTAGGACACATCTGCGCAGTATTTCATCTATCCCATCTTATATAGCTCTCCTGCTATTAAGGTAAATTCAACTGCTCTAACCACCAGCTGCTTCTTTTGCTGTGTTGTCATCTCAGCGGGTGTAAAACCTGTAGACAAGTACTGAACAATATCCTGAAAATAGTCATCAACCGTCTGGATGGTAAACAACTGGGCATCAGGAAGACCTTCGTCTAAACTAGTGGGCTCTTCTCCTGACTCAAGCCTCGACAAGTGGTCAGGCCCTAGGTTAAGTATTCCAGGCTTAACTATGATTTCAAAGTCATATTCATGAAATAGAATCAACCATTTGCATATCCTTCCACCTAACACAGGCTTGTTAACCAAATACTTCAGAGCAAAATGGTCAGTGAACATCTTAAAATGAGATCCTAACAGATAGTGTCGAAACTTCTGCAATGCATAAATGATAGCTAGACTTTCTCGTTCTATCGTAGTATAATTCTTTTCTGCTGTGGACAATTTTCTACTTGCAAAGGCAATAGGGTGATCAATATTACCTTCACCGGATTGAACTAATGCTATACCCAAAGCAATGGAGGATGCATCAACATGCACATGAAACTCCTTATTCCAGTCAGGGAATACTAAGATAGGGGCAGTTACCATCTTTTCTTTCAAAATATCCAAGCTTTCCTGACACTTAGGTGTCCACTCAAACTTAGTATCTTTCTTCAATTTCTTTTCCATAGGGGCTGTAATCTGAGCATATCCGTTAATGAATTTCCTGTATTATCCAGTATGACCAAGCGTAGTGCAAAGTTGCTTAGCAGACTTCAGAGGTGGCAAGTTCACAATAATGGCTATCTTTGCAGGATCCATCATCAATCCTTGCTTACACACAATGTGACCTAGCAGAATTCCAAAAGGTGCATAAAAGATACACTTTTTCAAGTTCAAGGAAATCTGATGCTGTCTACACTTGTCCAGCATACGTCTTAAACTAGTTATATGGTCTTTTAGTAAACCAAAGATAATCCAATCATCAAAATAAACTTCCAAGAATTTATGTATAAATTCCTTAAATGCAGTTATGATGGTAACCTGAAAATCCATCAGTAAAAGAGTACACTTCTTGACCTTCGACATTGTCTAAAACTTCATCTGTAAAGGGAGTAGGGAAAGGATCATGTAAACAGGAATCATTCAGCTTCCTTAGATCAATGTAGATTTCGATTTCTCCCTTGGTCTTCTTTTCTTGCACCACCATAGGAATGACCCATTCAGATTCTTCAACAGGCTCAATGATTCCTGCAGCAAGCATCTTATCTAGCTCCATTCTGACTTTGGATTTATACTTAGGGTTCAGCCTATAAGGGCATTGTTTCGCAGGCTTCGCATCAGGTTTCAAAGGGATTTTTATCACTCCTATATCACCAAGGATACCTTTAATTTCTGAAAACTTTGTCGGAAATAGGTCCTGATACTCATGGAGAAGTTGGGTCACTTTGCTCACCATTTCTTCATCCCAATAATCTCCAATGGTAGCATACTTAGGTTGTTCTTCTGATCCAATGTTTATTGTCCTTGTCTTTGAGGGCTGAGTCACTTCAGGTGCTTCGACTGCTGGTCCATGTACTTTGCAATGTCCTTCTAACTCACGAATGTTAATGTTGTGTGGATCATCAACCTCATCAATTGAGAGGTTATAACATTCTACTGCATTAGCTTCTTGTTCCTTCCAATTGGGTTGGTATTCAGTTATTTCTTTATCATCAAACACCTTAGTATGGATCAACATAATAGTTGTGCCTAAATCATGACAAACCTCATTAATAAAAAATGTGAGCACAAAACTATCAACAAGACTATCCGAACTTACAGTACCCTGACGAAGCTCGACCTCCATATACCAGTTCTTTGTTATAGGTTCCAGAGTGTGTATAAACCTATGTACACATTATTCACGAGATACATGCTTCCATGCTTCATAGAACTGCTCCAAATGTTCCTGAGGGCTAGTCTTATCATTAAACCTACTTCACACCTCTTGAGGTTGATTCCTGAATCTCAGGCGAAGGGAATTTTGACAAGCTTCGCAACTAGGAATGTAGTTTTTATGACCATTCCACCATCTAGCAGCTGTGGCTCTAAATACTGAATCTAGAGTCTGCATTTTCTATGAATCTGGTACCTTTTATAAGAATTTGATAATAAAATATTCTGGGTTTGTCAAGCCATCAAAAGTATGTAGGAATCTTGTCTATGAGACAATCCATCTGAGAGACTTGGTAATTCATGCACATCGATGTCCATGTAGTTCATAAAGTCTATTCTGCCAATTCTCTAGACCGTTGTCTGAATCAATCATGCAGGAGCTATCGCACTGCCAATCCATTATACCTTCAGCAGTAGGATCAGCATAATATTCTTCCTTAGCTGTGATGTTGTAGATATGATCAAAAAAATCCTAATCTTCATCTCTGAGTGGTTCTATGTACCTTTCTCCTTGATAAGGGTCCAATGGTACTATGACTCTCAAACCTTTCCCTTCAAAATTCATCTGTCTCTTCTTAAGGTTAATGACTGCATCATTGTCTATTTCCCACTCAATTCCTAGCAGGGCTGGGTAGGGGTTGCTATCATCAATTATCTCAATGAATTCAAAGTCTACTAAGGTACTAACTCCATCAATATCTATTGGGACACTAGGGAATATTCCTAGGGGCACAATCTTCTATTGATTAGCTAATCTCAACTGTATGGGGGACCACTCAAGGGTATATTTTCCCATTTGTTCCCATGTCTTCTTAGTTAGGAAATTTACTTCTGATCCCAAGTCCAAAATGACATCAGTCATTCACATTCTCCTATCTGAGCATGGAATCTCATTTCTCTTCCAGTTCTTCTGACTCTATTAACAATTTTTTCCTTACCAGAGCTTCGCTGAGGTTTGCAAGAGGCAATAATTTTCTGCAACTCATTTAAAGCATTCTGATTTCTTAAGAGATTCATACAACTCTGTAAAAATGATGAAAGTGTACTTACTTTATCCGTCGAAGCTTATGGATGCTGTAACAGCTGTTGACACTGTTGCGCAGGTGCTACTGATGTGCTTGGATTAGCAAAGTCTTTCTTGGCTTCCATAAATGTCTCTTTTTCTCTTTCAACATCAAATGCTGGGAATTTCTATGGGGTCTTACGAACCCAAGCCTCGTCAGGCTGTTTCTCCTTATTCTGCACTTGCGTCGTAGCTCCACTTCTTGTAACAACGTTAATGGATGGGACAGGTCTTTGCTCTACAGTAATCATCTGAATATTCTGAGTAGGAGCACTATTTCTTTCTTGAATCTTGGCTATCAGCTGTGGGCATTGCTCAATCACATGATCAACTGCTCTACAATATCTACTTGTCGTAGTTGGGTTCTGACAGTCTCTAGCTAGATGTCCTGCCTGGTTATAGTTATAGCACACAACCTAGCCTCATCCTCTTCCAGACATACCACCACGACCACGACCTCCAAAAGTACCTCGACCTGATGTACTACCACGGTAACCATATCCATCGTTGCCTTGTGCATCGTTTTGTACCCTATAAGCATCATATGTTCGTTCTCTCATGAGGTCAAAGCTGCGACATTCATCTTCGTTGTTTCCAACTAACTTACAGAACTTGCAATAGGGGTTCTTAGGGACTTACACATATCTCTGCAGCAGATAGTAGTCTTTAGGTCGATGCTAGCCAGTTGTCCTACAGATATCACAATATAGAACACTAGGGTTGAATGGGTTTGATGCACCAATATTCAGGTACTTTCTTAACGCAGGACACTGTTCCTTGTCGTAACCTTCCGTCCTACATCGTGTACTGTCACCAAAACTCCTCTAGAATGGCTTTCCCTTTCTTCATGTCATGAATCTCTAGAGCCATTTCTTCCAACTGCGCTTGTATTTGGGCTATTCAAGAATTATCTTCAACAGGAGCGGTTTCAAGTTTCATAGAAATTTTCAAAGCCTTTTGCTGATCAGCAACCTTCTGTTGCATAAGTGGAGTCCTGATATGAGGTAAGAGGGCTACAATGAACCATTATTTATGCTGCACTGGTCCAATAGTGAAACTAACTTAATCTAGCATAACTTTGAACCTCTGATCAAAGTCCCAAACTGATTCTCCTTGCCTCTGCTGAATCTCTTTCAGTTCAGTTATACACGGTGACTCTAATTTAGGATTCTTGAACTCTTTGATCATTGCTGCTTTAATATCAGCCAATACATGGTTCTGAGTACTGGAAAAATTCATAAACCAGGTCAAATCTCGGTCTCTAAAAGAAGTAACCAACTGCGCTCTTCTTATATCTTGATCCATAATGTTCTTAGCAGTCCACATGACTTCACATAAGAACCAGAACTGTTCTGGATCCTTCGATCCAGTTCCTTTGAAGACTGGGAGATTGATGTCATCATTCATATGGGCCATTGCGAATCTAGGGGGAGAGGGAGGGGGACTGGTAGTAGGTAGGGGGGAACTTACTGGGGTAGACTGACCTGCGACAGGAATACTCGGGTTAGGGTTACTTTCAGACTGCGACGGGTTCTCAGGGATAATAGGTCTTCGCTGCGGGGTTACCAGAGGGTTTCTAACAGAAGGTGTTTCTTTGAGCTCCGAATCTGCTGGAATTATAGGGGTATACTTAGTATTCTGACCTAGGGTATAGGATCCAAAATTTCTCTTGTATCTTTTATCGCTTCGCAGCAAACCACTTTTCTCGTCGAAGTCACTTTCGCTTCCAAACATAAGTTAGTACTACTAAATCTAACAGTCTGATTCAATGAGCAATATACCTTTTTCATCCAAGAGAATTTTATATTTCAAATTAAATGAATTCAAGTACTTACCCCTTGGTCCTTTGAAAAACTGTTGTTCATCTTTGCTAAAGGAATTACTTGTGTCGATGGCGAACTTCATCACAGATGCTTCAAGGGTTTGTGTTGCCAGAAATCAACAACTCGGGATATCGAGTTGTTCACCCTTTTCAATATATTAATCCTTGCGGGGTTCCACTCAGGAAACTATTCTTCCTTGAAGTTTGTCTTTCTTTCTGTCAACCTAGATAACCACTGGTGCAATTCTATGTGGATGCTAGCAAATAAAATTTCATAAACATCAGAAAAAACTTACCTTTGTAAAAAGTCGTTTGAACTACAACGAGGATCTTTATTTTATTGTTCAGTAAATTTTAGATAAGTCTCTTCAATCCAATCACTGATTTATTTTACGGAGGGCCTCCAAAACATATCCCTCTAGGTACGACATAGATCCCTCTTGAGCAGATACTGAGTTCAACCGGCAACAGAACCAATTTGTTAGGTTTAGGGCAGACTCGGGTTCTATACTTTTGTCTTCGCACCAAAAAAAGACCCACAGTGTTGGCCCTTTCGGCAAAAACCTGCGAACAAGTTGCAGTCTCACCCGAAACAGCTATAGGGTGCTACAGAATCAGGTTTCTACAAGCAGAAGAGGGATATTACTGTACCCTTAGCCTTTAACAAATAATAATTATACAATACAGAGCCTCAACATTCACTTATATAGCTTTATAGCTAGATAAACAAATAGTGACTTGCTTAACCCATAACTGGGAATTCACAGTGAAGTTAATATTTAGCAGTGATCTTACTTTATCAATTATCTACTTATCAATGCATAAAAGAACATAACAAAACAACACAAAAGAACCACAACATAAGATATAACTTGGTTAACCCCGAGTGTAGGGGCTACGTCCACAGAACTATGTTTATATTCAACTCTTTACAAAAACCACAATTCTGATCTACGCACTCAGCTGCAGATCCCTTCAATTCCCCAAAGTTGTGCACTCAGCTACAGATCTCTGCGCACACAGCTGCAGATCTTCTCAATCACCAAAAACCCTTTGTGCACATAGCTGCATAGGTCGTCCATGCACACAGCTGGAACTTAACCTTTCTTACAAAACTAGGCCTTAGCTTCACATCAAATCCTCTTACATCAAAATCCTAACCTAAATCCTTTACAAAAGTGCCTATTTATACAAGTGCAATTATTACAAAACCATGGGATTAAACCATGGGCACCCCGAAACCATAAAACCTGGGCTTAAACCATGGGTTAATTACAAAAAGAGGGCTTTGAATCAACCCCGACACCCCTAAGACTATTTTGAGTCGCAACTCCGCTTACAAGCTTCCACAAAAACTGCAGAGTTACCAAAATTAAGGACCATCAAGGTGCGCGCCCCAACATTCATCCGAAGGAAAAACAATGTCTAAGAAGTCATCAGAATATAAATATTTCTCTGCCCAAGCAAGAAGATACACTTCATCTAACTCCTCTACGACTGTAGAAGGAGTCACAACAAGATGGACAGTGGTGTTAACGATAGCTTGGTAAGTCACATCCACTATAGACAAGGACAAATGAGGTTTGTAATAGGAAGGAAGGACCCAAGGATCCATTCTATAGACAATTGTAGCGATATAATTTCCTACATTGGTAGAACCTAGATAATTTATACAGGATGGGATATAAAATGTTCCCATTAACAATGCATAGATACCAAACACCAAGATCTCATTAATCGGTTTGACTTGATCAACCAATGGTACAATCAACTCATTAGTTTCCAAATGGCCCTTTTGAGTGAAACTGGGTTGGTCAATAGTAACCAACTTCCCTTCGTGTGGAAATACTACCACCCAAAGAAATTCTGAGGAAATTGCACACATAGCGTAAGTCCATATTCTCCCTAGAAGTAGTTTATATTCCAATGGAGCATCAAACAACTCCACTTCAACACCCACTACTTTCCTTGCCAACTTAATCTCAAAATCTGGTAGGATACCATGCGGAAGAAAAGACCATCCGTCAAAAGTAGTAAGTAAGGTGCTTGATGGAACTAGCTCTAGGGAGCCTAAATCCTTCAAGAAAGAAAGAGACATCACACATGTGGAAGCACCTTCATCAACAATGGTCTATCCAATGGTTTTACCACCATGAACAACATCTATTGACAAAGACACATGATATGGTAGGTGCATATTGATATTTCAGAGATTAAATTTTTCCATCAGACTCGAGGAATCCATACTTCCTAAAGCTGCTAAAAGGGCATCCCACTGAGTAGGACAAATCTGAAGCAATTCCAATGCAGACATTTCACAAGAAGTTTGGGCCAAATATTCCACCACAGAGTAACTAGAAGCATCCCTAGAGTTTGGATTGTGAAATGCTTTTTTAAAGACACCTTTTGGTGTATTAGTGATCCGGATTTATGCATGAACAAAACGGAAGAACATATACAGAATCATAGTAACAAACATTTTGCAAAGATAATAGAGATACAGTAAACACATATTCTATTCAATGGCAGAAATAGAATAGACAGTAATACAATTGCTAGAATGGTGGTAGCTATCTCTGAGAAGAGATGTGGCCGCTATGCTCATTCATTCCAAGATTCATACAAAATGAGGCCAAAGGGGCCTATTTATAATAAGAATGAGGTGAGAACCCCAAAAGTCCAAAACATAACCCTAGAAGATGAATCGTCATAAAGTTTGTGGCCCCACGGTGGTAAGTTGAACAGTCAACTTCCCGGGGTCATAACTTTTGCATACGATCTCCGATTTGGGCGTTCGATAGCTCGTTGGAAAGGTTTGTCTAAGATTTACAATTTTTGGTCAACAAAATGCGTGCCAATGGCAACCATTTCGTCCGAAATCTCCAAAAAACGTTTTTTAAGGCCTCAAAACGGCCCCGAAAGTTTAGGACTCAAAAACCTACAAAAAAATAACTAGGAAACTGCCACAATGGACAATTGTTTTGAGCTAGTGTAATAGGTGGGTGGCCACTGATCTCCATCTAGATAAATCCTCCCTCCTTAGGAAGAAATGTTCTCCATTGCATCGAATCCCATATCATATCTCGAACTGTGTGTTGATTTGATCTCCTGGTGCGACATTTGTTGAAGTGAAGAGGCTGTTTTTGTTTGGCATCCCGAGAGGGCTGTAATTGTTGTCTGGATGATTTGTTTCTAGATGAGCACCTTGAATGCATGGCCTTGCATCGTAGATCTACTCGGATAGATGAGGAAACAATGGCTCTGTCTTCTTCTTGTGTCTAATGAGCAGAGAAACCCTATGCAAAGGGTGCAGAGGTCTCTGTGATCTTATGTTCTCCTTCAGACGCAATTGTGAAGAGGAATAATTTTTTGGTGTGGGAGCTTATCTTCCTACCCTGCGAGACTGTAGCAGGTGCAACTATCTATGGGATCCGATAGAGTTGTCCTCCCAAAGTGACAATGACACTGCGAGGCCGTGACTCATATACAGCATGATGCTTCCACATATATGGTTGTCCTAAAAGAACATCACATAATTCAAGTGGGGTCACATCACACAGTACCTCATCTTTGAAAGGATTGATGCCATATGCTAGGAGGCATTGTTGAGTAATGTGGATACCTCATCTTTGGCTTAGCCAACCGATGCTGTAAGGTTGCGGGTGTGGTGTTGTCGGAAGCTCCAATCTCTTGATGACTTCTGTTGAAATCATGTTCTTTTGGCTGCCGTTGTCAACAACAAAATGTAGAGGCATCCCCTTCACCCACATCTGCGAGTGGAATAGGCGCTCCTCTGCCTCTGACTCTTCAGGATCCTTGAGTTGAATTTTTGCGGTAGCAACAGTGATAGTGGGGTCTGCATCAATGATATTCCTCCCATTGTGTGGGGCTATGGCATTGGGTTCAGAATCAGAATCAGGATATGATTATGAACATTTGATCTCGGCCACTAATGACTGCTTTGAGCGAAATTCATCAGTGTTGTACCAAAGGCTTTTATGAAATTCGCACCACTTACTAGTGTCCTTGTTTGTCTTTCGATCTCCCTTCTTTGCTTGTGGTAGGGACTAGTTGTCATTTTATTTTGCTGTGTTCTATGGGCCAGGGTTTCCCTTGCCTTGCTTCTGTGGTGAATTCGCAGGTCCAGAGTCTCGCTTGTTCTTTTGTCAAAATTTCCCCTCGATTTTGACAGCATACCGATAGGTGGATCCAAGTGAATATATGTTGTGGAATTCCATCTCAGTTCGGATGTATCGATGTAGACCACTGCGATATTTCAAGATTACGTGCCGCTCAGAGTCTTTGATACTCAGCCTTGTCTGCAAGGTATGAAATTTGTTGGTGTACTTCGACACTGTCTGGTCCCTTTCTTGATGCAGAATGGTCCATTTTGTGTACTAGTCATCATAGTTTCCCACAGGGTAATACTATTCCTTGACGACATCTATCAAAGAGGCCCAAGTGGCATTTGTTTCAAATATTCCAGACTCGTCTAATGAGTTTTTCTCACAATAAGTACCCCACCAATTTTGGACATGGGGGACTTCCTTAAGGAGCGCAAAGGTGATCTTTTCTCTGTCGAAAAAATTGTGGACAGAGAAATACCCTTCTAGAACATTCAACTAATTATCCAGGGCATCTGCATCAATTTTTCCTTCAAATAAAGGAATATCAAAGTTAACTTGTACCTTAAAGGGAGTTGCATCCCCGAACCGGCTGCTTGTTGAAGATGCACTTGCCATTGCTGGCATTCGCTGAAGGATTTGGGTGAAAGTATCCATTATCTCGTTCCTCTGTCGCTCGAGGGATTCCTCAAGAAATGACTTGATAGGATCTCCTGCTCCATCATCTCTCTTTTCTTCCACCATGGGAGGTCGTTTGGGACGGTGAGAATGATCAAGTGAAACTAGTTCGAGACCAAACTCTCTGTACTCGGACCTCGTCGGGCACATGTGCCAAGAAACAATCAAAGAACAGATTGCTCTGATACCACTGATCCAGATTTATGCATGAATAAAATGAAAGAACATATACAGAATCATAATAACAGACATTTTGCAAAGTTAACAGAGATACAGTAAACACATATTCTATTAAATGGCGAAAATAGAATAGACTGTAATACAATTAGTAGAATGGTTGTAGCTATCTCTGAGAAGAGATGTGGCCGCTACGCTCATTCATGCCAAGATTCATACAAAATGAGGCCAAAGGGGCCTATTTATAATAAGAATGAGGTGAGAACCCCAAAATTCCGAAACGTAACCCTAGAAGATGAACCGTCATAAAGTTTGCGGCCCCACGGTGATAAGTTGAACAGTCAACTTCCCGGGGTCATAACTTTTGCATATGATCTCTGATTTGGGCGTTCGATAGCTCGTTGGAAAGGTCTGTCTAAGATTTAAAATTTTTGGTTTGACAAATGCATGCGTATGGCAATCATTTGGCCCCAAATGTCCAAAAAAATTTTGTTTAAGGCCTCAAAATGGCCCCGAAAGTTTAGGACTCGAAAAAGTGCAGAAAAATAACTAGGAAACTGCCACAATGGACAATTGTTTTGAGCCAGTGGAATAGATGGGTGGCCACCAATATCCATCTGGATCAATTAGGCATTAGTTCGATAGGTTTCTCGATCGTGAGAGGGTTAGAGGTTTCATGAACAGACTCACCCCTCTTAGGGGCCTCTATTTCAAAATTCTTATTTCTCATCTAGAGAAAGGTACTAGATTGTACCATGTTGATATAATTTTGGTCATGGGGAGCATTAGCAGTGCTCCTGGTTACATTAGAAACTAAAAATCCATTCTGTCCTTGGGGAAATGGATCCTTCAGGACAACTGGTTGTTGAGTTTTTAGTAGCTTATGAGCTTGATCAGTGAGAGGGAATTGATGAGTCAAGTGATCTCCCTAGAACGACTTCCAGGGAAACTTCACCTTCTTCTTATCCTTATTACCCCCATTAGCATTGTTCGTGAGCTTAGGCTTGTTTTGATTTCCCTCACCTCTCTTCCCTTTCTTATTTTTCCCACCGGGATACTGATTGTCCTTTCAGGAAGATTGTGAATAAAAATTTGCATTTTGGGGTGAGGGGGAAACCTTTGCTGCCTCCATTGTAGACTTCTTCATTGACAAATCATGGAGTTGCTTAGCTAGTGACACTATAGTGTGAGAATTAACTGGACTGACCACACCATCAGCATGGGGTCCAAGGTTGGGTTTCTCGATACTATGGGTAGACTGCGGTGCCTCAGGTGTGATTTCATATAATATCCTAGACTCAGCATATATCAAATCTTTATTTTGGGCACTAAGGATAGCCTCTTCTTTAGTGGTCAACCCCTAAGTGGATACATCCTTATATATATAAGGAAACACATATTTTAGGAACCACTCTAACAAGAATTTGGGGGGAATGGTGGCTTTAATGAGCCTCTTTTGTCTTCACCACTCTTGGATATGATCTGAGATATGCGTTGCTTTGTCTTGCCAAAAGGTAGACAATAAATCTGTGTTAGCATCATACCGAATAGGAAGCTGGAAGTGGTTAAGGAATACATTCGCTAAGTCCGAAAAATTTTCAAACACAACAGAGGGAAATTAAATATAACACTTTACTGCCACAATAGTCAAGGTTCTTTGAAAAAGCCTCAACCGAGCGGTGTCTTCATTCAGTGAGTTTTAATAGCACCACAAGTGAAAAGTGGTGATATGGGAACCTGGATCTTCACCATATTTTCCCTCAAACTTGGGAATTTCTGAGGGTAGTTTGCTAGGAACAAGTGGCTAAGTGGCACTATGTCTCACCAGGTCATTTATTAACTTAGAAAAATACCACAAGTTTAAAGTTTCCAGGAAAGGAAATTTAGGCCGAATCAGAGCTTGAAAAGCTAGTGTCTAGAGGTAGAGGGGCTTGCCCCGTGGTTCTCAAATGTAAAGGTGGGGTTTCCCCCAGCCACCAGTTGTGAAGTAGTTGGACTAGTTTGAAATGGATTCCACCCATTAGCTAATGGAGTACTTGTGTGTGGTGTAGTGTAAGTGGTTTGAGCTGCTCCAGATGAAATTGGAGTCTGAAAGATAAGAGAAAGTATCCCTCAACTAAACAACAAAAAGTGAGAACTTGTGAATGGGAATGAAACTGGTGTCTGGAAACCTTGAACATAAGAGTTTGTGTTTTCAAACTACATCCCCACATATGCAGGTGTAGGGCCTACATAAGGAGTGGATGGGGGAATATTCCCCCCATTCCATGGGAAACCATGGAAAAAAGAAGAGGATCCAATAGGACCACTCTGCGTAGTATGCATGAAAGAGGTGGAAGAAAAAGGTGCACTACGAATCCCAATGACCACCCCAATAGAAGAGCCTACTACATTCAAGGAATCTGGTGGTTGAACCACCCGACTACTTGGTGATACAAGTGTAGAAAGTGTATTCGTTCTCGAAGCACCCACTGGGGGAGGTGGCACTCCTTCACCAAAAATGGCTAAAGTGGGGATAGAAATACCCTTTCCAGATATAGCCATGAATATGCTCATAGGAACACCAATCACAAGTGAAGTAAAAGGAATAACTTGGATGATCACATGATCATTTAATTCAATAATAGGAAGGTTAAAGTTCCTTGCAAACTCATCATCCTGCAAGTCTTCAATCTCCATTGCATTTGTATCAACCTGATTAATCCTAATTTCTAGTTCACCTAGAACTTTGCTATCTCCTACCATTTCAAATGAACCATTAATATCTAATATTCGCCTTTGAGGGGGTGGTGGAGGCTCCACTGGGATAAATAGAGGAAGGTTTTGCAACCTTCTTGACCTTCAAAGAGCTTGATCCTCCACAGCTACAAATTGAATATTCACACACCTAAAGGCTGACTAAGCACAGACAAACCACACAACACTCAGTAAAAAATTCCTAAAGCAAAAACATACAAAAAGGTATAAAATATTCTTTCCAAAACAAAGATGATAAAATGTTACTTGGTGTCCCTATAGATGTTCTTAAGCATAAGCGGAGGAATCACCCAACCACTTTCCCACACCTTCTATCGGGGTTACCTTCCAAGCCCATCCAAGGTAGACCAGAAATAGCCTTCCAGTATACGTGTGTATGAACCCTAATGTCAAAGAGACTAAAGGCTACCACAAATACACTGAGAGTCTAGGGGGGCAGTCGCAATCCAGATTCGTACACATGTGTAGGGTAGAAAAGTTGGAAACCCTATCAACAGTGGCACCACACGGGGATGAATAGGCGGTATTGAAAGAAGTCCTCAGATGCATAAAAATCTTGGTCTATGCTCTAACAAGGAATTAGAGGGTTACCTCCTCAGTCGAGGTCCTCATGTGGCCTCGTGCTTAACTCCTATGTGAGAGGGGATTCCTAGAAACACTTAATATAAAGGAGTATTTACCTAGTGATTGACCAACTACATCTCAAGTCAAATAATTATGGACAGTTAAAACTTCCTAGTCCACAAGGCTAGCCTAAGCTAGTCCGTTTATGAACCTAGAAAAGAGAAACTTACTAATAATTTTTAATTATATTTTTCTTTTTAATAGGTTGTTTTTAGTCAGAAGCAGTGGTGTGAAACTTGTATGGTGTTATGGCATCGATAAAAGAAAGCAAAAATGATGTATAAAAGTAAATTTTCAAAGCAAATTGCAACTACTAAGACAACGTTTTATTTTCTTTTTGTAAATGAAAGCTAATGAATTTAAAACTAAGTATGAGAAACTACAAGACTTTTTAAGAATTTGTGAATTTTTCCTTGAAAAATAGCAAAAACAAAATACTAAATGCAGCCTAATGCAAAAGAATAATTCTTTTTTGTCTTTTCTTTTAAAAAAACTTCAAAAATTACAATGCAACTGAATGCAAAACTTAATTTTTTTGACTAATCTAAGAATATAGTAGTGAAATGAGGCAAAAGGATCCCAAAGTATCCTACTTCAACCAAAAGGAAGAATGCTGGATAAAACCCTGACTTGGAGGAACTATCAAACTTACCAGTTCACTAGATCCACAAAAAGAAGAGTGACAAACTCAGACTATGAGTAGCAGTACAAAGCATAAAGAATTCAAGGACTTGATCAATGACCTAGAAAACAAGCACCCAAACTTACAAACCAAGCAAGAGGACCACCAACACTCACCAATGAAAGAAAATCAAACACCAAGGCTCAAGGACTTGAAGAAATCAAATGAAATATGTGATGTATAGACCTCAGACTCACATAGTCATGTCATAAGTAGAACCCTCTCAAGAAATCAAAAGGACATAATACAAGGACAAGAAAACCCTACTGAAACTAAATAATTCTACAAGAAACTCATGACTGACTATACAGACAACCCGCGTATGACACACGACTGTCTAGACTGCAACCCGCGTGTACAAGGTGAAACTCCCTATGCAATGTACGCATTGGTAATGCTTCATCCCACAAGGAGTTTGGGCCAAAACTAGAAAAAGTATCTTGAAAATGTCAAACCATAAATCAAAGAAAAAATAAGACAAATCACACCCAGAATCAAAGAAAAGAAAATACTTGTAAGATAACCTAAAGAACGAATCCATAGCAGGCTAGACTGCCCATTGGAGTCACCAGTTCTGTTTTTCAGGACAATGCACCCTTGTAACCTAGGGTCTCTCGGGTTACCAACTTACTAAGACACTTGCACACAATCATCTTATGTAGAAATTGAAATAGGAATAGGAAGGAGACTTGGAAAACATTGTTTGTGATGATTGATCAAAGCTTTGTCTTCTCCTGCTTTCAGTATTTTCCAAATCTTCCAGGGATTCTCTAATTCACCTACAAAGAACAAATTCTTCCAGCAATATATTATATATATATATATATAAATGGTTAATAAGATGTATTTTGATAATAAATAATTAAAGCAATTCATAATCCATCATATACAAGAATACAACAATACAAAGATTTGAAGAAGAACTTTCTTTATTATAAACAGAGAATGGTCAGATTACAACCCAACTTCTTAAACAAGGACTCCTCTACAAACCGAGGACATACCACTAGCATACATTTTCTCTTCTAGGAATGATTGATTAGCCCCATCCCAAGACTTCTATTTATACATGGGGAAATAGAGAGGTTTTGATGGTTAAGATGGTTGAGACAGTTGCGATAGTTATGATTAGGGACACAACTAATATCGACTAATCATGATTTATATTTTTTATCATTAATTTAAGGTACATGCGAGTATTAATATAGGAAAGGCACATGTGACACACTACTTTCTCAAAGTAATCTCACGTGTTGAATGTACATGCATGTTGCAATACAAACACTCGCGTGTGACATGTAGGTTGCGATGCAAATACTTGCATATGCAACCCTAATCACAAAATAAAAATATATGAAGTTGGTCAGGAGATTATGTATCAACAGTCATGCACATGTATAGTGTTTTGGCTACTTTAATCCTATTTGTCCTTTTGTGTCCCGACATATTGGACATCGATAATCGGACAGTGAAGTGCCATTTCGATTGTTAACAACATGGAAGTATCGGAAAATGCTCATCCTAGAAGAAAATTATCTAGAAGGATTTATAAAGGATGAATTTTCAGAATGAGAAGGAGATGAAGCTCATGCCAAATACAAGAAGGATATGATCAAGGCTAAGAGGATCATAGATGACTCCATCAAAGATAACTTGATTCCTCAAGTATCTTCAAGGAGTACATCAAAGGAAACGTTTGATGCTCTATCCAACATATTTAATGGAAATAATATTAATAGAAAGATGACTTTAAGGAATCACCTCAAAATTTTAAAGGCTCAAAATTCAGAAACCATGCAATCATACTTCACACGAGAATCTCAAATCAAGGAGTAGTTGAAGAAGTAGAAATTGTAATGACCACCTTGAATGGTATTCTAAGAGACCAGGAATGATTTATTCGAGGAATATGTTCAAGGAGAAGAAATAATAAAAACCATAGAAGAGAAGCTAAATGAGAATGAGGATTAAGATTTGGAAGTCCATACCAAAGGCAAGAACAATAGGAAGAGTTATGACCATCCTCCTAGAAAATTTCAAGGGTTTAAGAATTCCAACAAAGAATTCTCAAATTATGAATGTTTCACTTGTCACAAGATGGGACACATTGCTATAAATTGTCCCATTAAGGAAGAACAAGTCAATAATAGGAACAAAATATTCCAAGCCAATGCTGCTGAAGACAATGAAAGAACTAAGGAAAATGAAGTTTCATGCGAAGAATATGTCTTGAACTCTAGACTGAAAAGTTCAGTCTCACCAAGGAATACTAGTTAGCTAGTAGACAATGGTGCCTCCAAACACATGGCATGTTACAAGGAATCACTTTCATGTCTTATACAAAAGCAGTCCCCATACAAGGTAATGCTTGTAGATGATTATCAATATCTCATCAAAGGAATGGGAGAAGCCTCCTATAAGTTGGACTCTGGAAATTCCATGAAGATGAAGGATGTCATGTATGTCCTAGGATTAAATAAGACTCTCCTTTCTATCTCATCCTTAGATAATAAAGTTTTCAGATTTGATTTTGTAGATGGTGAAGACCTCATATGGATAAAAGGAAAAACTATATATGATGTAGTAGTGATTGGAGTTGAAGAAGGAGGACTCTACAGATTAAAGGGGCATGTATATTAAACACTGATGACTTGTACCATAAGACCATGTGATCTATGACACATAAGAATTACTCATGTACATTACAAAGCATTGGAAATTGTGAGCAACGTTGTGATAGGTATACCAGAGATTCAGATAAATCATGAAGGGGTGTGCTAAGGATGTGCATAAGGAAAGAACACTAAGAACCTGCTGGGTGCTAGAAATTCCATTTTTTCCTAATCTTATTTATCCCCTTTTCCCTAATTTTCCCTCTAATTTATAACCAAGTCATTACCTTTCCCAAAGAACAAGCATGTATTTGAAAGGTATAGTTCGTTATTTATCTCTTTCACCAATGCTTCATTTTGATTACGGTTATGATATTTATCTTTGAATTGCGTTGACATGTAATCGGTTTTATAAGTAAAGTTTAGAATCTCTAGGTGTAGCAGCTCTCTAGACTTGGGAGGTAAATAATTCTTGGCATCGGTTTCCTTTTTATGATCCGGTCGAATTCGTTGATGAGATAACCTCATATGTGCTTCCATGTAGCTAGCTAAAATTGCCCAAGCATCTTTCTTCATCATCTAGAACACATTTGGCCTTTGAATAGTTCAGATTAAAAGTTCATTCATGATTATGAACTAATTCCATGTAATGTAATAATAGTTGTAACTATTTTTGTTTTATTTGGTAGCCTGAATATCGTAGATATTTATGTCTTCTCGATATTAGTGGATCTGAACTACTTCATCCCTATATAAGTATGACGAGGCAACTAGAGCCAGGGGGTTCGCAATATTGTAGAAGGATTGTATCAAGAGGATACTGTAACTGTAATTTGCTCATTTTAATAAAGGAGCAACAATTCTCAATATGTTCTTGTTGTATATTTCATTAAGCCTTTAACAACACCTTTTTTTGAAGGTCAGGTCCCACCTTTTTACAAAGTTGCTAGTATTAGGAGATGTTGTAGTTTTACTTATTTTGTCTTGGTGTGGAATTTCAGCTGAATACATTAGTAGATTGTTGCAATAGTATTTATTATATAATTGCATTGATATACTTTCTTTTGGTTTGCTGCAATAATGTGGTTTGAATAGTCAACTATGTAAAATATATTTTTTCTTTATGAAAAGTGTGCTAATTAAGTATATATGTTACAATCATGCTCAACTCCTGCGTCTTGTTGTCATTTATCTTTCTTCGAGTTCACTGAATTAGATAGATAATTATTTTTGTGAATTGGTTGTTTTAGAAATGGTTTGTGATTGTCTTGATTTGGTAATTTGTGATTTAACTTCTTGCAAAAGAAATTCTAGTTAATTCATTCTTAGATCAGTAATTGTAGAATGTGTACTATAGGAATCAAGAATCCTTTGATTTACTAGATTGATAATTAAGATTGGTTTTCACAGGGAGTTGAGTTGACTGAGCAGTTATTAGGATTGAATGATCTACATTTCATTAATCAACGACTAAATTGTTTATGCATATATTTTGTCTAGTTACCTTTGAAATAACGAGACTTTCGTCGGTAAAAAATATATATTGAGCAGTTTGCTTGTTACTAAAATTAATGAGCATATAGAGTGACCAACATTTGGGCATCGTTGTTAGGGAAGGTAATTGGTAGACATATATAGTAGTTGATTGGTTCAATTTCTTTAGTAATTTTTATTTTCAGGGTTACGGGGATGATAAGACATAGTGAAGAGCTACGCATCCTTCAGCACACCAAATGGGTTCCTACCCCGATGATCATGGATGATTAATTAATATTTTATGAATACAAGAATAACTCAATGGGAAACCCCCAAAATAAATAACTTTGCAGGTGGAGGAGGTCGCTGCTCAACCCACACCTAGAAAGGCCGAAATTTATTAATGATTCTTCTACTGGAACCTTATATCGAAGATCATATTCTATAAGGAGAAGCCATGTTACTTCTATTTTGGATTCATTCATATAAATTGTGGAGAGACCACTAGGTGATATAACCCCATATGGTATCGCTAAGCTGACTCCATAGGATAGGGGAAGTTCTGTGGGGGCAGACGAACTAGACAAGGTCTATCAAAGCAATGGGTAGCATGTTACTAAAGAAGAGTGGTTGTGGTTTCAACAAGAATTCAAAGATCATAAGAAGCAAGAAGAGAAAGAGGAAGAGTAAATCATGACTAACGAACGTCACCATGAAGATCGTGAAGAAGTAGTGGGGGGAAATGATAACGACAATGGAAACAATCAACATGCAGAGACAGTTTCTATGCTTTAGTTCCCTATTCGACAGACAACTGGAAAAGCGCCCATGAAAAATATTTCACCTTTAGTACTACTGAAATTCCATGGTAGGTATACAAAAGATATAGGTGAATTCCTTTTCGAATTTGATATTCTATGTCAAAGCTATGATTATATCTCTAGTGAGAAGAAGTTGAAATTATTTCCTGCCACCATGAAAGGAAACTCTCTACGATTTTTTATGAGTTAGGGTGGTGAAAATATTACAACATGGGATCAAATGAAACACGTATTTCTTGTGAAGTACCAAGATTATTGCGGGAATAAGGATAAGAGAGAGAAACTATTTAAAATGATGAATAAAGATGATGAAATCTTAGAGGAAATTGTAGAAATACTCATATATAATAAGCAAAAATCAATCCATACAGATATTGGGAGGGATGTCCTTAAAATTATTTTCTTGTGAGGGATAATAGAAGACTACCTTGATATGCTCAATTTATTAGGAAAGGGACACATCTCCAAGGAATATTTTGATCATATTATGGATCTATGTTGAAGATACTCTAGAGGGTATTCTAGAAAATGTATAAGGGAATACGATGTCTTTACACGAGCACAAAATTCATCTATTGGAGGGGCTACTCGTGCATATATAAGTAATCTTCTTGAAAATTTTAAAATTGATATGATGAGTTCTATTTCCTCACAATTGGATTTCATGAGAGAAAATAAGAAACAAGCAGTAGAAGATATGGTACTTGGTGTATTATTCCCTAAGTGTATAAAGAGGCAACCGCTGAGGGAATGCCTGGTTGACAAGGTGGAGGTATGTCGTCTGTGCGATTTGGATCATGGTACTAAATATTTCCCTTCACTGCCAAAAGTCAAAGAAGTATTTCAAGAATCCACCATGGACACAAAGCAAGCCTATTTTATCTCACAAAAGAAGCCTTAGCAACCTCAAATTCTAGGTATGAATTCAGACCCTACATCTTTTAATTCTTGGAATAACATGAATAATCAATTCCCTCCAAAATATTCATATCCTAATGTATGGTGGCACCCACCAGCAGAACCTATCAAAGCAATGGGTAGCATGTTACTAAAGAAGAGTGGTTGTGGTTTCGACAAGAATTCAAAGATCATAAGAAGCAAGAAGAGAAAGAGGAAGAGTAAATCATGACTAACGAACGTCACCATGAATATCGTGAAGAAGTAGTGGGGGGAAATGATAACGACAATGGAAACAATCAACATGCAGAGACAGTTTCTATGCTTTAGTTCCCTATTCGACAGACAACTGGAAAAGCGCCCATGAAAAATATTTCACCTTTAGTACTACTGAAATTCCATGGTAGGTATACAAAAGATCTAGGTGAATTCCTTTTCGAATTTGATATTCTAGGTCGAAGCTATGATTATATCTCTAGTGAGAAGAAGTTGAAATTATTTCCTGCCACCGTGAAAGGAAACTCTCTACGATTTTTTATGACTTAGGGTGGTGAAAATATTACAACATGGGATCAAATGAAACACGTATTTCTTGTGAAGTACCAAGATTATTGCGGGACTAAGGATAAGAGAGAGAAACTATTTAAAATGATGAATAAAGATGATGAAATCTTAGAGGAAATTGTAGAAATACTCCTATATATTATGCAAAATTCAATCCATACAGATATTGGGAGGGATGTCCTTAAAATTATTTTCTTGTGAGGGATAATAGAAGACTACCTTGATATGCTCAATTTATTAGGAAAGGGACACATCTCCAAGGAATATTTTGATCATATTATGGATCTATGTTGAAGATACTCTAGAGGGTATTCTAGAAAATGTATAAGGGAATACGATGTCTTTACACGAGCACAAAATTCATCTATTGGAGGGGCTACTCGTGCATATATAAGTAATCTTCTTGAAAATTTTAAAATTGATATGATGAGTTCTATTTCCTCACAATTGGATTTCATGAGAGAAAATAAGAAACAAGCAGTAGAAGATATGGTACTTGGTGCATTATTCCCTAAGTGTATAAAGAGGCAACCACTGAGGGAATTCCTGGTTGACAAGGTGGAGGTATGTCGTCTGTGCGATTTGGATCATGGTACTAAATATTTCCCTTCACTGCCAAAAGTCAAAGAAGTATTTCAAGAATCCACCATGGACACAAAGCAAGCCTATTTTATCTCACAAAAGAAGCCTTAGCAACCTCAAATTCTAGGTATGAATTCAGACCCTACATCTTTTAATTCTTGGAATAACATGAATAATCAATTCCCTCCAAAATATTCATATCCTAATGTATGGTGGCACCCACCAACAGAACCTACAATTCAATATACTAGCGTGTGGATTTCATGGGCACCACACTCAAGCCAATGATCTCCTTGGTCTCTGGGATGGATGAATACTTATCTAGGAAACCGGTTTACCCATAATCAAGCTCGCCATCCATAGTTTCAGCAACCCAAGATGCAACTCCCTAACAATGCTGCACAAATTGGTGCACCACTTCACCCTCAACTACGAGCTCAACCTAACCCTAATCCTAAAAATAAGGAAGTGCAACAATTTGAAACTTTGAACATGGCAGCTTATTCCATTTCCCATCCCTCTTACAATGAACTGCAATTACAATTAGGGAGGCTACTGGAACCTATTGCCATTGACGATGTTCCATCCCTTATGATAAAAAAGAGCATGAATCAACAATTTGAGAATTCATTCAGTACAACAATCCCCACTATTGAGGATGATAAAACATGAGATGAAACACCAACTGAAACACATCATGAAACACCAGCTGAAACACTTTCATATACACGTACTAAGACTCAACATACACAATGTTTCAGAGAACTGCCATAGCCATATTGTTGGGCCTTGTAGAAAGTAGTTGAACAACCTTGTTTCAATATCCTAGGAGAATTGAAAAATATTTATGTAGATATTCCAATACTACAATCCCTACACAATGTACCTATCTATGCCAAGTTTGTTATAGATTTGGTTGTGAAAATCCAGGAAGGAAGCCTAAGGATCCTCCTACAGTGGGGAAGTTATCAGATCTTATGATGGGAAGGGATACACTCGATAAATATGATGACCCAGGTAATCCAATTGTTAAAGTATATATTGGGCATACCCACATTCCCAATGTTTTGGTTTATTTAGTTTCCATAATAAATGTTATGACCATTGAGATTGTAATTAAATTGGGACTAACCCATCTTAGGCCTACCCCTAAAATATTATAAATTGTTGTTAGATTTACAATCAAACCTGTGGAATATTGGATTACATGGTGGTCTCCATCAAATCATGGGAATACCCTGTATACTTCCTTGTTTTAAATCCTAAGTCACAGCTCAAGGAACACCCATTAATATTTGGGAGACAATTGTTAGCTACAACAAATGCATGTAATAGCTGTAGATGAGGATCCATGACAATTTCCAACGGAACTGATAAAAAAAACTGACTATATATTCCGCAGCTCGACCGAGCTCAGATGTCAAAACTCCATTATGAATGGATTTGGAGGAAGAGAAAGGTACTCATCCATTGCTGAAAATTGGGAGGGCCCTCACTTTTAAAAATGAGACTGAAGATGATACTATTTGCAGTTTTATTAGTGAGCCAATGTCTATCACCAAATACGCATATTAATTCTTGAGTATTACCTTAAATGAACTGGAACAAGAGGAACCTACTGAAGAGACCCTAGTGAGTAATGATGAAACAATACCAGTAATAAAAAACTCAAAAAGTATTCAGTAGAAATAGAACCAGAGAAGACATTGAATATTAATCCTAATATTAAGGCCGGTGAAATAGAATGTCTTGTTACATTGGTAAAAAATCATACGGGGCCTTTTCTTGGGAATATACGAACATGAGGGGTATCCCCTTAGGACTGTGTACTCACCAAATTTATATAAAAAAAATATTCTACGCCAGTACACCAACCTGATCGTAGAATGAGCCCAAACTTAAAAGATATTGTGAAGGAGAAGATTCCAAAAATCTTGGAGGCAGGTTTCATCTATCATATTTCAGAAAACGGGTGTGTTTCCCAACTAGTGATCATACCCAAAAAAATGGAAAATGGAAAATTTGTGTAGACTATAGATAATTTAATAAAGCAACGCAAAAATACCACTTCCCTTTACCATTTATTGATCAAGTTTTAGATACCTTGTCTGGAAAAATATTATTTCTTTTGTGGATGGTTTTAGCAGATATAATCAGATCCAAATTGCCCCTGTGGGTCAAGATAAAACCATGTTAACTTTTCCATTGGGAACCTTTGCAGATAGGGTGATTCCTTTTGGGTTATGTAATACACCAGCTACATTTCAACGAGTTGTAATCAAAATATTTTTTGAGATGGTAAATGATTACATGGAAATATTTATGGATGATTTCACTTTGTATGGTAGTAGTTTTGACGAAGCTTTAAGAAATTTGGAAAAAAAATTGGAATGTTGTGAATAGACGCACCTATCCATGAGTACTGAAAAGTTCCATATGATGATGAGTGAGGGTATAGTTCCTGGGCATTTTATTTCTGCTGGAGGAATCCAAGTAGATCCAGCTAAAATAAAAGTAATTTCTGAAACATTCCTACTCCTAGAATGCAGGAAGAGGTAAGTAGTTTTCTTGGACATGATGGATACTATAGATGATTTATAGAATAAATTTCTAAATTAGCATCTCATTTATTCGATTTATTAATGAAGGATTCACAATTTGTTTGGATAGATGCATGCCAGACAATGTTTGCAGAACTAAAGAAAGGTTGTCCATGACACCTATCCTAAGAGGGCCTAATTAGGCCTTTCCTTTTCACATTTCTTTTGATGCTTGAGATATTTCTATTGGAACAGTCTTGGGACAACATGAATGTCAAAACCCATATGCTATCTATTATGTTAGTGAGAATCTAGCCCTTGCTGAACTAAACTACACAATGACAGAAAAAGAATTGCTTGCTATTATTTTTGCCATTGATAAATTTAAGCATTACATCATTGTTTATTCTACTTTTGTTCATATTGATGACTCAACTATTAAATATTTAATGAATAAACCTATTACCAATGCTCGGGTGACTAGGTGGTTGTTGATTTTACAAGAATTTGATATAAGTATTGTTGATAGACCAGCTGAGGAGAATTTGGTTGCAGAATTTATTTCTCAACTAATTCATAATGACAATAATTTACTCGAAGAGGAATCCCTTCCTGACAAGCATTTGTTCACAAACTTAGGATATTCCCAATGGTACAAATACCGCTAATTATTTTGATGCAGGTAAGATTCTAGCGCACTTATCAAAATGAGAAAGAAGAAGGATCATACAAAAGAGTGCTAGATACTATTTGATTTGAGGTAATATCTTCTACACATGACCTGATTTGGAAATCCGACATTGTGTGAGAGAAGATGAGATTCACATCATCTTGAAGGCCTTTCATGATAAGACATATGGGGGGGAATTTGTTTTTAAGAGAACTGGTCATATTGCATTAAGAATGGGGTATTTTTTGCCAACCATGTTTCAAGACGTGAAGAAATATGCTCAATAATGTGATAGTTTCCAAAGGATGGGCCAGCCAAATAGATTGGATGAAATGTTGCTTCAACCAGAGTTAGTGGTTGAACCTTTTGACAAATGGGATCTGGAATTTATATGGCCTATCAATCCTCCTTCGAAACAAAAGGTTTATATCTTGGTTTTCATAGATTACATCACTAATTTGGTGGAGGATATGGATCTGGTAAAAGCCAATGATCAATCTATAATAGATTTCCTAAATGGAGATATATTCACCCGCTTTGGAGTACCCAGAGAGATAGTAACAAATGGAGGAACACAATTTGTGTCCTGTAAAATGGAATCCCTATTTCTGAAATATGATATTCAACATTGAATAAACTCACCATATCATCCACAACCAATGGCCTAGTGGAAAGGAAAAATAAGGTAATTGAGGATATCCTTACAAAAACAGTGAAGAGTCACTGTAAGGATTGGGATCAAAGGCTTCCGCAAGCATTTTGACCATATCGTACTACATGGATAAACACTATAGTTTTCTCCCCATATGAACCGGTGTACAAAAATAATGTTGTTTTTCCCATTGAATTCCAGATCAAAACCCCAAGTCACAGCTCAAGGAACACCCATTAATATTAGGGAGACCATGGTTAGCTACAAAAAATGCATGTATCAGCTGTAGATGAGGATCCATGACAATTTCCAACGAAATTGATATAAAAAATTTGACCTTATATCACCCAGCTCGACCAAGATCAGATGTTGAAACTCCATTATGAATGGATTTGGAGGAAGAGAAAGGTACTCAACCATTGCTGAAAATTGAGAGGGCCCTCACTTTTAAAAATGAGATTGAAGATGATACTATTTGCAATTTTATTAGTGAGCCAATGTCTGTCACCAAAAAGGCATATTAATTCTTGAATAGTAGCTTAAATGAACTGGAACAAGAGGAACTTATTGAAGAGACCCTAGTTAGTAATGATGAAACAATACCAGTAATAAAACAACTCAAAAAGTATTCAGTAGAAATAGAACCAGAGAAGACATTGAATATTAATCCTAATCTTAAGGCCGATGAACTAGAATGTCTGGTTACATTGCTAAAACATCATACGAGGCCTTTTCTTGGGAATATACAGACATGAAGGGTATCCCCTTAGAACTGTGTACTCACCAAATTTATATAAAATTATATTCTAGGCCATTACACCAACCTCAACGTAGAATGAGCCCAAACTTAAAATATATTGTGAAGGAGAAGATTCAGAAAATCTTAGAGGCAAGTTTCATCTATCATACTTCATACAATGAGTGCGTTTCCCAACTAGTGATCGTACCCAAGAAAAATGGAAAATGGAAAATTTATGTGGACTATAGAGAATTGAATAAAGTAACACAAAAATACCACTTCGCTTTACCATTTATTGATTAGGTTTTAGATACCTTGTCTGGAAAAATATTCTTTTCTTTCATGGATGGTTTTAGCAGATATAATCAGATCTAGATTGCCCTCTTCGGTCAAGATAAAACCACGTTTACTTTTCCATTGGGAACATTTGCATATAGGGTTATTTCTTTTCAGTTATGTAATACACCAACTACATTTCAACGACTTGTAATCAAAATATTTTTGAGATGTTAAATGATTACATGAAAATATTTATGGATGATTTCACTCTGTATGGTAGTAGTTTTGACGAAGCTTAAAGAAAATTGGAAAAAAAATTGGAATGTTGTGAATAGACCCACCTATACATGAGTACTAAAAAGTTCCATATGATGATGAGTGAGGGTATAGTTCTTGGGATTTTTATTTTTGCTGGAGGAATCCAAGTAGATCCAACTAAAATAAAATTAATTTATGCAACATCCCTACTCCTAGAACATAGAAAGATGTACGTAGTTTTCTTGGACATGATGGATACTATAGACGATTTGTAGAATAAATTTCTAAATTATCATCTCATTTATTCAATTTATTAACGAAGGATTCAATTTTTTTTTGGATAGATGCATTCCATACAATGTTTGTAGAACTAAAGAAAGGTTTTCCATGAAACCTATCCTAAGAGGGCCTAATCGGGCCTTTGCTTTTCACATTTCTTCTGATGCCATTGATAAATTTAAACATAACATCACTAGTTATTCTAATTTTGTTCATACTGATGAATCAACTATTAAATATTTAATGAATAAACCTATTACTAATGCTCGAGTGACTAGGTGGTTGTTGATTTTACAAGAATTTGATATAAGTATTGTTGATAGATCGACTGAGGAGAATGTGGTTGTAGAATTTATTTCTAAACTAACTCATAATGACTATAATTTACTCATAGAGGAATCCTTTCTTGACGAGCATTTGTTTTCAGTCTCGGGATATTCCCCATGGTATACAAATATCGCTAATTATTTGAATGCAAGTAAGATTATAGCACACCTATCAAAATGAGGAAGAAGAAGAATCATACAAGAGAGTACTAGATACTGTTGGATCTGAGGTAATATCTTCTATACAGGGCCTGATTTGGAAATTAAACATTATGTGAGGGAAGATGATATTCACATCATCTTGAAGGCATTTCATGATGAGACATATGAGGGGGATTTTGTTGATAAGAGAACTGGTCATAATGCATTAAGAATGGTGTATTTTTGGCCAACCATGTTTCAAGACGCAAATAAATATGCTCAAGCATGTGACAGGTGCCAAAGGATGGGCTAGCCAAAATAGATTGGATGAAATGCCGCTTCAACCACAGTTAGTGGTTGAACCTTTTGACAAATGGGATCTGGACTTTATATGGCCTATCAATCCTCCTTCGAAACAAAAGGTTTATATCGTAGTTTTGCATAGATTACATAACTAAGTGGGTGGAGGCTATGGATCTGGTAAAAGCCAATGATCAATCTATAATAGATTTCCTATATGGAGATATATTCACCTGCTTTGGAGTACCCAGAGAGATAGTAACAAATTGAGGAGCACAATTTGTGTCCCATAAAATGGAAGCCCTATTTCAGAAATATGATATTCAAAATTAGATAACCTCACCATATCATCCACAACCAATGGCCTTGTGGAAAGGAAAAATAAGGTAATTGAGGATATCCTTACAAAAACAGTGAAGATTCATGACAAGGATTGGGATGAAAGGATTCCGTAAGCATTTTGACTCTATCGTACTACATGGAGAAACACTATAGTTTTCTCCCCATATGAACTGGTGTACATAAATAATGTTGTTTTTCCCATTGAATTCCAGATCAAAACTCTAAAGAAGACTGTAGAATAAAAAGTGGACTTAATGGAGGCTCAAAGGAATCGGTTGAATCAATTAAATGAATTAGATGAGAAGCGCACAATTGATTTACATCAGATGACATTAATTCAACAACAATGCTCAAAATGACATCATAGGTTTATAAAAAAGAAGGTATTTTACGAAGTACACTTGGATTTATTTTATGATTCATGGTTCAAGAAGGATTTTAAGGGAAAATTGTGTACAAGATGGTTGGGAACCTGTAAAATAGATAAGGTATTCAATAATGGAACTGTTTGTTTCACCAGTATCGATCAAAATTAGACACCTTTGATTGCAAATGGTCATCATATACTACTTTATCATAACCTATTTCAAAGGATGTATTCATCTCTCTTGTTGCAGCTGATCCGAATTGTCAATTGATACAGGAGAAGGGGTTTTCCCCTATTTTTGAGAATCTTTAAAATCTATTGCAATTCCACATAAAAAATTGTATATAAATAAATATTTGATTTCTTTTGTTGTTTTTAAGCTTTGATTGGTTTGTTGTTTTGATAATCATATGCAAAATTTATTTTTGCATCCAAGGAGCTTTCCCACTCGAAATTTGAGTAAACAAACAGGGAGATATGTCGAAAATAAGAACAACAAAGTAGTTTTTTTATGATACCTATACCCAAATTTATATTAAAAAATTGTTTAAGACCTATATGGTATTTCAAATTTAAATCAATTTCATATCATAACACATGATGACATGGAATTTGAATTAGGGTAGAAAGGCCCATTTCGAGTTGAAATTTCCTCTAATGTAGGTGGGGTTTTAATACAAGAAAATTATGCCATGTCATACAAACCCAGAAAATTAAAGGAACATAAGATCAAATCCTTATTGGGTGAAATTATGAATCTGGGTGTCTATTCTATGAGAATCGAATTTCGGAATCTATATTCCAAACTATGTTGGCCGAACTAATTTATGTTTTCAACCGAAAACATCTAACTAACTTCTGCGTGAAAAAATGTTCATCCAAACATTAAAGTTAACAAAGAAATTCATTATGTGCGCTTTGTAAGCATAACCGGGAAAATAATGTCCAACAGATAGTTTTTTGGCCGAACGTTTGTTTGTCGAAACCATTGTTTTACCAAAACATGTTTTCAACCGAACATTTGTTTGGCCGAACGCAGCTGTATTTCATTTTTTCATTTGCACTCTATGATTTTTTATTGGTTCTTTGCGCTCTATGTGTTATGTCGTTTGTGAGAGTGATCTATTCTAGTGCATCCTTGTGTGTCTAGTGCGTCCTGTCATTTGCGAGAGTGAGTGCATCCTGTCTTTTTTGTCTCTATTGCATCCTACTCTTTGCATGGTGGTGGTTTTTCTTAGCCTATTTTTTGTGCGGTGATGGAGGATTCAAACCCTCGTCCACATACTGGTGGAGATTCTTGGTTCCTCATATGTTGCGTCATGTCCTTTGTGAGACTAATGACATTAGTTCCCTACTACGAATTAATGGCTTTATCATATTGATTCTTTACCCGTTGCTTGTGTGCTTTTTTTTTGTAAGCGCATCTAAGTGATTTTCATCTAGATGCTCCAGATGCAGCAAACATTCCTCTATTTCATAAGTATATGGAAGCACGTGAATTGCAATCTTTAGGGATGGTATCTCGCATTCCACCACAGTCACTGCTTCTGCCCCATGAAAGAGATGGAAGGGTAAAAAATCTATGGAAGTCTTAAAATTCATTCGGTATGCCCAAATCATAGGAGACAACATGATATGCCAGATCGATCTACTCCCATTACTGATCTGCTTGAGAATGGTTTTCAATGTTTTGTTAATGGCTTCTACTTGCCCATTTCCTGTGGGTAAAATCAAGACGAGTGGTATTTCCTAAAATATACCATATTAGTTAATTATGTTGTCATCTTGATTTGGAAATGACTTCCATGGTCAGTGACAATATACTTTTGAATACCAAACATGGTGATAATTTGATTGAACACAAGGTATGTTGCAGTATCACCATCGAATTTTAAGGTAGGAATTGTCTCTGCTAACTTTGTAATTTAGTCTGCAGTGACAATGATATACTTGTGCTTCCCAGTAGACACTTAGTTGCAGGTCATGAAATCCACCCCCCACTTGGTGAATGGTCCTACCGCGATGAAGAGATAGAGAGGATCAGGATGCAACCACATCTTTCTGGTGTAGAATTGACATGGATGACAATGATTTACATCCTCTACGTAATCTTTAAAGATGGATGAAAATACTTGTCATGCAAGATCTTCTGGGTCTTTGCTAATCCAGATAAATGACCCCACATGCTCTATCATGAGAATCATTCAGAACAAACTCATCCTCCTCATGGGTGAGGCATCGATGTAAGATAGAATCTACTATTAGTCTATATAATGTATCAATGATTATTAGGTGTTTTTTAGAGTTCAATATTAAATTCTGTCGTTGTTCTCATGAGAAGGTCACGGGACTCTTCAAAGTATGAAGATATGCTAAAGATATCTCTATACCAAGGATCAAAGGTTGATATTAAAAAAATGTGCTCATCAAGAAATTGCTCATTTTCTATCACTACACTTTCATTACTCTTGAAATTTGATATTGGCTCCACAAATACTAGGGACTTTTTTGACTTGGCAGACTAAAAATCTAAGTCAAAATCCTAGAGTATGACAATCCACTTGTTAAACTTTCCCCTAATTATGTGTCGGGATAGAACATATTGAAATCCATTCCCGTCCACAACTACAATGTTTTTCCTCAACAAATTGTAATGTCCCAACCTCTAGATGACATATACTGTTGTCAAAGCCATATTTTCCATGTGTGAATATATAATATTAGAACCAAGCAAAGAATGACCGAGATAATATATGACATGTTTTTTGAGCTTGTCATCCTCCTAAACTAACACTACACCAATCGTAGACTCAAATGCGGCCAGATACAATATAAATTCCTTTTAGTTTGGTGGACATAAGAGAGGAGTTGATAATAGTTATTTCTTTAATTCCTTGAAGGATTGTTGTGCGGTTTTGTCCCATAGAAATGGGGTGTCTTGCTTGAGAAAGCGCATGAATCCCTTAGTGATCTTTCCATAATTCACAATAAACCATCTGACAAAGTTTTACTTTCCTTGTAGACTTTGTAGTTGTATAATGGTTAGAGGAGGACGAAGATTAATAATCACCTCTACTTTTGATGGATCAACCCTATATGGTTTTTTGAGACTATAAAGACTAGAAGTCGTCCTCATTTGACACAGAAGATACAATTATGGCGATCTAAGTGAATCTTGTAGTTCCTGTATCTTTCGAAACTTAAAAGTAGGTGATCCAAATGATCATTCCTCTTTCAAGAATGAGTGAGAAGATCATCTAGGTAGGGCTCGATAATGTCCTTGAGATCATGAAAAGAAAAATCCATTGATCGTTGAAACACTCCCCCGGCATTCTTGAAGTCAAATGACATCTTCTTGTACATGAACATACCCGAGCAGAAGAGAAAGGCAGTTTAATGCTTGGATGGTCCTTGAGTTTAATCTGAATCTAGTTATATCTCTAAATTCCATCCATAAATGAAAAAAAAATTGCTACTCGCACACACATAGATAATATGATCTATTAATGGTGTGGGGTAGTTGTCCTTAGGAGTACATGCCTTGTTCAAATCCACAAAGTCGGTACTAACACATATAGTCCCTTGTTTCTTATCGACTGAAATGAGGATGGATATTCATTCTATGAGAGAGATAGGGTATATGAAACTGTACTTCAACAGTTTTTCCACTTTATCCTTGACAGTCGTCGCCTTACGTGGGTTCATAGGTCGAATATTTTGCTAAATAAGTTTAGCATTAGGGTAATTTATAATCTTGACCTCTACAATGGATGGGTCTATCCCTAGCATATCCTCGTAAGACCATGCAAAAATATCATGTAACTCCTTAAATAAGGAAGTGTAAGTGGAAATTTATTTAGGTGAATAATTTGCTCCAATATGAACATTCTTCATGACATCAGGTTTGAGGGAAATATTGATCGGTATAGTGGTGTACATGTTTTTCGTATTCCCCTCGACAAACACTCCCTCCTTAGGAAAAGGGTTCAGACGCTAATCAATACCTTCAATTAGTCTCACATGGAACTCAGAGTTTTCAATCTTGCTTACATCAAGTAGAAAATAGCACTTGTGATGTAAGTCCTCACAATGTTTCTCTTGTCGTATCATAGCCTCTAGAATGGCTTCATGATATGGTAAAACCATATCTAAGCAGTCATACAAATATGTTGAGTTCTCCTCCCGAGCGAGAAAGTAGTATTCATCTGACTCCTCTAAGATGTAAGGAGTCGAGATGAAATCAACAGTAGCATCAAATATAGCTTGGTAGGCTACTTCATTGTTGAAAAGGAAACATTAGGCTCTTCTTGCGAAGGGAGAACCCATGGGTCATTTCTATCTACAAATATACAATTTTTCTTCCCTACACTAATCGTGCCTAGGTATTTTATAGGAGCGCACAAATCAAAATTTCCCATCAAAGACATGTACATCTGGACTCCTAGACACTCATTTGCTGGCTGGATTGATCAACGAAATGTATGTTAGATTCTGAAGTCTCCATATGACCCTTCCGAGTACATGATAGGTGGTTATGGTTACCAACTTTCCTTCATGAAGGAACATGAGGTCTCAAAAAATGGATGACGGAATAACGCACACGACATAGTTCCAACTCCTCTACAAGATTAATTTATAATCGAGATGGGAATATACAACTTCGTCGTTCTACCAAGACTATTTTCCCTGCCAATTTTATTTCAGAGAATGGAACGATACCATGCGGGCAAAAAGATATTCCATCAAAAGTGGGAAACAAATTGTTAGACGGAACTAACTCAGGGCATCTTAGAGCTTTCCAACATGAAATAGACATTACACATGTGTATGCACTTTCATCTATCACTATTTTTCCAATGGTTTTTTCACCATGTTCTACATCAATCGAAAAGGCCACATGGTAAGGTAGGCAAGGTTTGACATGAGAATGATTAAATTTAGCCATGAGGCTCGCTTATTCCATACTAGCGATGGCTTCCAAAAGTGCATCTCACTGCAAAGGACAACTTTGTAGCAATTCTATGGGTGACATCGTATAAGGAGTTTGGGCCACGTCCTCAAACACTGAGTAGTTGGAAGTGACCCTCGCGTTAGAATTGTTGATTGTCTTTTTGAAAACATCTTTTGGTATCTTCAACATAGTATCAGTTGATTTATCGATTGAAAGTGGGGTTGATGTTTCAGTAGTCTCTTTATATTTCTGTGGAGCCTCAAATTCATAATTCTTAGTTCTCGTGTGTAGTAAGGTATGGGATCAAACCATGTTAATATATGACTCATGAGAAGAGGGAGCTATATGTGTTTAGTACTTATTACTTGGGAAATGGTTGAAACTTTTTATAGGTATTTTCAACAACTCATCAAACTTCTTCTTATTTAGTAAACATTTTTTGTATTATTATTTTAAGAATCTATTTATTTATCGATATTTCCAAACATCTTTTAGGCTCAAACTCAAGATACCCATAAAAGGAAGTTTCACCCATTTTCCAAGTAAAAAGTAATAAACACAATGCATTTATTTTAAGACCAACCATTCGTGAGAGACCTCCTTATAAAATTAAATTAACTATATTAATTTATAATTTTATTTTATAGTTAATAATTTGAAAGACCTCCTTATAAAATTAAATTAACTATGTTATAAATATTAATTATAATATTATTTTATAATTAATAACTTATAATTAAAGTTCCTAAATTCTTTAAATTTAACATTAGAAATATTAAATTTTAATAAAAGTTAAAATTGAATAAATAATATATAAATTAAATAAATATCATAAAGAAAGTATTTCATTACAATAAAGAAAATGAAAGTGATTAATTGTATTCCCATCTTAATAAAAATTTAAAAAAAAATCTTTATTACAAGAAATAATATTCGTTTAAGAGAAACATATAATTAATATAACGTCTTATCAACAAAGCTTATTGAGATTGAAAATTTCAATTCAAAATAAAAATTAATTTGGATAACGATTTTATAACAAAATTATATTTTTTGATAACGATTTGGATTAATTTTATCTTCTCTGCGTGTGTAATTATAGATTGGGGACAAATTTAATCTCCCATAATTTGGATCACTTATTAACTGCCAAGACTGTGTAAAAAAGTTTTGAATGTGTTTGATCTTTCCTGCTTGTGTAAAATACGTTCTTTGACTGAATTATTTCAAAAACTCAAAAACTGAGTGCTGGGCGTCTTCCTTGATGGAAACGACTCATAACCAGAATATATACACGAAAGCCATATAAGTTGGGGTGTCTCAATTAAGATTGACTGCATTTTTAAGTTTTGTATGGATGCCATATAAGGGATGGCATCTCCATTGAGAATAATCAGAAGATACGCCAGACCAGTTGGGTGTAATCCCATGCCATCAACTGGATGTTAAAATCTTATTGAACCCTAAAAAGGTTGGGTAAACAATAAGTTCCAATACCTTGAAGATTGAATCTTGTTAATTTGTGAACGCACGTTAAAATTGAGGTGTACGCTATAACAGAATAAAATTAATTCCTCCGAAGGTATTACACAGTAACATCATCCACCACCGAGTAGTTGGAAGCCACCCTCGCTTTAGGATTGTGGAATTTCTTTTTGAAAACACCTTTCCTTATCGATTGAAAGTGGGGCTGATGTTTTGGCAGTCTGTTTATCTTTATATCGGAAGTCTAAATTCATATACGACAAATTAACAAAGAAGCAACAAATTAACAAAGAAGCAGTCTGTGTTTAGTTCTTATTATTCGGAAAATGGTAGAAGGTATTTTGAAGCACTCATCAAACTTCTTTTTATTTGGTAAACCTTTTTTATATTATTATTTAACCATCTATTTGTTTACTGATATTTCCAACCATCTTTTAAGCTCAAATTCAAAATACCTATAGGAAAAAGTTTTAACCATTTTTCTAAGTAATAAGTACTAAAACACAATGCACTAATTTAACTTATTTCAAGACCAACCATTCATAATTACCTCCTTAATATCCACAATAATTACCAAAAATTGTATTTCATGACAATAAAAAATTACATGTGTTCTCATCTTAATAAATATATATTTTTTAAAACTCAATATTAGAACAAATAATATTGGCTTAAAAGAAACATATAATTAATATAACATCTCATGAACAAACCGTATCGAGACTCAATGGTGTTACATAGTAAGTACTTGAACCATAGACACAAAAATTAATTTTCAAACCGAACTCTACTTCAATGGAGTTCTAATGCTATTTCAAAATGAACTCTATTTCAATGGAGTTCTAACTGACTAGGCATTACATAATAATAATAATCAACCCAAGGCTGTGAAAAACTTGAATTTCGTATGAAAAGCAAAGATGGAATAACCATAGTAAGAGGAGCAGTTGGGTTTGAAAAGGTTGTCTTCCACTGCATGTTTTCCAAATTAAGCATCAAGACTGCTCCCCCGTAGTCTGAATGAATGTCAAGCTGCTCTTTCCATCGTACGGCGCCACAACCTCCATTGATGGAAATGGTAAACCTTCTGTAGTCAAAAGATCCCACAAAATTCCATCGGGATTTGATTTCCATACACCGACTAAAGCAAAGGGATTCCCTCTATTATCATTGCCGAAGATGAGAGTTAACAGATTAATCCAGCTCTTGTAAGCTATGATCCCAAGAGTCTCCACCCAATCTATTAGCTTATTATCAAACCACCGGTGGGGTGGCCATGTTTGTAACTGGCCAACAGAGAATGATATTGAATAGATCTACTTGTTCGGTTTTCTTCAAGATTATACAACCAATATCTTTTATAGTAACAACACAATTTGAAGTAAGTCATATAGTAATATTCAAGTTTTAGGCTTCCTTTCATAACAACATCACAATTTCAAGTAAGTCATGAATAATATTCAAGTTGTAGCCCTAACTTCGTTAGCAACACCGTATTTTTTTGGAAAATAATGCATTTGATGTGATGTAGTCACATTTAAGAAATTAAGTTTTGGTCTTATACTTATGGGTGGATGTTTACTCAAAATTGTCTACTTACCACTCTTTGAGACATTTGTGGTGTTTAAATGTATATATAGTATCAATATGTTGTCATTTACAAGTTAAAATTGCATAAATAAATAACTTATATTTTTCATTTATCATTTTATTCGGTTATGGTTGTTTCAAGTTTGAGTAACCAATACATAATTAGTCACCTTCTTGATATGTGATTTGCACTAAGGTTTAGATTTTGCAGGAAGGGGAGGTGGTTGGACAAGCATTCTAATGAACAATCATGGTGTTGTTTCTTGAGAGAAAGATATCTTGGATTTGATAGTTCATCGCATCAATCACAATTTTCTGGATCATTTCAAATTTTTTGTTGCATAATATTCCATCATTACTCCATTCTTGTGTTTCTCATTCACCGCCAAATCTTTGTCCATTAATATGTTATGATAAATCTCACCCTTTGTTTTCATCAAACTAAGATGGTACTATTAGCTTCATGATATAACACTGAAAGAATTCCACATAATGAATTCCTAAACGATTCTCCTGTTAAAGTATTGTAACTTCACAAGATATTCTAGTTGTACTGATAGTATTCCTCCCCGAGGAGATGTATGTGATGTGATTGGTCATGTAAGAGTCATTGAAAGAATCAATGTAAACCTACGGATGTAAGTCGGGTGAATAGTATCCATGTGTCATTATAACAAATATTATTTTGGTGTCTTACTAGACAAGTTGGCCTTATTAGTTAGACAAGTTGACCCTGCTAGGTTTTAAGGTCAATTAAGGAGATAAATATAAATAAGGAGGCGCTCGCTTCATTTGTACACACTTCACTCAAGAAAGTTTGCAAGGGAGAGAAAGACAAGTGCACGAGAAAGAAAGAGGAGAATATGTCTTGGGATTTTACACTATGTCATTCAGTTCTATAGTGAGGAAGTGTTGCACGGTTTTTTGCCTTGTGGTTTCCCCAAGGAAATACATCTTCTTTGTGTTACTGTGCTTGTTGTTCTTTCAGTGATCATATTATTGTAAATTGTTTTAGAATATCATCTAAGCAATTAAGAAAAATTAACATGGTATCAGATCCACCCTAAACGGAGACACTACACATCTAGGGTTTTTTATTCTCAACAAATCCCTCAACATATCATCCAGAAAAGAGGGCTCACTCAAATCGGCCTAGGAGGGTGCATATTTATGTGAAAGTAGAACTGAATTACAAAAAGTTTCAATTTTGGATGAGACACTAATGCTGGGAAGAACTAGGGCTTTAGTTTTCTTGAGACTCCATCATCAATCTCAGAAAAATAAAGATACAGTCTACCTCTCTTTTGGAAGGCACATCATTTCCATCACTAAAACCTACTAGTGATCTCAACTAAAAAATTAAGGTTTCTCCATAAAACCGTAGGTCATCCCAAAGAAGGTCCACCAAAACCAATATTCATCAAGTAAGTATTACTTATTCTAATTGCATTTTAAGTTTTCATTCTATTAAAACATGACAAAAAGAACCAATCTAGATGAGAAGCTTGAGGGTGTTGAAAACTTCATAGCGTGCGTTGTTCACAACAATGCACCCTTGTAACCTAGGGTCTCTAGGGTTACCAACTTACTAAGACACTTGCAGACAATCAGATTATGTAGAAATTGAAATAGGAATAGGAAGGAGACTTGGAAAACTTGGTTTCTAATAGTTGATCCAAGATTTGTCTTCTCCTACTTTTTGCCTCTTCCAAAGATTCGAGGGCTTCTCTAATTCACCTGCAAAGAACAAATTCTTCCATCAATATCTTGTATATATATCAATGGTTAATAATATGCATGTTCATAATAAATAATTAAAACAATTCATAATCCATCATAACAATAATGCAACAATACAAAGATTGGAAGAAGAACTTTCTTTATTAATAAACAAAGAAAGGTAAGATTACAACCCAGTTCTGAAACAAGGACTCCTCTCCAAACCAAAGACACTGAGTTCTGCTGCTCTAAGATGCGTGAAGGTATACCACCAGCATAAATTTGATATTCTAAGAATGATTGATTAGCCCCATCTCAATCCTTCTATTTATACCTGGGGATATAGAGAGGTTTCGATGGTTAAGATGGTTAAGAGAGAGTTGAGATAGTTATGATTAGGGACTCAAGTGATCTCGACTAATCATGATTTATATTTTTTATAATTAATTTAAGGTACACATGAGTACTAATATAGGAAATCCACGTGTGGCATGGTCCTTTCTCGAAGGAAACTCATGTGTTCAATGTACACACGGGTTGCAATGCAGACACTCACATGTGACACGCACATTGCAACACAACTACTCGCGTGTGCAACCCTAATCACCAAATAAAAATATATCAAGGTGGTGAGGAGAGTATGTATCAATAGTCATGCACATATATAGTGTTTTGGCTACTTCAATCCTATTTGTCCTTTTGTGTCCCGACATATTGGATGTCGGTACTTAGACGGAGAAGTTCCATTTTGTTTGATCATACATGCCCCCTAATGTGTGAGGTCAGAGGGAAGTGATGGATGAAATACATTACAATATTTTAATATTGGAGAACTCAAGTGTCCAAGGCAGCAGAGGAAGTACCTAAAACAAATACATATCAATGTCATATACAAAAACATATATGAGGATGTCATGTTCAATATAATGGAACACTAGCTCCTTTATAATATTTTATTAAATCATGCGATACATGTACAAGACCACATATATTACAAAGGTGGATCAAAGACAGAATATACAATGATGAGTCTTCAAAATATGGAAAGTGTGTGGTTGAACATAACACAATCTTGTGCAACTTAGGTTATAGAGGTGAAACTAAGGTCTTCATCGAAATCCAAACAAACCAGTACAATCCGTGCCATGTGAATAGATGTGTTTAAGTTGAAAAGGGGAGGAATTCAACATAATGTCAGAAAATAGGTGAGACTGGAAACTGAAGCAAAGGAGTTCACCAATAATGATAATGAATCCTAAAGTACCATCGTCAAAACTATAGGTCTTCATCTTCATGAAGTGCTATGGAGAAACCATATCTGACTGGTCAGTTACTAGTCAAATCCAACTTTCATGTTGAATGATAAATAAAAATAATATATTAGATGATGAATCATAATTACAAATGAAACTCGCCTTTATAGGCTTCAGCATGTAGAATGAAAGGTTATGTACCCTTTCATAAAATAATTAACTAATTTAATTAATATTGTATTTTATATTTGTTACATTGCCACTCCCTTTAAGGGAGATTTGTCCCCAAACCGATCAAAAGAGTGACTAGGAATCAGATAGGGGAAGGGAAACACAAGTAATACTCAGATAGGATAATGATGGAATAAGGATAATAGTCAGATGAAGGGATAGATCCTTGAACAGTGAGCATGACAAAGAGATGACCCAAGGAAGCTTTTAACATGTAGATAAGACAACTAGACTTATTTGTCATGTAGGAGACATGATCAGATTACCCATGTATAAAATACAAGTGGAGTAAGAAACTAGATGAGCTAAAAGTGTAAATTGAAACATGAGTATGAGAAGCTTCAAAGAGTGCTATGTTCAAGGAGCACATGTTTCCACTGTTTATAACCCAAAGAGAGTACTTCTTCCTTATCTTTCCTGTTGAATTTTAAGAAGTCTACGGAAGTCAACTCAGGTTTCTCTTCATTTTTGAAAGGCATGAATAGGAGAGAGAATACTGCTTGATAATGTTACTAATTCATGGATTTTATGAGCCTGAACTAGTACATGCTTGTTGGTGTTTTCATATTTTGAGAATCTGAAAAATCTGAAGAATACTCTAGGCGGGTGTCTTTTTGTACAATTTAGTCTCATGGGGCCGGAAAAGTATAAAACAACCCACATAAGAACTCTCTTAGCTTCCAAAGAACTAAGCCTCACCTTTTTTGTACTTAGTTAGGAAAGTTCAAAAAAGGTTAAATTACCACCTACCCAACGCTCCTTCAAAAGCGACATAGAGATTGAATTTTACAAGTGTGAAGGAAGGCAAGATCACTCGAAAAGATCCATTTGATTATGAGCAATGGGGCTTAAAACTGTAAAATCGATGTTTTCTTCTTGATTTTTGCAAGCATGACAAAGACATAAAGTATGGTTGAAATCTTTTTCATGTTTAGGTCTAGAGCACGAAAAAGAGAAAACTGAGCTCATATTGGTGGTTCATTTTCTATAAGTTTAGTATCTCATGTCTAAAAAAGTGAGAAACCTATACCTAAGAATACTCTTGTCAATTTTGAAGAAAAGAGAGTGATCCTTTTTCATATTATTCCACATAGTTCGAAAAAAAGCAATAAACTACCACAAAAGTGGATGCCCGTTCACATATTCTTAACAAGCTTCAACATACAAGTTTACTCAATAGTTAAGTCTATTTTGTAGAGTGAGACTTGAGCCTAAAGAAAATCCATAAGGGATGGGAGCCTTATAAAAAGGGATATCTTGTAAAAGGAGACCAAAATGAGGCTCAATTTCTTGTGACAAATAGCTAGGAAGGCTTGCACAAACCTATGACAAATGCGGCATGAGTACGAAAAGACAAAAAAGTGCTCTAAACTAGGTTACTCATGGAAAGGGAGCCCTATCCATGGAAGACCAATGATGTAGGAGAGGTAAAAATGGTTAAACACCATAGTCTGTGGTCAAAGAGGTAATCCTACGGTTAAAAACATATAAGGTATAGATGCAAAAGTACATGTCAAAGTCCCAAATCCTACCCTATATGATCGGATAATGACTTTTTAAAGACTTTGAACCTATTGCATTGAGCAAAAAGAGATGGTATTAGTTCATTCATAGAAAACAATTTTTAAACTATAGACTATAGGTTCAAAATTTTGAAATTTTTCTATATATAGTTCAAAAATAGAATCAAAACATAACATTTCATATTTTCACCCAATTTAGCAATATTTTACCTATGACATGGATTTCTCCGCGAGAACAAACCGGTGGACGATTTCAAAATCCACAAGTGTACGGTTGGTTATATTTCCCCTCTCCTTCATTCCAACTGTTCTAATTTTCATTTTGATGCAAAATTTTTATGTTTTGGGCCTGCACTAGGAAGGTTTCGTGGTACATGTGGGTATGCAACTAATATAGTTGTGTACATGTGTTATACATGCAACCTACCCGAAGGAAACTCATGTGTATTGTGTGACATAGAAAATTTGAAGTTATGGCCAAAATTGAAAGAAATGGATGGTTTCTAATGATCAATGGTGATCAATTGGGCAGGCTCAACATGGTTTTAGACTGGAGGGAATGAGAGCATGAGGATATGGACCGATATGCTCTCCGCAACGCCCCGAATTTTCATGCATTACGACAAAGTGGTCTACTAAAGTTCTTCTGCACATATCCAATGAGGGCCAATGTCCACTTGCTTGAGCATTTCATTTGCTCTTGGGATCATGACCTCATAGATTTTTATCTTCAAGGTGAGATCTTGGAGATAAATGTGGAAGATATGTATTTCATTACAGATTTGTCTCGTAGGGGTATGCCTGTTAACCTTGAGGCTACTGGTAGGGGTGGTGACCCTATGAGTGTCCAAGATTATGTCAACACCTAATGCACACCAAGTATTCAAAAGAATGGATCATACATCCCAATTGTTCATATTACTAGATTCCCACTAGAGGTAGTGGTAAGTACCATAGTGTGGGTTGCAGGATCTTCTCCAATACATCTCACCACTTGGAATCAAATAAGAGTTGTTGTGGAGTGTATACATGGTACTATTTTTTATTGGTGCTGAAGAATGATCCCGATCATGAGGAAGAAACTCTCTCACTATAAGAGAGGACACAGCAAGAATTTTGGGTATTCTAGAATATTGGAGGCATTCTTGTTTGAGAGAGTTCATGGTATTATCCCTGCAGTGCCGCTACCATCATTTTCTCCTCGTCATCCTAGACTGACTAGGTGGGGATAGGTATTTCTCAATAAAGGAGGCAAAGGATCTGTTCAGAGTGTATATGACGATGAGTTCTATGTGTGGTGGGAGCGGTAGTTACCAACACTCAAGCAGTTTCCTTAGTCTTGACTAGATTTCTGAGGAGACAATGATCTTGTCCTCCCGCGAGGGGGAGTATGGGGAGAGCTAGGTATTTTTATTTTATGTTTTTAAAATTTTATGAATTTTTATCATAAAATTTAATACATATGTATAAGAGTTCTGATCCACTTTAAATGATTTTGAAATGCAGATATTCAACTTGTACTCCCCGATGGGCACCCCAGGATTTTTGTGCAACCCGTACAGGGTGGGGATCAAGGCATACTTAGAGTTCTCAAGGGAAATTTTTCCAGGATAACCCAAGGAATTTCTACTATACGGATTGAGCAGATTCCTATTGTCATGCAACGATTTGTAGTTGGGATTCTAGCCATCTCGATACACCTCATGAGGAGGGTGGCCAGGGCCGTTTGATTTTATAGGGAGGCCAAAGGGGCCGCTGCAACTAATGATGCTGATGATAAGGCCTATACTTATAGGCATCT
>LPNX010910574.1:0-95315 GCA_001517045.1 Pseudotsuga menziesii | reverse complement strand
ATATATGTATATATATATATATATATGTATATATATCATGATTATTTACATGTGTTCCAAATGTATCCATTGTGTGTGCTTTACAAAATATGTGTTAAGTTAGAATGTAGTTCGCATATGCATTAGTTAATGTATTTTCATTTCGTGAAATGTGATTAAATGAAATATAATCAAAATTTCTTTCAAGTAATCTAACCTACAAAAACTGACTCTAACAAGGAGGTAGGGTTTTGTACCTGATAAGCTCCGTTGAGTTGGGAAACCACAAGTTAAGAGTCAAGTCTGACTTCCAAATCGGTGATTCCATGTGATAAGGAATAACATAACAACTCAATAAAATCCTTGTACTCAACCACATTATTGGTATCAGGGCTTACGCAAGCGCCTCCAGAGGCAACTAGCTGTCCTGAGGGGGAATAGATAACCCATGCAGCTGAAGCCATGTTGTAAGAATGATGACTAGCACCATCCACAAAACCTATGAACCACTCAGCTGACATCTGTAACAATCACCCGATGATATAAGAAAACTAAATAGGTAACTATTGTACATAAAAAGTACATATAATAAAAATACAGGAAAAAGCAGTAATCCTAGGCATAGTACTTCTTCATGTGGATCCCATTTCTAGGCTTAGGTATCTTATTTCCACCAAAATCAGTTAACTGATATGCCCCTTTCTTCAAAACCTTCGACATAATGTAGGGTCCTAACCACATGGACTTGAACTTTCCTGCCCCTAGGGGTTCTTTGTCCTAATCCCAGAGAAAGACAAGCTTCCCTTCAAAGAAAATTTTAGGCTTGACGGATTTATCATATTGGTTTTTAACCCTATTCTTATGAGCTTCATTTTTTGTTAATGCATCTCTTTGTCATTCATCTATATTTTCCAAATGTAGCAAACGTTATTCTAATTCAGTCATTTCACGGAGTACATGAATGCAAAATTTTAAGCGATGGAATTTCACATTCAACCGGAGTGACTGCTTCCACCCCATGAATGAGTTCGAAAGTGAGAAACCTATGGAAGTATTGAAATTAGTCCAGTATTCCCAAAGTGCAGGATATAGCATAATGTGCCAATCTTATCATGCTGCATTGATGGTCTTCTTGAGGATTGTCTTTAAGGTCTTATTAACTACCTCTACTTGACCATTCACATGCAGGTAGAAGGAAGATGAGTGATATTGCTTGAACCCTAGCATAATAGTCAATTCATTCATCATGATATTCTGAAAGTGACTTCCATGTTTAGTGAAAATATCCTTTAGAATACCGAAGTAAGTAATGATATGGTTGAAAACAAAGAAAGTTGTAGTTTCCTCATTAGCGTTAAAGGTAGGCATTGCCTCTGCCCATTTAATAAAATAATCGACATCAACAATGATATATTTGTGCTCCCCAGTCGAAATTAGGTTACACGTCATGTAATCCACCCCCCACTTAGTGAAGGGGCCCACTACGATGACTGGAAACAACGAAGTAGGATGTGACCACATTTTCCTAGTTTAAAGCTGACAAGGATGACAATGCTTCACAGCCTTCACACAATCCTTAAATATTGTGGGCCAGAAATAACCGACATGTAAGATATTCTGGGCCATTGCTAACCCAAATAAATTAACCCCACACCCTCCACTATGGGCATCATTTAGGACACACTCGACCTCCTCGTGGGTGAGGCACCGATGCAAAATAGAGTCTACCCCTCTACGGTATAAAGTATCCTTGATGATAAGGTAAGTTTTCACATGTATGCACAGTTTACATTGCTCTTCCCTCGAGAAGGATGTAGGAAACTTCAAAGTCTCTAGATAGATAAATAAATATCCATACCAAGGATCATAGGTGGCGATAAAAAAGATATACTCATCTGGGAATGAGTCTTCGTCAACCACTACATTCTCTTTCATAGGAAATTATGAAAAAATATTTGTAAAAACTAAGGACTTTTTAGATTTGGTAGATTGAAAATCCAAGTCAAATTCTTAGAGAATGACTATCCATTTATTGAATTTTCCCCTGATTATGTGTCAAATAAAAACACATTGAAAGGGATAAACATCTTCCACTACTATAGTGGTCCTCAGTAGGATGTAGTGGTGTAACCTATGCATAGCTTAAATATATTATAAAGCTAACTTATCGACATGGGAGTATCGAATTTCGAGACCAGATAATGCATGACTGAGATAATAGAAAACATGCTCTTGGATCTTGTCATCTTCCTAAACCAATACTACCCCAATGGTCAACTTCGATGCAACCAGATACAATATAAAGTCGTGAGAGGAATCTGGTGGACATAGCAAAGGAGCCGATAGCAAAGCTTTATTCAATGCCTCGAAAGCAAGTTGTGTGGTTTCATCCCATACAAATGGAGTGTCATGCTTCAACAAGAACCTGAAACCCTTAGTGATATTGGCATATTTAACAATAAAATGTCGAAGGAATTTAGATTTTCCTTGTAGGCTCTGAATTTTTCTGATAGAACAAGGAGGAGGTAGATTTACAATGGCCTCTACTTTCAAAGGATCCAACTTAATACCTTTGTTTGATACAATGATCCTAAGTATCTACCCTGACTCAATGCAGAAAACACACTTGTGGGGATTGAAGCATATTTTTTAATGCTTGCATTGTTTGAAAAATAAGCGAAGGTGATTTGGATGACCGATCCTCTTACGAGAATGAGAAGATAGATCATCTAGGTATGACTTGACAATAATCTTAATGTTATGGAAGGAAAAATTCTTTTCCCGTTGAAAGGTAGCCCCTGCATTTTTCAATCCGAAGGGAATTTTTCTATACGTGAAGGTATCCCATCTACAAATAAAATCTATTTTATGTTGGTCTTCTGGCTTCATTTGAATTTGATTGTATTTGGAAAAACCATCCATAAATGAAAAAACTTCACTCCCAGCACAAGCATCAATTATTTTATTTATAAAGGGTGTGGGGTAATTGTCCTTGGGACATGCTTTGTTTAAATCATGAAAATATGTACATACATGTATTGTCCCTTTCTTCTTATAAATGAGAACATGATGGGATACCAATTATGTCAAAGCAATCAGGTAGATGAAACCAACTTTCAGCAATTTTCCCACATTAACCTTAACAGCTGCTGCTTTTCACAGATTAATATGTCTAAGTTTTTGTCGAACTGGTTTGGCATTAGGGCAGGTTCATATTTCATGTTCGACAAGCAATGTATAAATTCCCAACATCTCCTCATATGACCAAGAAAACACGTTGTGAAACTCCTTAAATAAGGCAGTATAGATAGCAATCTCCTACGGATAGCAGTTTGCATCGATATGTACATTTTCGATGATGTCAAGGTTTGAAAAGATGTTGATAGGGATAGTAATATAAATTTTTTCCATCTTCACCTCAGCAAAAATTCCCTCTCTTGGAAAGATATTAATCGACAGATCAAGATCTTATGCTAGTCTCACATGGAACTCATGGTTTTCAATTCTATTCAGCTCTGGAAGGAAGTAGGTTCTATGGTAAAGATCTTCACATATATTATCTTTCCCACTCATGGCTTCCAATATGGTTTCATCTGAAGGAAAAAGAATGCCTAAGAAGTCATCAGAATATAAAGAATTCTCAACCCAAGTAGGCAGATAAGCTTCATCTAACTCCTCTACGACTGTAGAAGGAGTCGTAATAAGATGGACAGGGGTGTTAACAATAGCTTGGTAAGCCACTTCCACTATAGACAAGGGCACATGAGGTTTGTAACAGGAAGAAAGGACCCAAGGATCCATTCTATAGACAATCATAGCGATATAATTTCGTACAATGGTAGAACCAAGATAATTTATAGGGGTTGGGATATAAAATGTGCCCATTAACGATGAATACATACCAAACACCAAGCTCTCATTAACTAGTTTGACTTGATCAACCAATGGTACAATCAACTCATTAGTTTCCAAATGGCCCTTCCGAGTGAAACTGGGTTGGTCAATAGTAACCAACTTCCCTTCGTGTGGAAACACTACGACCTGAAGAACGACCAAGGAAATCACACACATAGCATAAGTCCATCTTCTCCCCAAAAGCAGGTTATAGTCTAGTGGAGCATCAAACAACTCCACTTCAACACCCACTACTTTCCTTGCCAACTTAATCTCAAAATCTAGTAGGATACCATGAGGAAGAAAAGACCATTTGTCAAAAGTAGTAAGTAAGGTGCTCGATGGAACTAGCTCTAGGGAGCCTAAATCCTTCAAGAAAGAAAGAGACATCACACATGTGGAAGTACCTTCATCAACAATTGTGTTTCCAATGGTTTTACCACCATGAATGACATCTATTGATAAAGACACATGATACAGTAGGTGCATATTGATATTTGCAAGATTAAATTTTTCCATCAGACTCGAGGAATCCATACTTCCTAAAGATGCTAAAAGGGCATCCCGCTGAGTAGGAAAACTCTGAAGCAATTATAATGTGGGAATTCCACGAGGAGTTTGGGCCTAATATTCCACCACATAGTAACTAGAAGCATCCCTATAGTTTGAATTGTGAAATGCTTTTTTAAAGACACCTTTTGGTGTATTAGGCATTGGTTCGGCAGGTTTCTCGATCGTGAGAGGGTTAGAGGTTTCATGAACAGACTTACCGCTCTTACGAGCCTCTATTTCATAATTCTCATTTCTCATCTATAGCAAGGAACTATATTGTACCATGTTGGTATAAATTTGGTCATGGGGAGCACTAGCAATGCTCTTGGCTACATTAGAAACTAAAAATCCATTCTGTCCTTGGGGAAATGGATCCTTCAGGACAACTGGTTGTTGATTTTTTAGTAGCTTATGAGCTTGATCAGTGACACTATAGTGTGAGAATTAACTGGACTGACCACACCATCAGCATGGGGTCCAAGCTTGGGCTTCTCGATACTATGGGTAGACTGCGGTGCCTGAGGTATGATTTCATATAATATCCTAGACTGAGCATTTATCAAATCCATCTGTTAGGCCTTGAGGATGGCCTCTTCTTTATTGGTCACCCCTGAAGTGGATACATCCTTATATATATAAGTAAACACATATTTTAGGAACTGCTCTAGCAAGAACTCGGGGGGAATGGTGGCTTTAATGAGCGTCTTCTGTCTTCACCACTCTTGGATATGATCTGAGATATGCATGGCTTTATCTTTCCAAAAGGTAGACGATAAAGCTGTGTCGGCATCATACCAGATAGGAAGCTGGAAGTGGTTAAGGAACACATTCGCTAAGTCCAAAAAATTGTCAAATACAGCAGAGGGAAATTCAATATACCACTTTACTGCCACACTAGTCAATGTTCTTTGGAAAAGCCTCAACCGAGCGGTGTTGTCATTCAGTGAGTTTGAAGAGCACAAGAAGTGAAAAGTGGTGATACGGGAACTTGGATATTCACCATCTTTTCCATCAAACTTGGGAATTTCCTAGGGTAGTTTGCTAGGAACAAGCGACTAAGTGGCACTATGCCTCACCAGGTCATTTATTAACTTAGAAAAATATCACAAGTTTAAAGTTTCCAGGAAAGGAAATTTAGGCCAAATCAGAGCTTGAAAAGCTGGTGTCTGGAGGTAGAGAGGCCTGCCTCATGGTTCTCAAATGTAAAGGTTGGGTTTCCCCTAGGCACCGATTATGAAGTAGTTGGACTAGTTTTAAATGGATTCCCCCCATTAGCTAGTGGATTACTTGTGTGCGGTGTAGTGTAAGTGGTTTGAGTTGCTCCAGATGAAACTGGAGTATGAAAGATAGGAGCAAGTATCCCTCTGCTAAAAAAAAAAAGTGAGAGCTTGTGAATGGGGCTGAAACTAGTGTCTAGAAACCTTAACCATATGATTTTGTGTTTCCAAACTACATCCCCACATATGTAGGTGTAGGAGCAGCATAAGGAGTGGATGGGGGAATATGCCCCCCATTCCATATGAAACCATGGAAAAATGAAGAGGATCCAATAGGACCACTCTGCGTAGTATGCATGAAAGAGGGGGAAGAAAAAGGTGCACTGCGAATCATAGTGACCACCCTGATAGAAGAGCCTACTACATTCAAGGAATCTGGTGGTTGAACCACCCGACTACTTGGTGATACAGGTGTCGAAGGTTTATTTGTTCTCGAAGCACCAACTGGGGGAGGTGGCACTCCTTCACACAAAATGGCTAAAGTGGGGATAGAAATACGCTCCCCAGATATAGCCATGAATCTACTCACAGGAACACCAATCACAGGTGAAGTAAAAGGAATAACTTGGACGATCACATGATCATTTAATTCAGTAAGAGGCAGGTTAAAGTTCCTTGCAAACTCATCAGCTTGCAAGTCTTCAATCTCTATTGCATTTGTATCAACCTGATTAATCCTAATTTCTAGTTCACTTAGAACTTCGCTATCTCCTACCGGTTCAAATGAACCATCAATACCTAATATTCGCCTTTGAGGGGGCAGTGGAGGCTCCACTGGGATAACTAGAAGAAGGTCTTGCAATATTCTTGACCTTCTGAGCAGTTGATCCTCCACATCTACAAATTGAATATTCACACACCTAAAGGCCGACTAAGCATAGACAAACCACACAACACTCAGTAAAAAATTCCTAAAACAAAAACATACAAAAAGGTATAAGATATGCTTTCTAAAACAAAGATGATAGAATGTTACTTGGCATCCCTATAGATGTTCTTAAGCATAAGTAGAAGAATCACCCAACTACCTTCCTACACCTTCTATCAGGGTTACCTTCCAAGCCCATCCAAGGTAGACCAGAAATAGCCTTCTAGTATACGTGTGTATGAACACTAATGTCAAAGAGACTAAATGCTACCGCAAATACACTGAGAGTCTAGGGGGACAATCATAATCCTAATTCATACACATGGGTAGGGTAGCAATATTGAAAACCCTATCAACACCGGCACCACACATGGCCCAAGACGTGGTATTGAAAGAACTCCTCAGATGTATAAAAATATTAGTCTATGCTCAAACAAGGAATCAGAGGGTTACCTCCTCAGTCCAGGTCCTCATGCGGCCTCATGCTTAACTCTCGTGTCAGAGGAGATTCCTAGAAACACTCAATATAGAGGAGGATTTACCTAGTGATTGACCAACTACATCTAGCCTAAGCTAGTCCGTGTATGAACCTAGAAAAGAGAAACTTACTAATAATTTTTAATTATGTTTCTCTTTTTAATAGGTTGTTTTTAGTCAGAGGAAGTGGTGTGAAACTTGTATGGTGTTATGGTATCAGTAAAAGAAAGCAAAAATGATGTATAAAAGCAAATTTTTAAAGCGAATTGCAACTACTAATACAACGTTTTCTTTTTTTTTGTAAATGAAAGCTAATGAATTTAAAACTAAGTATGAGAAACTACAATAATTTTTACGAATTTTTGAATTTTTCCTTGAAAAATAGCGAAAGGAAATACTAAATGCAGCTTAATGCAAATGTAATTTTTTTTTCTTTTCTTTTAAAAAAACTTCAAAAATTACAATGCAACCGAATGCAAAACTTGAGAAAATTTGACTAATCTAAGCATATAGTAGTGAAATGAGGCAAAAGGATCCCAAAGTAACCTACTTCAACCAAAAAGAATAAGCCTAGATAAAACTTTGACTTGGAAAAACTATCAAACTTACCAGCTCACTAGATCCACTAAAAGAAGAGTGGAAAACTCAGACTACGAGCAGTAGTATAGAGCATAAATCATTCAAGGACTTGATCACTGACCTAGAAAACAAGCAACCAAAATTACAAACCAAGCAGGGGGACAACCAACACTCACCAATGAAAGAAAATAAAACACAAAGGATCAAGGACTTGAAGAAATCAAATGAAATATGTGATGTACAGACCTCAGACTAACATAGTCATGTCATAAGTAGAAACCTCTCAAGCAATCAAAAATCCATAAGACAAGGACAAGAAAACCCTACTAAAAACAAAGAATTCTACAAGAAACTCGTGACTAACTATACAGACAGCTCACGTATGACAAGCAAATCTCTAGACTGCAACCCATGTGTACAAGGTCAAACTCCTTGTGTGATGCCTGCGCTGGAATTGCTTCATCGCACAAGGAGTTTGGGCCAAAACTAGCAAAAGTATCCTGAAAATGTCAAACCATAAACAAAAGGAAAAATAAGAAAAATCACACCGAGAATGAAACAAAAGAAAATACTGGTAAGGGAATGTAAAGAACGAATTTATAGCAGGCTGGACTTCCCAGCGAAGTCACCAGTTCTGTTGTTCAGGACAATGTACCCTTGAAACCTAGGGTCTCTGGGGTTACCAACTTACTAATACACTTGCACACAATCATCTTATGTAGAAATTGAAATAGGAATAGGAATAAGACTTGGAAAACATGGTTTATGATGATTGATCCAAGCTTTGTCTTCTCCTGCTTTCAGTCTGTTCCAAATATTCCAGGGATTCTCTAATTCGCCTACAAAGAACAAATTCTTCCAGCAATATCTTCCATATATATAACTGGTTAATATGATGTATTTTGATAATAAATAATTAAAACAATTCATAATCCATCATATACAAGAATGCAACAATACAAATATTTGAAGAACTTTCTTTATTATAAACAGAGAATGGTGAGATTACAACCCAACTTCTTAAACAAGGACTCCTCTACAAACCAAGGACATACCACCAGCATAATTTTTCTCTTCTAGGAATGATTGATTAAACCCATCCCAATACTTCTATTTATACATGGGGAAATAAAGAGGTTTCGATGGTTGAGATGGTTGAGATAGTTGAAATAGTTATGATTAGGGACTCAACTAATATCGACTAGTCATGATTTATATTTTTTATCATTAATTTAAGGTACATGCGAGTATTAACATAAGAAATTCATGTGTGACACGCTACTTTCTCAAAGTAAATTGGCATGTTCAATGTACACGCATGTTGCAATACAAACACTCGCGTGTGACATGTGGGTTGCAACGTAAATACTCACGTGTGCAACCCTAATCACAAATAAGAAATATATGAAGTTGGTCAGGAGATTATGTATCAATAGTTATGCGCATATATAGTGTTTTGGCTACTTCAATCCGATTTTTCCTTTTGTGTCTCGACATATTGGACATCGGTACTCGGACGGTGAAGTGCCATTTCGATTGTTAACAACATGGAAGTATCAGATCATGCTCATCCTAGAAGAAAATGATCTAGAATGATTTATAAAGGATAAATTTGTAGAATGAGAAGGAGATGAAGCTCATGCCAAATACAAGAAGGGTATGATCAAGGCTAAGAGGATGATACAGAACTCCATCAAAGGTAACTTGATTCCTCAAGTATCTTCAGGGAGTACACCAAAAGAAACGTTTGATGCTCTATCCAAGATATTTAATGGAACGAATATTAATAGAAAGATGACCTTCAGGAATCACCTCAAAATTTTAAAGGCTCAAAATTCAGAAACCATGCAATCATACTTCACACAAGTATCTCAAATCAAGGAGCAGTTTAAAGTTCTTGGTGATATGGTTGAAGAAGTAGAAATTTGAATGACCACCTTGAATGGTATTCTAAGATATCAAGAATGATTTATTCGAAGAATATGTTCAAGAAGAAGAAATAATAAAAACCATATAAGAGAAGCTAAATGAAAATGAGGATCAAGCTTTGGAAGTCCATACCAAAGGCAAGAACAATAGGAAGATTTATGACCATCCTCCTAGAAAATTTCAAGGGTTTAAGAATTCCAAGAAAGAATTCTCAAATTATCAATGTTTCACTTGTCACAAGATGGGACACGTTGCTATAAATTGTCCCATGAAGGAAGAACAAGTCAAGAACACGAACAAAATATTCTAGGCCAATGTTGCTAAAGACAATGAAAGAACTAAGGAGAATGAAGTTTCATGCAAAGAATATGTCTTTACCTATACACTCATAGGTTCAGTCTCACCAGGGAACAACAGTTGGCTAGTAGATAGTGGTGCCTCCAAACACATGGCATGTTACAAGGAATCACTCTCATGTCTTATATAAAATCAGTCCCCACAAAAGGTAATGCTTGTAGATGATTATCAATATCCCATGAAAGAAATGGGAGAAGCCTCCTATAAGTTGGACTCTGGAAAGTCCATGAAGATGAAGGATGTCATGTATGTCCTAGGATTAAAGAAGACTCTCCTTTATATCTAATCCTTAGATAAGAAAGGTTTCAGATTTGATTTTGTAGACAACGAAGACCTCATATGGACAAAAGGAAAAACTATATATGATGCAGTAGTGATTGGAGTTGAAGAAGGAGGACTCTACAAATTAAAGGGGAATGTATATTAAGCATTGATGACTCGTACCATAAGCCCATGTGATCTGTGACACATAAGAATTGCTCATGTACATTATAAAGCATTGGAAATTGTGAGCAACGTTGTGATAGTTATACTAGAGATCCAGATAAATCATGAAGGGATGTGCCAATGATGTGCATAAGGAAAGAACACTAAGAACCTGCTGGGTGCTAGAAATTCCCTTTTTGCCTAATCTTATTTATCCCGTTTTCCCTAATTTTCCCTCTGATTTATAACCAAGTCATTACCTTTTCCAAAGAACAAGCATGGATTTGAAAGGTATAGTTCATTATTTATCTCTTTCACCAATGCTTCATATTGATTATGGTTATGATATTTATCTTTGAATTGCATTGACATGTAATTGGTTTTATAAGTAAAGTTTAGAATCTCCAGGTGCAGCAACTCTCTAGAATTGGGAGGTAAATAATTCTTGGCATCAGTTTCCTTTTTATGATGCAGTCGAAGTCGTTGATGAGATAAACTCAAACGTCCTTCCATGTAGCTAGCTGAGATTTCCCAAGCGTATTTCTTCATCATCTAGAACACGTTTGGATTTTGAATAGTTTAGATTAAAAGTTCATTCATGATTATGAACTAATTCCATGTAATGTAATAATAGTTGTAACTGTTTTTGATTTATTTGGCAGCCTGAATATCATAGATATTCATGGCTTCCCGATAATAGTGGATCTGAGCTACTTCATCCCTGTATAAGTATGACCAGGAAACTAGAGTGAGGGGGTTGGCAATATTGTAGAAGGATTGTAGAAAGAGGATACTGTAAATGTAATTTGCTCATTTTAATAAAGGAGCAACAATTCTCAATATATTCATGTTGTATATTTCATTAAGCCTTTAACAACAACTCTTTTTGAAGGTCAAGTCCCACCTTTTTACAAATTTGTTGGTATTAGCAGATGTTGTAGTTTTACTTATTTTGTCTTGGTGTGGAATTTCAGCTGAATGCATTAGTAGATGGTTGCAACAATATTTATTATATAATTGCATTGATATACTTTCTTTTGGTTTGCTGGAATAATGTGGTGTGAACAGTCGACTGTGTAGAATATATTTTTTATTTATGAAAAGTGTGCTAATTAAGTATATTTGTTACAATCACGCTCAACTCCCGCGTCTTGTTGTCATTTATCTTTCTTAGAGTTCACTGAATTAGATAGATAATTATTTTTGTAAATTGATTGATTTATCAATGGTTTGTGATTGTCTTGATTTGGTAATTTGTGATTTAACTTCTTGCAAAACCAATTCTAGTTAATTCATTCTTAGATCAGTAATTGTAGAATGTGTACGATAGGAATCAAGAATCCTTTGTTTTACTAGATTGATAATTAAGATTGGTTTTCATAGATAGGTTAGTTGATTGAGCAGTTATTAGGATTGAATGATCTGCATTTCATTAATCAAGTACTGAATTGTTTATGCATATATTTTACTTAGTTACCTTTGAAATAACCACACTTTCGTGGGTCAAAAATTTATATTGAGCAGTTTGCTTGTTACTAAAATTAATGAGCATATAGAGTGACCAACATTTTGGCATCATTGTTAGGAAAGGTAATTGGTAGACATATATCGTAGTTGATTGGTTCAATTTCTTTAGAAATTTTTATTTTCAGGGTTATGGGGACGATAAGATGTAGTGAAGAGCTACGCATCCTTTAGCACACCGAACGGGTTCCTACCCTAATGATCATGTATGATTATTTAATCTTTTATGAATATAAGAAGAACTCAATGGGAAACCCTCAAAAGCACTAACCTTTTAGGTGGAGGAGTTCCCCACTCAACCCACACCTAGGAAGGCCAAAATTTATTGATGATTCTTTTACTGGAGCCTTATATCGAAGATCATCTTTCATAAGGAGAAGCCATGTTACTTCTAGGTTGGATTCATTTGTATCAGTTGTGGAGAGACCACTAGGTGATATAACTCCATATGGTAGCCCTAAGTTGACTCCATAGGATAGGGGAAGTTCTATGGGGGCAGACGAACTAGACAAGGTCTATCAAAGTAATGGGTAGGAGGTTACTAAAGAAGAGTGGTTGTGGTTTTGACAAGAATTCGAAGATCATAAGAAGCAAGAAGAATTAGAGGAAGAGGAAATCATGAATAACGAACGTCACCATTAATATCGTGAAGAAGTAGTGGGGGGAAATGATAACGACAATGGAAACAATCAACATGCAGAGACAATTTCTATGCTTAAGTTTCCCTATTTGACAGACAACTAGATAAGCCCCCAGGAAAAATATTTCACCTTCAATACTACTAAAATTCCATGGTAAGTATTCTGAAGATATAGGTGAATTCCTTTTCAAATTTGATATTCTATGTCGAAGCTATGATTATATCTCTAGTGAGAGGAAGTTGAAATTATTTCCTGCCACCCTCAAAGGAAAATCTCTACAATTTTTTATGAGTTTGGGTGGTGAAACTATTACAACATGGGATCAAATGAAACATGTATTTCTTGCAAAGTACCAAGATTATTGCAGGACTAAGGATAAGAGAGAGAAACTATTTAAAATGGTGAATAATGATGATGAAATCTTAGAGTAATTTGTAGAAAGACTCCTATATATTATGTAGAGATCGATCCATACGGATATTGGGAGGGATGTCCTTAAAATGATTTTCTTGCGAGGGATAAGAGAAGACTGCCTTGATATGCTCAAGTTATTAGGAAAGGGAGACATCTCCAAGGAATATTTTGATCATATTGTGGATCTATGTCGAAGATACTCCAGAGGGTATTCCAGAACATGTATAAGGGAACGCGATGTCTTTACATGAGCACAAAATTCATCTACTAGAGGGGCTACTCGTGCATATATAGGTAATCTTCTTAAAAATTTTAAAATTGATATGATGAGTTCTATTTCCTCACAATTGGATGTCATGAGAGAAAATAAGAAACAAGCGGTAGAAGATATGGTACTTCGTGTATTCTTCCCTAAGTGTAGAAAGATGCACCCGCTGAGGGAATGCCTGCTTGACAAGGTGGAGGTATGTCGTCTGTGTGATTTGGATCATGATACTAAATATTTCCCTTCACTACCAAAAGTCAAAGAAGTATTTCAAGAATCCACTGTGGACACGAAGCAAGCCTCTTTTATCTCACAAAAGAGGCCTTAACAACCTCGAATTCCAGGTATGAATTTAGACCCTACATATTTTAATTCTTGGAATAACATGAATATTTATGGATGATTTCACTTTCTATGGTTGTAGTTTTGACAAAGATTTAAGAAATTTGGAAAAAAAATTGGAATGTTGTTAATAGACCCACCTATCCATGAGTACTGAAAAGTTCCATATGATGATGAGTGAGCGTATAGTTCCTGGGAATTTTATTTTTGCTGGAGGAATCCAAGTAGATCCAGCTAAAAAAAAAGTAATTTCTGCAACATTCCTACTCCTAGAACGCAGAAAGAGGTACGTAGTTTTATTGGACATGATGGATACTATAGATGATTTATAGAATAAATTTCTAAATTAGCATCTCATTTATTCAATTTATTAATGAAGGATTCACAATTTGTTTGGATAGATGCATGCCAGACAATGTTTGTAGAACTAAAGAAAGGTTGTCCATGACACCTATCCTAAGAGGGCCTAATCAGGCCTTTCCTTTTCACATTTATTCTAATGCTTTAGATATTGCTATTGGAACAGTCTTGGGACAACATGAATGTCAAAACCCATATGCTATCTATTATGTTAGTAAGAATCTAGCCCCTTCTGAACTAAACTAAACAATGACAGAAAAAGAATTGCTTTCTATTGTTTATGCCATTGATAAATTTAAACATTACCTCACTGGTTATTCTACTTTTGTTCATACTGATGACTCAACTATTAAATATTTAATGAATAAACCTATTACTAATGCTCGGGTGACTAGGTGGTTGTTGATTTTACAAGAATTTGATATAAGCATTGTTGATAGACTGCCTGAGGAGAATGTGGTTGCAGAATTCATTTCTCAAGTAACTCATAATGATGATAATTTACTTGTAGAGGAATCCTTTCCTGAGGATCATTTGTTTGCAGTCTCGAGATATTCCCCATGGTATACAAATATCACTAATTATTTGGATGCAGGTAAGATTCTAGCGCACTTATCAAAACGAGAAAGAAGAAGGATCATACAAAAGAGTGCTAGACACTGTTGGATCTAAGGTAATATCTTCTACACAGGGCCTTATTTTGAAATATGAAATTGTGTGAGGGAAGATGTATTCACATCATCTTAAAGGCATTTCATGTTGAGACACATGGGGGGGAACTTGTTGATATGAGAATTGGTCATAATGCATTAAGAATGGGGTATTTTTGGCCAACCATGTTTCAAGACATGAAGAAATATGATCAACCATGTGACAGTTGCTAAAGGATGGGCCAGCCAAAAAGATTGGATGAAATGTTGTTTCAACCATAGTTAGTGGTTGAATATTTTGACAAATGGGATGTGGAATTTATATGGCCTATCAATCCTCCTTCGAAAAAAATGATTATATCCTTCTTTTCATAGATTACATGACTAAGTGGGTGGAGGCTATGGATCTAGTAAAATACAATGATCAATCTATAAAAGATTTCCTATATGGAGATATATTCACCCACTTTGGAGTACCCAGAGAGATAGTAACAAATGGAGGAGGAAAATCTGTGTCTTGTAAATTGGAAGCCCTATTCCATAAATATGATATTCAACATCGGATAACCTTACCATATCATCCACAACAAATGGCCTAGTGGAAAGGAAAAATAACGTAATTGAGGATACCTTACAAACACAGTGAAGAGTCAATGCAAGAATTGGGATGAAAGGCTTCCACAAGCATTTTGACCCTATCATACTACATGGAGAAACACTACATTTTTCTCCCCATATGAACTCGTGTATAGAAATAATGTTGTTTTTCCCATTGAATTCCATATCAAAACCCTAAAGAAAATTGTAGAATAAAAAGTGGACTTAACGGAGGACCAAAGGAATCGATTGAATCAATTAAATGAATTAGATGAGAAGTGCACAATTGGTTTACATTAGATGACATTAATTCAACAACAATGCTCAAAATGGCATGATACGTTTATAAAAAAGAACGTATTTTATGAAGCACATTCGGATTTATTTTATGACTCATGGTTCAAGAAGGAATTTAAGGGAAAATTGCATACAAGATGGTTGGGAATCTATAAAATAGATAAGGTATTCGATAATGGAACGTTTGTTTCAATAGTATCGATAAAAATCAGACACCCTTGATTGCAAATGGTCATCGCATAATACTTTATCATAACCTATTTCAAAGGATGCGTTCATCTCTTCTATTGTAGCTGATCCAAATTGTCAATTAATACAAGAGCAGGGGTTTTCCCTTGTTTCTGAGAATATTTAAAATCTTTAAGCTTTGATTGGTTTGTTGTTTTGATAATCATATGCAAAATTTAATTTTGCATCCAGGGAGCTTTCTCGCTCGAAATTTGAGTAAACAAATAGGGAGATATGTCAAAAATACGAACAAAAAAAGTAGTTTTTTTATGATACCTATCCCCAAATTTATATTAAAAAATTGTTTAAGAACTGTATGGTATTTCAAATTTAAATCAATTTCATTTCCTAACGCACGATGAGATGGAATTTGAATTAGGGTAGAAAGGCCAATTTCGAGGGTAAATTTCCTCTAATGTAGGTGGGGTTTTAATACAAGAAAATTATGCCATGTCATACAAACCTAGAAAATTAAAGGAACATAAGATCAAATCCTTATTGGCTGAAATCATGAATCTGGGTGTCTATTCTATGAGAATCGAATTTCAGAATCCATATTCCAAACTCTTTTGGCCGAACTATTTTTTTTTTTGGTCGAACTAATTTATGTTTTGGACTGAAAACATGTAACTAACTTGTGCCTGAAAAAAATGTTCATCCAAACATTAAAGTTAACAAAGAACTTCATTATGTGCACTTTGTAAGCATAGCTAGAAAAATAATATCCGACATATAGTTTTTCGGCCGAACGTTTTTTCAGTGAAACAATTGTTTTACCAAAACATGTTTTCAACCAAACATTTGTTTGGTCGAACAATTGTCATATATGTAATAACCGAACGTAACTGTATTCATTTTGTCATTTGCACTCTATGATTTTTTATTGGTTCTTTGCGCTATATGTGTCATGTTGTTTGCGAGAGTGATCTATTCTGGTGCATCCTACTATGTCTAGCACGTCCTGTCATTTTTGAGAGTAAGTGTGTCCTATCATTTGTGTCTCTGCTGCATCCTACTGTCTGCATGGTGGTGGTTTTTCTCAGCCTATTTTTTGTGCGGTGGTGGAGGAGTCAAACCCTCGTCCACGTAGTGGTGGATATTATTGGTTCCTCGTATGCTGTGCCATGTTGTTTTCAAGACTAAGGACATTAGTTCTATGCTACAGAAAAATGGCTTTGTCATATTGATTCTTTAACTGTTGCTTGTGTGGTTTGTTTTTTGTAAGCGCACCTTAGTGATGTTCATCTAGATGCTCCAGATGCAAAAAACATTCCTCTATTCCATAAGTATAGGGAAGTAGCTAAATTGCAATATCTAAGGATGGTATCTCGCATTCCACCATAGCCACTACTTCTGCCCCATGAATGAGATGGAAGGGTAAAGACTCTATGGAAGTCTTAAAATTCATTCGGTATGCCCAAATCATAGGATACAACATGATATGCTAGATTGATCTACTCGCATTAGTGTTATTCTTGAGAATGGTTTTGAGTGTTTTGTTAATGGCTTCTACTTGCCCATTTCCTGTGGATAAAATCAAGACAAGTGGTATTTCCTAAAATCTACCATATTAGTTAATTATGTTGTCATCTTGATTTGGAAATGACTTCCATGGTCAGTGAGAATATACTTCGAAATACAAAACATGGTGATTGAACATGAGGTATGTTGCAGTCTCACCATCGACTTTTAAGGTAGGAATTGCCTCTGCTAACTTTGTAAATTAGTTTATAGTGACAATGATATACTTGTGCTTCCTAGTAGACACTCGGTTACAGGTCACGAAATCCACCCCCCACTTGGTGAAGGGTCCTACCGCAATGAAGAGATAGAGAGGATCAGGATGCAACCACATCTTTCTGATGTAGAATTGACATGGATGACAATCCTTTACATCCTCTACACAATATTTAAAGATGGTAGGCCGAAAATACTTGTCACGCAAGATCTTCTGGGTCGTTTCTAATCCAAATAAATGACCCCACACGCTCTATCGTGAGGATCATTCAGGACAAACTCATCCTCCTCATGGGTGAGGCATCGATGTAGGATAGAATCTACCCTTCGTCTATATAATGTATCTATGATTATTAGGTATTTATTAGAATTCAATATTAACTTGTGTCGTTGTTACCGTGAGAATGTCGCGGGCCTCTTCAAAGTATGAAGATATACTAAAGATATCTCTATACCAAGGATCAAAGGTCGATATTAAAAAAATGTGCTCATCAGGGAATTGCTCATTTTCTATCACTACACTTTCATTAGTCTTGAAATATGATATTGGCTCCGCAAATACTAGGGGCTTTTTTGACTTGGCAGACTAAAAGTCTAAGTCAAAATTCTAGAGTATGATAATCCACTTGTTAAACTTTCACCTAATTATGTGTCGGGATAGAACATATTGAAATCGATTCACATCCACAACTACAATGTTTTTCCTCAACAAAATGTAATGTCCCAACCTCTAGACGACATATACTGTCGTCAAAGCCATTTTTTCATGTGTGAATATATAATATTAGAACCAACCAAAGCACGATTGAGATAATATATGACATGATTTTTGAGCTTGTCATCCTTCTAAACTAACACTATACCAATCGTAGACTCAAATGCAGTGAGATACAATATAAATTCCTTTTATTCTGGTGGACATAAGAGAGGAGTTGATAATAGTTCTTTCTTTAATTCCTTGAAGGATTGTTGTGCAGTTTCATCCCATAGAAATGGGGTGTCTTGCTTGAGTAATTGCATGAATCCCTTACTAGTAGTTGTATAATGGTTAGAGGAGGAGGAAGATTAATAATCACCTCTACTTTTGATGGATCAACCCTATATGGTTGTTTAAGACTATAAAGACTAGAAGTCATCCTGATTTGACACACAAGATACAATTATGGGGATTTAAGTGAATCTTGCAGTGCCTGCATCTTTCAAAAATTAAAAGTAGGTGATCCAAATGATCATTCCTCTTTCAAGAATGAGTCGGAAGATCATCTAGGTAGGCCTCAACAATGTCCTTGATATCATCAAAAGAAAAATCCATTGCTCGTTGAAACACTCCCCTAGCATTCTTGAAGTCAAATGGCATATTCTTGTACACGAACATACCTGAGCACAAGACAAAGGCGATTTTATGCTTGGATGGTCCTCGGGTTTAATCTTAATCTAGTTATATCTCGATAATCCATCCATAAACGAAAAAATTTGCTACTCGCGCATGCATTGATAATATGATCTATGAAAGGTGTGGGGTAGTTGTCCTTAGGAGTACATGCCTTGTTCAAATCCCCGAAGTCAGTACAAACAGATATAGTCCCTTATTTCTTATCGACTGAAATGAGGATGGATATTCATTCTATGAGAGAGATAGGGTATATGAAACCATACTTCAATAGTTTTTCCACTTTATCCTTGACGGTCGTCGCCTTACATGGGTTCATCGGTCGAACATTTTGCTAAATACGTTTAGCGTTAGGGAAATTTATAATATTGACCTCTACAATGGATGGGTCTATGCCTAGCATATCCTCGTAAGACCACACAAAAACATCATGTAACTCCTTAAATAAGAAAGTGTAACTAAAAATTTATTTAGGTGAATAATTTGCTCCAATATGAACATTCTTCATGACATCAAGTTTGAGGGAGAGATTGATCGGTATAGTGGTGTAAATGTTTTTTGTATTCCCCTCAACAAACACTCCCTCCTTAGGAAAAGGGTTCACAGGCTAATCAATACCTTCAATTAGTCTCACATTGAACTCGGAGTTTTCAATCTTGCTTACATCCAGTAGAAAATAGCACTTGTGATGTAAGTCTTCACAATGTTTCTCTTCTCCTATAATAACCTCTGGAATGGCTTCGTCATATTGTAAAACCATATCTAAGTAGTCATACAAATATGTTGAGTTCTCCTCCCAAGCGGGCAATTAGTATTCATTTGACTCCTCTAAGATGTAAGTAGTCGAGATGAAATCAATAGTAGCATCAAATATAGCTTGGTAGGCTACTTCTGATGTTGCAAAGGGAACATTAGGCTCTTCTTGCGAAGGGAGAACCCATGGGTCATTTCTATCTACAAATGTACAAATTGTCTTCCCTACACTAGTCGTTCCTAGGTATTTTATAGGAGCGTGCAAATCAAAAGTTCCCATTAAAGACATGTACATCTCGACTCCTAGACACTCATTTGCTGGTCGAATTGATAAATGAAATTATATGTTAGATTCTGAAGTCTCCATATGACCCCTCTGAGTATATGACAGGTGGTTAACAGTTACCAACTTTCCTTCATGCAGGAACATGAGGTCTCAAAAAATGGATGACGAAATAACGCACACGACATAGTTCCAACTCCTCTACAAAAGTAATTTATAATCGAGATGGGAATATACAACTTCGTCGTTCTACCATGACTGTTTTCCATGCCAATTTTATTTTAGAGAATGGAAGGATACCGTGCGGGCGGGAAACAAATTGTTAGACATAACTAACTCAGGGCATCTCAGAGCTTTCCAACATGAAATAGACATTACGGATGTGTATGCACTTTCAACTATCACTATTTGTCCAATGGTTTTTTCGCCATGGTCTACATCAATCAAAAAGGCCACATGGTAAGGTAGGCATGGTTTGACATGAGAATGATTAAATTTAGCCATGAGGCTCGCATATTCCATACTACCGATGGATCCAAAAGTGCATCTTGCTGCAAAGGACAACTTTGTAGCACTTCTATGGGTGACATCGCATAAGGATTTTGGGCCACGTCCTCAAACACCGAGTAGTTGGAAGTGACCCTCACGTTAGGATTGTTGACTGTCTTTTTGAAAACATCTTTCGGTATCTTCAACATAGTATCAGTTGATTTATCAATTGAAAGTGGGGTTGATGTTTAAGTAGCCTCTTTATATTTCCGCGGAGCCTCAAATTCATAATTCTTAGTTCTCGTGTGCACTAAGGTATGGGATCGAACGATGTTAATATATGACTCATGAGAAGAGGGAGCAATATGTGTTTAGTACTTATTACTTGGAAAATGGTTGAAACTTTTTATAGGTATTTTCAACGACTCATCAAACTTCTTCTTACTTAGTAAACATTTTTTGTATTATTATTTTAACAATCTATTTATTTATGGATATTTCCAAACATCTTTTAGGCTCAAACTCAAGATACCCATAAAAGGAAGTTTCAACCATTTTCGAGGTAAAATGTAGTAAACACAATGCACTTATTTTTAAGACCAACCATTCGTGGGAGACCTCCTTGTAAAATTAAATTAACTATATTAATTTATAATATTATTTTATAATTAATAACTTGAAAAACCTCCTTATAAAATTAAATTAACTATGTTAATTTCTAATATTATTTTATAAGTAATAACTTATAATTAGATATCGAAGTTCTTATAAAATAAAACTAATTACATTAATTTATAATATTATTTTATAATTAATAACTTATAATTAAAGTTCCTAATTCTTTAAATTTAAGATTAGAAATATTAAATTTTAATAAAAGTTAAAATTGAATAAATAATATATAAATTAAATAAATATAAAACCTTAATAATTAAGAAAGAAAGTATTTCATTACAATAAAAAAAATCAAAGTGATTAATTGTATTCCCATCTTAATAAAATTTAAAAAAATTCTTTATTAAGAGAAGCATATAATTTATATAACGTCTTCCCATCTTAAGAGAAGCATATAATGAATATAACGTCTTATCAACAAAGCTTATCGAGATTCATAATTTCAATTCAAAATAAAAATTAATTTGGATAACGATTTTATAACAAAATTATAGTTTTTGATAACGATTTGGATTAATTTTATCTGTAATTATAGTTTGGGGACAAATTTAATCTCCCATAATTGTGTAAGAACGATTTGGATGAATTCTATCTACCATGGTTATGTGAAAAGAGTTTGAGGACAAGTTTGATCTCCCATAATTATGTAAAAATTATTTGGATGAATTTTATTTACTCTGCCTGTACAAAAATATATTTGGGGACAATTTTAATCTCCCATAACTGTGCAAAAATGATTTGGATGACTTATTAACTGCCAAGACTGTAAAAAAGTTTTGAATGTGTTTGATCTTTCGTGCTTGTGTAACTTGTATAAAATTAATTTCTCCAAAGGTATTACACAGTAACTTCATCCAGCACCGAGTAGTTGGAAGCCACCCTCGCAGTTGGGTTTGAAAAGGTTGTCTTCCACTGTATGTTTTCCAAATTAAGCATCAAGACTGCTCCCCCGTAGTCTGAATGAATGTCAAGCTGCTCTTTCCGTCGTACACCGCCACAACCTCCATTGATGGAAATGGTAAACCTTCTGTAGTCAAAAGATCCCACAAAGTTCCATCGGGATTTGATTTCCATACACCCACTAAAGCAAAGGGATTCCCTCTATTATCATGGCAGAAGATGAGAGTTAACAGATGTATTCGGCTCTTGTAAGCTATGATCGAGGCTCTTGAATATTTAAGTTCCTTGGGTTCTTAAATATTATAATGTCAACTCTTTTACTATTATTAAATATAGTATAGGTCCATTTTAAATCCGGATGATAGAGGGGAATCCAATATTTTGAGGTGTACATTTTTTAACCCTTTTGATAGGTGTGAGTTCTTAAATATTACAATGTCAACTTTTTTACTGTTATTAAATATAGTATAGGTCAATTTTAAATCGGGATCAAAGAGCGGGATCCAATATTATTGTTAACTTTTTTACTGTTATTATTATTATTATTAATATCATAAGAGTTCTTAAGAAAAAGTTGTAAGTAATACAATGTCATTAAACATAAGGTGGTCGTTATTTCCACTTTTGCCGTTCTTGAATATTTAAGTTCCTTGGGTTGTTAAATATTATAATGTTAACTCTTTTACTATTATTAAATATAGTATAGGTCCATTTTAAATGGAGATGATAGAGGGGAATCCAATATTTTGAGGTGTACATTTTTTAACCATTTTGATCGGTGTGAGTTCTTAAATATTACAATGTCAACTTTTTTTATTGTTATTAAATATAGTATAGGTCCATTTTAAATCGTGATCATAGAGGGGGATCCGATATTTTGAGGTGTACAATTTTTAACCATTTTTAACCATTTTAATTTTGTTTATATTTTATTTAACTCAATATGTAATTTATATTTTTCATTTTCATTTTTTAATATTTTTAATTATGTGAGAGGTGATTAACCTAACATGATCTCCTCGATATAATTATGTGAGAAATGGTTATTTTTCATTTCAAAATAACTTTCTTAATTTTATATAATTAATTAATTAATATTTCTAATACCTTTGTTTGATATATAAAATTTATTTTTAGTAAAAAGTTTTATAGATTTCATTCCTTGAGTTGTTATTATTTTAAACTAAATAATATTTATATAAAAAATTAATTAAAAAAATTAATTTATATTAATAAAATTCTGTAGAATTGTTTTTAAAGGATTTTCATTTTTTGAGTTATTATTTTAAACTAAATAATATTTTATATTGTAAAAAAACTAGTATATATCTATATTAAATCTAGATTTATCAAGCACTTAGTGGGATATAATTTCTTAAGGTGTACATTTTTAACCTTTGTATCCCTAGAGGTACTTGATAGATCTAGGATTAAAATAGATATATGCTAGTTTACCTTATTATTTATTTATTGCCTCGAGTGGTGTTCTACACTTGAGTATGGGGGAGATCTTGTAACGTTACATAACATTATGTAACGTTATGTTGGCTATAAATAATAAATAAAAGAAAATTATTTTTTTCTAATTATCCTCCAAAATAAATGTGAGCCACAAAAACAACACAATATGGGGGAGATGTTGTGATGTTCCTACTTAACAAAATAATAAAAAATAAAAACTAGAATTATCCTAAAAAAAAATGATGGTCGTGCACATGGTTTTAAAACCATGTGCAAGGCCTCCTAAACAACACATGGTTTTATTGTACATGGTTTAGGAGGGCCTTGCAAATGGTTTTAAAACCATGTGCAATGCCTCCTAAACAACCAATGGTTTTATTGTACATTGTTTAGGAGGTCGTTACAAATGGTTTTAAGACCATGCCTCCTAAACAACCCATGGTTTTAGGAGGGCCTTGCACATGGTTTTGAAATCATGTATGGGGGAGATTGTAATGTTCTTTCATAACAAAATAAAAAAATATTATCTAAGTGATAAATAGTATTAAATATTAATAATAAAATATTATATGTCAACCTTAAATAAAAATATGTGTCTTTAGTGTGAATCAAACACACCAAAGTTGATCATTGAGTGCAATACTTAAGAAGATGTTTGCACCTCCAAAGGTTTGATCCCTCTCGGTGCTTGATAGAGCTAGGATTTGGATCTATGCTCGTTTATTTAAGTCATATGTAATTTATACTCTTCATATTTTAGTTTTTAATATTTTTTATTTATTTATGTCCATTAACATAATGTGACTAACGTGACAGGATATCCCCCACACTCAGTTGGTGAGCACCTCGTGGTGCTCTAAATTTTATTTTAGTTTATATTGATAAAATTCTGTTGAATTTTTTTTTTATATTAAATTAAACTTAATTGTTAATTATATCTATTTTTTTAAAAACTCCATTAGTTAATGTTTTGAAGAATCAAACATGATCATAAATATTAGAATTGAACACATCCAAAATTTATCATTAAAAAAAAAATAAAAAATATAAGTTTTATAATTCTGATAAAACCAAATAAGTTGTGATATTAATTATAATCTTGTACTAATATAGTTGAAATGAAATAATATAAGATGTTATGTTGTTTAACGAAGAGTTCATTATACTCTATGCACTTTACACCCACAATTAATTTCTCTAGTATGATATTGAATAAATCTACTTGTTTGGTTTTCTTTAAGAATCTACAACCAATATCTTTTATAGTAACAACACAATTTGAAGTAAATCATATAGTAATATTCAAGTTTTAGGCTTCTTTTCATAACAACATCACAATTTCAAGTAAGTCATATCAATACTATTCAAGTTGTAGCCCTAACTTCGTTAGCAACACTCTATTTTTTTGGAAAATAATGCATTTGTTGTGATGTAGTCACATTTAAGAAATTAAGTTTTGGTCTTATACTTATGAGTAGATGCTTACTCAAAATTGTCCACTTACCACTCTTTGGTATATTTGTGGTGTTTAAATGTATATATAGTATCAATATGTTGTCATTTACAAGTTAAAATTGTATAAATACATAACTTATATTTTTCATTTATCATTTTGTTCAGTTTATGGTTGTTTCAAGTTTGAGTAACCAATACATAATTAGTCACCTTCTTGATATGTGATTTGCACTAAGGTTTAGATTTTGCACAAAGGGGAGGTGGTTGGACAAGCATTCTAATGAACAATTGTGGTCTTGTTTCTTGAGAGAAAGATCTCTTGGATTTTATAGTTCACCGCATCAATCAACAATTGTGTTGGTCATTTCCTGGATCATTTCAAATGTTTTGTTGCTTAATATTCCATCATTACTCCATTCTTGTGTTTCTCATTCACCGCCAAATCTTTGTCCATTAATATGTTATGATAAATCTCACCCTTTGTTTTCATCAAACTAAGATGGCACTATCAGCTTCACGATATAACAATGAAAAAAATACACATAATGAATTCCTAAACAAATCTCGTGTTAAAGTATTTTAACTTTGCAAGATATTATAGTTGTACTGATTGTATTTCTCCTCGAGGAGATGTATGTGATGTGATTGGTCATGTAAGAGTCATTGAAAGAATCAATGTAAACCTCCAGATGTAAGTCGGGTGAATAGTACCCATGTGTCATTATAAAAGATATTATTTTGGTGTCTTACTAGACAATTTGGTCTTGTGAGTTAGACAAGTTGACCTTGCTAGGTTTTAAGGTAAATTCAAGAGTCAAATATAAATAGGGAGGTGCTCTCTTCATTTGTACACACTTCACTCAAGAAAGTTTGCAAGGGAGAGAAAGATGAGTGCGCGAGAAAGAAAGAGGAGAATATGTCTCCGTATTTTACACCATCTTGTTCAGTTCTATAGTGAGAAATTGTTGCATGGTTTTTCGCCTTGTGGTTTCCCCAAGGAAAATACATCTTCTTTGTGTTACTTTGCTTGTTGTTCTTTCAGTGATCCTTTTATTGTAAATTGTTTTAGAATATCATCTAAGCAATTAAGAAAACTTAACATGGTATCATATCCACCCTAAATGGAGACACTACACATCTAGGCTTTTTTATTCTGAAAAAATACCTCAACATATCATCCATAAAAGAGGTCTCACTCAACTCGACCCAGGAGGGTGCATATTTATGTGAAAATAGAACTGAATTATGAAAGGTTTCAATTTTGGACGAGACACTACTGCTGGGAAGATATAGGGCTTCAGTTTTCTTGAGACTCCATTATCAATCTCAGAAAAATAAAGATACAATCTATCTCTCCTTGGGAAGGCACATCTTTTCCATCACTCAAACCTGCTAGTGATCTCAACTAAAATATTAAGGTTTCTACATCAAACCATAGGTCATCCCAAAGAAGGTACTCGAAAAGAAATATTCATCAAGTAAGTATTACTTATTCTAATTCCATTTGAAGTTTTCATTCTATTAAAACATGAAAAAAAAGCACCAATCTAGATGAGAAGATTGAGGGTGCCAAAAAATTCAGAGCATGCGTTGTTCATGACAATGCACCCTTGTAACCTAGGGTCTCTGGTGTTACCAACTTACTAAGACACTTGTAGACAATCATATTATGTAGAAATTGAAATAGGAATAGGAAGGAGACTTGGAAAACATGGTTTCTAATAGTTGATCCAAGATTTGTCTTCTCCTACTTGCTGCCTCTTCCAAAGATTCCAGGGCTTCTCCAATTCACCTGCAAAGAACAAATTCTTCCAGCAATATCTTGTATATATATCAATAGTTAATAAGATGCATGTTCATAATAAATAATTAAAACAATTTATAATCCATCATAACAATAATGCAACAATACAAAGATTGGAAGAAGAACTTTCTTTATTAATAAACAGAGAAGGGTAAGATTACAACCCAGTTATAAAACAAGGACTCCCCTCCAAACCAAGGACACTGAGTTCTGCTGCTGTAAGATGCCTTAAGGTATACCACCAGCATAAATTTGATATTCTAAGAATGATTGATTAGCCCCATATCAAGCCTTCTATTTATACATGGGGAAATAGAGAGGTTTTGATGGTTAAGATGGTTAAGAGAGTTGAGATAATTATGATTAGGGACTCAACTAATCTCGACTAATCATGATTTATAGTTTTTATCATTAATTTAAGGTACACGTGAGTACTAATATAGGAAACCCACGTGTGGCACGCTCCTTGATCAAAGGAAAATCATGTGTTCACTGTACACGCAGGTTGCAATGCAAACACTTGCATGTGACATGCAGGTTGCAACGCAACTACTTGCGTGTGCAACCCTAATCACCAAATAAAAATATATCAAGGTGGTGAGGAGAGTATGTATCAATAGTCATGCACATATATAGTGTTTTGGCTACTTCAATCCTATTTGTCCTTCTATGTCCTGACATATTGGATGTCGGTACTTAGACGGAGAAGTGCCATTTTGGTTGATAATAGATGCCCCCTAATGTGTGAGGTCAAAGGGAAGTGATGGACGAAATACATTACAATATTTTAATCTTGGAGAATTCAAGTGTTCAAGGTAGCAGAGGAAGTACCTGAAACAAATACATATCAATGTCATATACAAAATCATATCTGAGGATGTCATGTTCAATATAATGGAACACTAGCTTCTTTATAATATTTGATTACATCATGCGATACACGTACAAGACCACATATATTACAAAGGTGGATCAACGGCACAATATACAATGATGAGTCTTCAAAATATGGAAATTGTGTAGTTGAACATAACACATTCTTGCGCAACTTAATTTATAGAGGTGAAACTAAGGTATTCATCAAAATCCAAAGGAACCGGTACAATTCGTGCCATGTGAATAGATGTGTTTAAGTTAAAAAGGGGAGGAATTCAACATAATGTCAGAAAATAGGTGAGATTGGAAACTGAAGCAAAGGAGTTCACCGATAATGATAGTGAATCCTAAAGTACCGTTGTCAAAACTATAGGTTTTCATCTTCAGGAAGTGCTATGGAGAAACCGTATCTGATTGGTCGGTTAATAGTCGAATCCAACTTTCATATTGAATGATAAATAAGAATAATATATTATATGATGAATAATAATTACAAATGAAACTCGCCTTTATAGGCTTGAGCGTGTAGAATGAAAGCTTACACCATTTCATAAAATAATTAACTAATTTAATTAATATTGTATTTAATATTTGTTACATTTCCACTCCCTTTAAGCGAGATTTGTCCCCAAACAGATCAAAAGAGTGACTAGGAATCGGATACGGGAAGGGAGACACAAGTAATACTCATATAGGATAATGATGGAATCAGGATAATAGTCAGATGAAGGGATAGATCCTTGAACAGTGAGCATGACAAAGAGATGACTGAAGGGAGATTTTAACTTGTCGATAAGACAACTAGACTTGTTTTTCATGTAGGAGACATTATCAGATTACCGATGTATAAAACACAAGTGGAGGAGTAAGAAACTAGCTGAGCTGAAAGTGTAAATTTAAACATGAGTATCAGAAGGTTCAGAGAGTGCTATGTTCAAGGAGGACATGTTTCCACTATTTATAACCCAAAGAGAGTACTTCTTCCTTATCTTTCCTGTTAAATTTTAAGAAGTCTAGGAAAGTCAACTCAGGTCTCTCTTCATTTTTGACAAGCTTGAATAAGAGAGAGAATAATGGTTGATAATGTTACTAATTCATGGATTTTACGAACCCCAAATAATACATGCTTGTTGGTGTTTTCATATTTTGAGAGTCTAAAAAATCTGAAGAATACTCTAGGGGGGTGTCCTTTCATACAATTTAGTCTCATGAGGCTAGAAAAGTATAAAACAATCCACATAAGAACTCTCTTAGCTTCCAAAGAAGTAAGTCTCACCTTTTTCATACTTAGTTAGGAAGGTTCGAAAAAGGTTAAATTACCACCTACCCAACGCTCCTTCAAAAGTGGAATAGAGCTTGAGTTTTACGAGTGTGAAGGAAAGCAAGATCACTCGGAAATATCCATTTGATTATGAGCAATGGGGCTTACAACTGTAAACTCGATGTTTTGTTCTTGATTTTTGCAAGCATGACAAAGACATAAAGTATGCCTGAAATCTTTTTCATGTTTAGGTCTAGAGCACAAAAAAAAGAAAATTAAGCTCATATTGGGGCTTCGTTTTCCGTAAGTTTAGTCCCTCATGTCCGGAAAAGTGATAAACCTATACCTAAAAATACTCTTCTCAATTCTAAAGAAAAGAGAGTGCTCTTTTTCATATTATTCCACATAGTCCGAAAAAGTAATAAACTACCACAAAAGTAGATGCCCGTTCACATATTCTTAACAAGCTTAAAGAGACAAGTTTAATCGGCAGTTAAGTCTATTTTGTAGAGTCAGACTTGAGCCTAAAGAAACTCCATAAGGGCACAGAACCTTATAAAAATGGATAGCTTGTAAAAGGAGACCAAAATGAGGCTCAATTTGTCATGAAAAATAGCTAAGAAGGTTCGCACAAACCTATGACAAATGCGGCATGAGTACCAAAAGACAAAAAAATGCTCTAAACTAGGTTAATCATGGAAAGGGGGCCCTATCCACAGAAGAACAATGATGTAGGCGAGGTAAAAATGGTTAAACACCATAGTCTGTAGTCAAAGAGGTAATCCTAGGGTTAAAAATGGATAAGGTATAGATGCAAAAGTACATTTCAAAGTCTCAAATCCTACCCTATATGATCAGATAACGACTTTTTAAAGACTTTGAACCTGTTGCATTGAGCAAAAAGAGATGGTATTAGTTCATTCATAGAAAATAATTTTTAAGCGATAGACTATAGGTTCAAAATTTTCAAATCTTTGTATATATAGTTCAAAAATAGAATCAAAACATACCATTTCATATTTTTACCCAATTTAGCAATATTTTACCTGTGACATGGATTTCTCCACAAGAACAAACCGGTGGGCAATTTCAAAATCCACAAGTGTCAGGTTGGTTATGTTTCCCCTCTCCTTCATTCCAACTGTTCTAATTATCATTTTGATGCAAAATTTTTATGTTTTGGGCCTGCCCTAGAAAGGTTGCGTAGTACATGTGGGTATGCAACTAATACAATTGTGTACGTGTGTTATACATGCGGCGTACCTAAAGGAAACTCGTGTGTATTGCGTGGCATAGAAAATTTTAAGTTATGGACAAAATTGAAAGAAATGGATGGTTTCTAATGATCAATGGTGGTCAACTAGGCGGGTTCAACATGGTTTTAGAGTGGAGGGAACGAGAGCATGAGGATATGGACGGAGATTCTCTCCGCGATGCCCTAAATTTTCATGCGTTATGACAAAGTGGCCTACTAAAGTTCTTTTGCACATATCCAATGACGGCCAATGTCCACCTACTTGAGCATTTGATTGGCTATTGGGATCACGATCTCATAGATTTTGATCTTCAAGGTGAGATCTTGGAGATAAATGTGGAATATATGTATTTCATTACAAGTTTGTCTCAAAGGGGTATTCATGTGAACCTTGAGGCGACTGGTAGGGGTGGTGACCCTATGAGTGTCCAAGATTACGTTGACACCTAGTAAACACTAGGTATTCAAAAGAAGGGATCATGCATCCCAACTGTTCATATTACCATATTCCCACTAGAGGTAGTGGTAAGTACCATAGTGTGGGTTGTGATATCTTCTCCAATACATCTCACCACTTGGACTCAAATAAGAGATGTTGTGAAGTGTATACATGGTACTATTTTTTATTGGTGCTCGAGAATGATCCCAATCATGAGGAAGAAGCTCTCTCACTATAAGAGAGGACACCGCAAGAATTTTGGGTATTATAGAATATTGGAGGAATTCTTGTTTGAGAGAGTTCCTCCTATTATCCCTGTAGTGACACTACCATCATTTTCTCCTCGTCATCCTAGACTGACCAGGTGGGGAGAGGTCTTCCTCCATAAAGGAGGTAGGGTATCTGTCCAGAGTGTATATGACGATGAGTTCTACGTGTGGTGGGAGTGGTAGTTAACAACACTCGAGCGGTTTCCTTAGTCTTGACTAGATTTCTGAGGAGACAATGATCTTGTCCTCCCGTGAGGGGGAGTATGGGGAGAGCTAGGTATTTTTCTTTTATGTTTTTAAAATTTTATGAAATTTTATGAAATTTTATCATAAAATTATATACATATGTATAAGAGTTATAATCCACTTTAAATTATTTTAAAATGTAGATATTCAGCCTGTACGCCCCAATGGGCACCCCAGGATGTTTGTGCAGCCCGTACAGGGTGGGGATCAAGGGATACTTAGAGTTCTCGAGGGAAATTTGCTGATGATAACCCAAGGAATTCCCACTATACAGATTGAGAAGATTCCTATTTTCATGCAGCGATTTGTAGTTGGGATTCTAGCCATCTAGATACACCTCATGAGGAGGGCAGCCAGGGCTGTTTGATTTTATACGGAGGTTGAAGAGGCTGCTGCAACTAATGATGCTGATGATAAGGCCTATACTTATAGGCATTTTTATGGATTGTGATCCAAATTTTTGTATATTTATACAGTTGTGACTGGATCTTAGGATCAAAAAATTGGCCTATCTATGGACATATTTTTACACACACACACACACACACACACACACACACACACACACACACATATATTTCATGATTATTTACATGTATTCCAAATGTATCCATTGTGTGAATAGATAACCCATGCAGCTGAAGCCATGTTGCAAGAATGGTGACTAGCGCCATCCGCAAAACCTAAGAACCACTCAGCTGACATTTGTAACAATCACCAGATGATATAAGAAACACTACCTATGTAACTATTGTACATAAAAAGTACATATAATAAAAATACAAGAAAAAACACTAATCATAGGCATATTACTTCTTCATGTACATCCCATTTCTAGGCTTAGGTATCTTATTTCCACCAAAATTAGTTAACCGATATTCCCCTTTATTCAAAACCTTCGACACAATGTAGGGTCCTAACCACATGGACTTGAAATTTCCTGCTCCTAGGGGTTCTTTGTCCTAATCCTAGAGAAATACAAGCTTCCCTTTAAAGAAAAATTTAGGCTTGACCAATTTATCATATTGGTTTTTAACCCTATTCTTATGAGCTTCATTTTTCATTAACGCATCTCTTCATCTTTCATCTATATTTTCCAAATGTAGCAAATGTTCTTCTAACTCAGTCATGTCAGGGAGTACATGAATAGAAATTTTAAGCGATGGAATTTCACATTCAACCGGAGTGACTGCTTCCACCCTGTGAATGAGTTCGAAAGGTGAGAAACCCATGGCAGTATTGACATTAGTCGAGTATGCCCAAAGTGTAGGATATAGCATAATGTGCCAATCTAACCATGCTGCATTGATGCTATGCTTGAGGATGGTCTTCAAGGTCTTATTGACTGCCTCTACTTGACCATTCACTTGCAGGTAGAAGGAAGATGAGTGATCTTGCTTGAACCCTAGCATAACAGTCAATTCAGTCATCATGCTATTCTGAAAGTGACTTCCATGTTCAGTGAAAATCTCCTTTGGAATACTGAAGCAAGTAATGATATGGTTGAAAATGAAGAAAACTACAGTTTCCTCATTAGCGTTAAAGGTGGGCATTGCCTCTGCCCATTTAATAAAATAATCAACATAGACAATGATATATTTGTGACCCCCAGTCGAAACTAGGATACACATCATGTAATCCACCCCCTACTTAGTGAAGGGGACAACTCCGATGACTGGAAACAAAGAAGCAGGATGCGACCGCATTTTCCTAGTGTAAAGCTGATAAGGATGACAACGCTTCACAACCTCCACACAATCCTTAAATATTGTGGGCCATAAATAACCGACACATAAAATATTATGGGCCATTTCTAACCAAAATAAATGAACCCCACACACTCCACTATGGGCATCATTTACGACACACTCGACCTCCTCGTGGGTGAGGCAGCGATGCAAAATAGAGTCTACCCCTCTATGGTATAAAGTATCCTTGATGATAAGGTAAGTTTTTGCATGTATGCACAATTTACATCGTTCTTCCCTTGAGAAGGACGTAGGACACTTGAAAGTCGCAAGATAGATAAATATATATCCATAACAAGGATCAAAGGTGGAAATAAAAAAGATATACTCATCTGGTAATGATTCTTTGTCATCCACTACATTCTCTTTCATAGGGAATTATGTAATAATATCTGTAAAAACTAAGGACTTTTTAGATTTGGTAGATTGAAAATCCATGTCAAATTCTTGGTGAATGACTATCCATTTATTGAATTTGCCCCCGATTATGTGTCAAAACAAAACACACTTAAAGGGATAAACATCTGGCACTACTATAGTGGTCCTCAGTAGGATGTAGTGGGGTAACCTATGCACAACTTAAATAGCTGCTAAAGCTAACTTCTCGACATGGGAGTATCAAAGTTTAAGACTAGATAATTCATGACTGAGATAATAGAAAGCATGATCTTGGATCTTGTCATCTTTCTGAACCAATACTACCCCAATGGTCGACTCCGATGCAACCAGATACAATATAAAGTCATGAGAGTAATCTGGTGGACGTAACAAAGGAGCCGATAGCAAAGCTTTCTTCAATTCCTTGAAAGCAAGTTCTATGGTTTCATCCCATACAAATGGAGTGTCATGCTTCAAGAAGAACCTGAAACCCTTAGTGATATTGTCATATTTAACAATAAAACATCGAAGGAAGTTATATTTTCCTTGTAGGCTCTGAAACTTCCTTCTTGAACAAGGAGGAGGCAGATTTACAATGGCCTCTACTTTCAAAGGATCCACCTTAATACCTTTGTTTGATACAATGATCCTGAGTACCCGCCCCAACTCAACGCAGAAAACACACTTGTGGGGATTGAAGCATATTTTTTAATGCTTGCATTGTTCAAAAAATAAGTGAAGGTGATCTGGATGACTGATCCTCTTAGGAGAATGAGAAGAAAGATCATCTAGGTACGACTCGACAATGGTCTTAATGTCATGGAAGGAAACATTCTTTTCCCGTTGAAAGGTATCCCCTTCATTTTTCAATCCAAAGGGAATTTTTCTGTACATTAAGGTATCCCATTGACAGATAAAATATATTTTATGTTGGCCTTCTGGCTTCATTTGAATTTGTTTGTATCTAGAAAAACCATCCATAAAGGAAAAACTTCACTCCCCGCATAAGCATCAATTATTTTATCTATAAAGGGTGTGGGGTAATTGTCCTTGGGACATGCTTTGTTTAGATCATGAAAATATGTACATACACGTATTGTCCCTTGCTTCTTATCAACAAGAACATGATTGGATACCCATTCTATCAAAGCAATCAGATAGATGAAACCAGCTTTCAACAATTTTCCCACTTCAGCCTTAACAGCTGCCACTTTACATGGATTAATAGGTCTAAGTTTTTGTCGAATTGGTTTGGCATTAGGGTAGGTTCAGATTTCATGTTTGAAAATCAATGTATCAGTTCATGGGATCTCCTCATATGACTAAGAAAACACGTTGTGAAACTCCTTAAATAAGGCAATATAGATAGCAATCTCCTACGGATAGCAGTTTGCACCGATACGTACATTTTCAACGATGTGGGGGTTTCCAAAGATGTTGATGGGGATAGTAATAGAAATGTTTTCCATATTCTCCTCAGTAAAAATTACCTCCCTTAGCAAGGGATTAATCAACAGATCAAGATCTTATGCTAATCTCACATGGAACTCTTGGTTTTCAATTCTACTCATCTCTGGAAGCAAGTAGGTTCTATGGTGAAGATCTTCACAGATATTATCTTTCCCACTCATGGCTTCCAATATGGTTTCATCCGAAGGAAAAACAATGTCAAAGAAGTCATCAGAATATAAAGATTTCTATTCCCAAGCAGGTAGATAAGCTTCGTCTGACTCCTCTACGACTGTAGCAAGAGTTGCAACAAGATAGACAGTGGTGTTAACGATAGCTTGGTAAGCCACTTCCACTATAGACAAGGGCACATGAGGTTTGTAATAGGAAGGAAGGACCCAAGGATCCATTCTATAGACAACCGTAGTGATATAATTTCCTACACTAGTAGAACCTAGATAATTTATAGGGTCTGGGATATAAAATGTGCCTATTAACGGTGAATACATACCAAACACCAAGCTCTCATTAACCGGTTTTGCCTTATCAACCAATGGTACAATTGACTCATTATTTTCCAAATTGTTCTTCTGAGTGAAACTAGGTTGGTCAACAGTAACCAACTTCCCTTTGTGTTGAAACACTACCACCCAAAGAACGGTTGAGGAAATCACACACATAGCACAAGTCCATCTTCTTCCCAGAAGCAGGTTATAGTCTAATGGAGCATCAAACAACTCCACTTCAACACCCACTGCTTTCCTTGCCAACTTAATCTCAAAATCTGGCAGGATACCATGCGAAAGAAAATACTGTTCGTCAAAAGCAGTAAGTAAGGTGCTTGATGGAACTAGATCTAGGGAGCCTAAATCCTTCAAGAAAGAAAGAGACATCACACATGTGGAAGAACCTTCATCAACAATTGTTTGTCCAATGGTTTTACCACCATGAACGACATCTATTGACAAAGACACATGATATGGTAGGTGCATATTGATATTTGGGAGATTAAATTTTTCCATCGGACTCAAGGAATCCATACTTCCTAGAGAGGCTAAAAGGGCATCCCACTGAGTAGGACAACTCTGAAGCAATTCCAATGTGGACATTGCACAAGGAGTTTAGGCCAAATATTCCACCACATAGTAACTAGAAGTTATTCATTGTGGAGCCTAATCTTCCAAATCCAGAGATATTATTCAGTTGTGATTGTAACCCAGGAGTATTATACACTCGTTCCCCCTGGCCAACAGTATTGCAGACCCATGGTATTGGGTTAACCTTAGAATTTTCCCATTGTATTTCCCCTATAAAAGAGAGCATTGTAAATCAACAGGGTATGGTATTGTATTGTATTGGAAGAGAGACTGTGAGAGCATGAAGAGGAAGTACATTGGTTTTGCTGCAGGGTTTATCCCTTCATCTTTATGGACAGTAATAAAATGACTGGCAAATTTCTTTGTGGACATAGCCCATCATTTGGGTCAACCACATTATATCTGTGTCTCTCTGTAATGTTTTGATGTGTTTTGCATCTTGTTTATTGATTTAATTGTATATCTATTATTGCTCTACGGTCATGTTTTCTAACAATTGGTATCAGAGCTGAAAGGTTTATTTGGTTGGTAAACTCACAGGAAAGAAGGGTTCCTGGTTTGGGAGAAATGGTAGAAGAAGGAAAGTTTAGGGTCAAGAAATTTAACAGCCAAAACTATTAGTTATGGAAGATGTAAATGGAGGACTATCTATACCTACCATTGGGTGGAAAAGAAAAACAGTCGGAGGCTATGAAGGATGAAGAATGGGAGGTTCTTGATAGAAAGTCACTAGGAACAATACGACTGTGCATGGCTTCGTCGGTGGCCTTCAATATTTTGAAAGAAAAAAAACAGAGGGTGTGATGAGCGCATTGAGTAAGCTCTACGAAAAACCATCGGCTTCTAACAAGGTATTTTTAATGAAGATTTTATTTAATATGAAGATGTCAAAAGGTGGATCTGTTGCTGACAATTTAAATGAGTTTAATACACTTACCAGTTAGTTAAGTTCTATAAAAGTGAACTTTGATGATGAGGTTAGGGCTCTTCTAATCTTGTGCTCATTGCCAGAAAGATGGAATAGCTTGGTCATGGCTATAAGTAACTCTATCCCTAGTTCAAACACTCTTAATATTGATGATGTTGTTAGTGTTATTCTTAGTGAGGAAATGAGAAGAAAAAGCAGAGGTGAGACATCAGGTAAGGCGTTGACCATGGAGAGCAGAGGGAGACAAAACGAGAGAGAAAGGAGCCTAGGAAATCGCAGCAAGTCTAAAAAGGGAAGATCCAAATCTAGATTCAGAGAAATAGAGTGTTGGAACTATGGTAAGAAAGGACACCTAAAGAAAGAGTGTAGAGCACCAAAGAATAAAGGTGAGAGGCAGCAAGAGACTACCTAATAAGCTAATGTAGCAGGTGATGTGTTACAAGATGCTTTGATTCTTGTATTAGATAATACTAGAGATTACTGGGTAGTAGATTTAGGGGCTTCATGTCATGCTACACCCCATAGGAAATTCTTTTATGATTATGTTCAATGTGATTTTGGGCATGTATTATTGGGGGATGATGAACCATGTAAAATTGTTGGAAAGGGTCACGGGGGCTTCGCTTATTGACCAATATCCTATCACGTTAGTTCATATTGGGGATTTTAAATTAATAATAAATTGAACCAATATATTGCAGGTATTGGGGGGGTGAGGGGTTTAAGGTGGGGGTGGGTAGGGTGGTTTATAAGGATTGAAGTAAAAAAAGGGGTGGGAAGGAGGTTTTAAGTATTGGGAGGGGGTTTCAACAAAAATACTTTGGGTCAATATCTATGGAAATTAAGGGTATTCTTTAATATCCCATGATCGCACGTGCTATGTGAGAGGTTCACTAAGTGAAGTCCCCGTGGAAAGGGTAAGGTACGGATTAAGCTAAATAACGGAAATTACCGGTTGCTAAAGGATGTAAGGCACATTCCTGCTATGAAAAAAAATCTGATCTGAATAGGGCAGTTGGGAGATGGTGGCTGTTTGTCTACGTTTGGGGAAACATGGTGGAAGGTCACTAAAGGATCAATGGTAATTGCAAAAGGATATAGGATATGTATGTTATATTTATGTCCTCATAATACTAATTATTCTATTTCTGTAGCTTCCACATAAATAGGTGCACCGTTGTGGAATCATAGTCTTGGCCACATGAGTGAGAAGGGGATGCAGATTCTCCACTCAAGGAAACTAATTCCAGATCTGAAGCAGGTAAGTTTGGAATTTTGTGAGAACTGTGTTTATGGAAAATAGAAGAGAGTTATATTTCTCAGGGTTGGGAAACAAAAGAAGAGTGAAAAGTTAGAGCTTGTCCATACAGATGTATGGGGACCAGATTAGGTACAATCTCTTGGTGGCTCTTGTTATTATGTTACTTTTATTGATGATGCAACTAGAAAAACTTGGGTTTATTGCATTAGACAAAAATATGATGTGTTTGATACTTTTAAGAAGTGGAAATCTTTGGCTAAGAATGAGACAGGAAAAAAGTTGAAATGTCTCAGAACAGATAATGGAGGCAAGTACTGCAACAAGGAGTTTGATAGTTACAGTTCACACGATGGGATTCACAGAGAGAAGACAGTCCCTGGAACACACCAAGAAAATGGTGTGTCAGAAAGGATGAATAGAACGATCATGGAGCATGCAAGGTGTATGAGATTGCATGTAGGGTTCCCTTATAGTTTTAGGCTGATGCTATAAACACTACTGTTTATTTAATAAACAGAGGGCCTTCAAGCGCTTTGGATGGTGGCATTCCAGAGGATTCATGGATAGGTAAATAGGTAAAATACTCATTTCTAAGAACATTTGGTTGTGAAGCATTTGTCCATATTGATAAAGATGATAGAACAAAGATTGAGGCTAAATCCAAGAAATGTACCTTTATTGGATACGGGGTTGATGATTTTGGTTATTGCTTATGGGATCTTAAAAATCACAAAATCATTAGGAATAGAGATGTAGTATTCAATTAAAAGTTCATGTACAAAGATCAGTTGTAGGGAAAGAAAGAAGAAAAGGAAAACATAGAGTACATAGTGCTTGATGAAATCAAAGAAAATGAAGTTCCAAAAGCACCAAAAAATCAAGAGCAGCAGCAAGTACCTGAAACTCCTACAACTGTAAGAAAGTCTACCAGGTTAAGTAGACCCCCTGAACGATTCTCTCCTTCACTATATTATTTATTAATGACTGATTTTGGTGAACCAGAATGTTTTGAAGAAGCAATCTAGGTAGAAACTAGAAAGAAGTGGGAGTAAGGCATGGATGAGGAGATGGACTCATTGGTAAGAAACCAGAATTGGGATCTAGTTAATTTTTCTATAGAAAAAAGGGTATTACAGAAAAAATGGGTTTACAGGTTGAAGGAAGAAGATGGAGGAAAGAAGTGGTATAAGGCTAGACTTGTTGTAAAGAGGTTTGCATAAAAGAATGGTATAGATTTTGATAAAATATTTTCTCCTGTTGTTAAAATGACTTCAATTAGAACTATTTTAAGTCTAGTGGTGGTAGAATATTTGCATATTGAACAATTAGATGTAAAAATGGCCTTTCTCCATGGGGATTTGGAGGAAGATATTTATATGCAACAGCCACAAGGGTATGAGGTCAAAGGGAAGGAGAATTTGGTTTGCAGGTTGAAGAAGAGATTGTATGGCCTGAAGCAAGCTCCAAGGCAGTGGTATTTAAAATTTGATAAGTTTATGACAGAAGAAGGTTATGATATATGTCATTCTGACCACTATGTTTATTTCAAGAGGCTAGATAATGGAAGATATATTATCTTGTTATTGTATGTCGATGACATACTTTTTGGAGGGTCTAACATGCAGGATATAAATGTACTCAAAAGAAAACTAGCTAAATCATTTGCGATGAAGGATTTGGGTGCTACAAAGAAAATCCTTGGTATGAGAATAACAAGAGAGAGGAAAAATCACAAATTGACATTGTCTCAAGGTGAGTACATAGAAAAGGTGTTGCAGAGGTTTAAAATGCAGAATGCAAAACTAGTCATCACACCTTTGGAAAGCCATTCCAAACTAAGAAAGCATATGTGTCTAGAGACATAGAAAGAGATAGCTTACATGTCCAATATTCCCTATTCATCAATAGTCGGGAGATTTATGTATGCCATGGTGTGCACAAGACCAAATATTGCACATGCTATGGGAGTTGTGAGCAGGTATATGAATAATCCAGGTAAAGAGCATTGGAAAGTAGTACAGTGGATTCTCAGGTATTTGAGAGGTACCACTTCTCATGCATTATGTTTTGGAGGTTCAGAAACTGTTCTATAGGGATATGTTGATGCAGATATGGTTGGTGATAAAGACAGCAGGAGGAGCACCACAGGGTATGGGTTCACTATAGGTGGAACAACAGTAATTTGGATTTCAAAACTGCAACAGGTTGTTGCACTTTCAACGACGGAAGCAAAGTATGTTGCTGCTACAGAGGCTAGTAAGGAGATGATTTGGTTGCAGAGGTTCATGAAGGAATTGGGTAAGAAATAGGAGAATAGTAGGCTATACAATGACAACTAGAGTGCCATTCATCTTGTAAAGAACTCATCCTTTCATTCAAGGACTAAACATATACAACTCAAGTACCACTTCATAAGATATGTTCTAGATGAAGAACTCTTGAAACTGGAAAAGATTCACACTAGCCAGAATCCTACAGACATGTTGACAAAGGGAGTAACCAGAGAGAAACAGAGTTCCTGCTTGGTTTCTGGTGGCCTTAAAACATGAAGGTGAAAAGAATAAATTTTCCAAGTCCAAGGTCGAGAACATAGTCCAGCAAGTGCAATAGCGGTGGAGTTGTTGTGATTAGTCTCTAAGTGGGATATTGTTGGTTGTGGAGCCTAATATTCCAGATCCATAGATATTATTATGTTGTGATTGTAACCCAAGAGTAATGTACACTCGTTCCCCCTGCCTTGGGGTTCGGGGGCAGTGCCCCTGAGAAAACAGGGGTTCGGGGGTGAAGCCCCCACATTTTTTTTTTGGGGATGTGTGTTGGCCAACAGTATTGCAGACCCATGGTATTGGGTTAACCCTAGAATTTTCCCATTGTATTTCCCCTATAAAAGAGAGCATTGTAAATCAACTGGGTATGGTATTGTATTGTATTGGAAGAGAGACTATGAGAGCGAGAGGATGAAGTGCAGCGGTTTTGCTGCAGGGTGTATCCCTTCATCTTTTTGGACTGTAATAAAAGGACTGGAAAATTTCTTTGTGGATGTAGCCCATCGTTTGGGTGAACCACGTTATATATGTTTCTCTCTTTAATGTTTTAATGTGTTTTGCATCTTGTCTATTGATTTAACTGTATATCTATTATTGCTCTGCGGTCCTGTTTTCTCACAGAAGCATCCCTAGAGTTTGGATTGTGAAATTCTTTTTTAAAGACACCTTTTGGTATATTAGGCATTGGTTTAGTATGTTTGTAAATCATGAGAGGGTTAGAGGTTTTACGAACAGACTTACCCCTCTTAGGAGCCTCTATTTCATAATTCTTATTTCTTGTCTAGAGAAAGGTACTAGATTGTGACATGTTGATATAATTTTGGTCATGGGGAGAATTAGAAGTGCTTTTGGATACATTAGAAACTAAAAATCCATTCTATCGTTGGGGAAATGGATCCTTTAGGACAACTGGTTGTTGATTTTTGAGTAGCTTATAAGCTTGATCAGTTACACTATAGTGTGAGAATTAATTGGACTGACCACACCATCAACATGGGGTCTAGGCTTGGGTTTCTCAATAGTATGGGTAGACTGTGGTGCCTTAGGTATGATTTCATATAATATCCTAGATTGAGCATATATCAAATCCATCTATTGGGCCCTGAGGATGGCCTCTTCTGTAGTGGTCACCCCCAAAGTGGATACATCCTTATATATATAAGGAAACACATATTTTACAAACCACTCTAACAAGAACTTGGGGGGAATGGTGGCTTTAATGAGCCTCTTCTGTCTTCGCCACTCTTGGATATGATCTAAGATATGCATGGCTTTGTCTTGCCAAAAAGTAGACAATAAATCTGTGTCAGCATCATACCAGACAAGAAGCTAGAAGTGGTTAAGGAACACATTCGCTAAGTCCAAAAAATTGTCAAACACAGCAGAGGGAAATTCATTATACCACTTTACTGCCACACTAGTCAAGGTTCTTTGGAAAAGCCTCAACTGAGTGGTGTCATCATTTAGTGAGTTTCAAGAGCACCACAAGTGAAAAGTGGTGATATGGGAACCTGGATCTTCGCCATCTTCTCCCTCAAACTTGGGAATTTTCGAGGGTAGTTTGCTAGGAACAAGTGGCTAAGTGGCAGTATGCCTCACCAGGTCATTTATATTAATTATTGCACATGATCTAGGAACTAAGAATCAATATCATGAAAGAATAATCAACAAATACTCATGAAATGGTGTTAATTGGAAACATAATTGGTTTCTTTTCTGTATATTTAATAAACAATGAATGGTTACAATACCAATGTCAAGTAATAGTTTAACTCCATGAAGAATTCGAATACCTAAGGAGACAATTCGAATTTAGTGAGTGAGTCTAGCTTAACTGACTCTCAACCATTTTTTGACACTCAGTTAACCACTTGACCAAAACCCTAATTGACTCACCAAACCCTAACTAAAGTTGGAGTGCAATAAATGACTGAATATCAACTGAAGGAGATCAAACACATGTCATAGCAAGTCAACCATCAAGTGCTAGTGCGCCATGACTTCAATGAACCCCGATGAGGTTAACTGAAGCTGAAATGACCATCAAAAGTTGGTGGAGGCACCTTGTTGACTCCAGATCATTAAATAATAATAAATAATCATTAAATAATATATTTAATGATTGGAGGTTCTTTAACTAACTGGTTGAACTGATTGTAACCACCAGTTAGCAATTAGGTGCATTAATGTCACTCATATCACCCTCGGAGTGCTCCAGTTATCCTCCTTGATTGTAGGTAGGCATGGGTGTGACTGGATGATGGAAATTAATGTTCCATTGATGTCAATTAATTTCAATTATACTTAGGATAGTGTTTTAACTAGGCCAATTTGACTGAAAGAGTGTGTATGATGGTAAATGTTTCCAACACCCCCCCTTAAGCTATACTCAGGAAGAGTTAGAAAACATAGATGCATAAAATGCTAGGGCCCTAGAAACTAAGGCCCTAGGTCACCCTGTACAATTTTGAAAGTGAAACAATTCTCAAAACAAACTACGTGAGGAAAAGAGGGAAAACCTAGTGGGAAACCCCCCCCCCCCTCAAGCTGAACACTGAAAGTAGTCTGGATCACCCTGATGAAATCACCCCCAACAGTGAACGAAGGTAATTGAAAATATTTTCTGAAAATATCTTGGTGAAGATGTCTGCAATCTTCTCATTAGTCGGGCAGTATTGCAGAATGATGGTCCTGTCATGCACTAGCTCCCTGATGTAGTGCATGTGAATCTCTACATGCTTGGTCATCTGCATGGTAACTGGATCCATGGATATCTTAATAGCACTCTATTTTTCACAAAAGAGGACAGTGGACAAAGTACTACTAATATCAAACTCTGAAAGAATGCCTTGCAACCAAACTGCTTGGATGCAAGAATTCACTGCTCCTCGATACTCGGCCTCTGCTGAAGATAGTGCTATGGAAGCCTGCTTTTTGCTTGACCATCAAATAGAGCCACCACCAAACATGAATACATATCCAGAATTTGAATTCTGATCAACAAAATCACCCACCCAATCGAAATTTGTGTATCCAACAAGCTCTAGCTCAGAGTGTGCAACATAGTAAATGTCGTAGGTCCTGGTTCCCTGAATGTACTGGAGGATCCTCTTGGCTTCCTTCCAATGAATATCATGAGGTTGTTGCTTTAATATTGATACAGCATTCATGGCATAACAAATATCAGTCCTATAATGTGTTAAGTACAACAAGCTTCCAATCAGCTGTCGATAGATAGTGCAGTCCATGGGAGGTGTGTGTTTTCCTTCTTCAAGGCTAATCCCTGAAAGGAAAGGGAATGGTGCAGACCTACATTCAGCCATGTTAAAATTGAATAATAGGTCTGAAATGTATTTGGACTGAGTGACCATAATCCCATCATAATTTTTCTCGATTTCGAGCCCCAAAAATTGTTTTAGAAGCCCCAAATCACTCATTTCAAAGGCATTGTGGAGAGTAGTTTTGATGGCTGAAATGGAGGCAATTGTGCTACCTGTGATCAGTAATTCATCAACATATAAAACAATGATAATTAAATTAAAATAATTCTGCTTTAAATACACATTTGGATCTTATCTACATCTTTGAAATTTTTGCGAGAGAAGGAAGACATCCATCTTGGAATACCACTCTCTTGGGGCCTGTTTTAACCCGTATAGTGACTTTTTTAGCTTGCAAACCAAAGATGGATCAGTGATGTAGCCCTTAGGATGATTCATGTATATCTCCTCATGAATATCTCCATGTAGAAAGGCTGAATTAACATCCATTTGATGCACCTCCCAGTGCTTGGATGCGGAAATAGCCAAAACAAAACGGACGGAGTCCATTTTTGCAACCGGTGCAAAGGTTTCATGGTAATCCAATCCTTGGACCTGAGAGAAACATTTTGCTACCAACCTTGCCTTATATTTGCAGGTTCTTCCATCAGCAATAACCTTTGTCTGAAACACCCACTTTCATTGAACCAATTTCCTTCCCGGAGGAAGAGAAACTAGATCCCAAGTAGTGTTTTTCTGAAGAGAATTCATCTCTTCATCCATGGCAACTTGCCATCTAGGATCATTCTGAGCATGGTATTGGGATTTTGGATATGAACTAATCATCAAATAGAAATTTTTAGACAGAAAATTATCAGAACAAGAGAGCACAATACCTACTCTTTGGAAATCAGATCGGGTTCTCCTTGGATCATCCGGATTTCTAATGTTGTCTCCTGCGGAGGAGAGTGTCTTTTGGGCCCATGTAGGAAGATGATTTTTAACCTCAAGTTCTGATTTAGTATATGATTATTTCTGCACACTGATATAAAAAATCATAGGATCCAAATCAGGGTCATCACCCCCAATTTCATCATCCAAATATTCAGTGGAATATGAAGGAAATTCATCAGTTTTCTCCTTCACTAGTTCGACCTTTTGAAGAGGCTCATCGAACTTGACCCTTCTCTCAATGATGATATATTTGGTCTTGATATCCATCAGCTTGAATCCTTTAGATTCACCAGGATACCCAATAAACAAACATTATATGCTCTGCAGTTGCAAAGCCCTTCTTTTATCAAGTGGAATATGGGCCCATGCAGTGGACCCAAACACCTGTAGGTTCGACACATCTGGCTTGTGTCCAAAGTATGCTTCAAAATGAGTCTTTCATTTCAATGATGAATGTGGCACCCTGTTTTGAATGTATGCTACAGCATGCATGGATTCAGCCCACAAATTTTTAGCAAGCTTCTTTGACTCCAACATACAGTTGGTCATGCCTTTGAGAGACCGGTTCTTCCTTTCCGCTACTCCGTTCTGCTGGAGAGTGTAGGGAATTGAATGTTGGACCTAAATACCACTTTGGGAGAAAATGTACAGAAACTCATTAATAACATACCCCCCTCCATTATAAGATCTCAATATCTTGATATTAAGCCCAGAGGCATTTTCGATCAAGGCCTTCAATTCAGAAATTTTTTTCACATACTTATGATTTCTTTTTGAGAAAGAAAACCTATGTATACCTTGAAAAATCATCAATAAAAGTAAGGAGGTACCTTGATCCATTCATGGATGTGATAGGAATTGGAACACTGATATAATAATGTATCAGCCCCAATATGCTTGTAGCTCAATTTGCCTTCCCCCAATCGAACTTGTGCTCATGGTGTTTTCCAATCACACAGCCCTTGCAAACTCCCGTGGTTTCCTTGATGACCGGGAGGCCTTCAACCATGGAGTTTTTCTGTAATTGCTACAAATATTTGAAATTAATATGGCCAAATCTCTCATTCCATATCCTACTAACCTCATTTCCATGAGTTAGCAGAGCGATGGGCTTTGCATCTGCAACAAAGTGAGAGAACTCATAGGCTTTTGCTTGATGATTTGCAAGGCCTTTTGCAATGAGTTTCCCGGATGCAATTTATGTTATCTCAACATCATTTGGGATGAAATAGACTCTCTTAGGCATTCCTGTATGTGTCATCTGATAGACACTAAGGATATTTGATGCTAGAGACGGTACATACAAAACTTTAGAAAAAAAAAACATTTTCTAGATCTACAATACCTTGTCCTTCGGAAATGATGGTGGAGTCATCTCCCATGTGGACGGGGATGGATTTGATGGTCTCCAAGGATGAAAATGAGTCTTTTTCAGCCATCATGTGATTCAAAGCTCCACTGTCAATCAGAAGTGCTTTGGACTTCGAAGTGCTTGCCATGAGGGCATGACCTTTTTCATGCTGTGGTTCCCAATCTTGGTGATCTCTCCTCCGAAATCTCTCTGGAAGATTGATGTGATTTCCCTCAAGGAGAGAGGTTGCTTCATCAATATTTTTCTTCATGCAGGCATGTTCAGGGTGAAAACCCTTCTCGCAGTAAGAACACCTGACTTTTTCTTTCCCATTGTGCCCTTTTCCTTTGTTCTTCCTTGAGCCAGAAGATTCATCATGCTGCTAATTTTCAAATCTAGGCTTGGGAGTATCAAATTTAGTTTTCTGGTTCCCTTATTGCTTTCCTTGACCCTTTAGATATTTGGGCCCCGAGAAATGGAGGGCATTAGAGGAAATTTCAACTAAAAATGGCCTTTTAACTTTTATTCAAATTCCATGTCATCATGTGTTAGCCAATGAAATTGCTTTAAATTTGAAATACCGTATAGGTCTTAAACACTTTTTTAATATAAATTTGGGGATAGGTATCATAAAAAAAACTACTTTTTTTTGTTTGTATTTTTGACATATCTCCCTGTGTTTTTACTCAAATTTCGATTGGGAGAGCTCATTGGATGCAGAATTAAATTACGCATCCAACAAGTACCCACTTGGCATACTTTTGACGGACCGCGCTACCCCAAAAACAAGAAATACCTGAAAAAATGAAATGATAACATCATCATTCCATTTTTTTTAGGTATTTCTTGTTTTTGGGGTAGCAGGGTCCATCAAAAGTATGCCGAGTGGGTACTCATTGGATGCGGAATTTAATTCTACATCCAACGAGCTCTCCCGATCAAAATTTGAGTAAAAACACAAGGAGATAGGTCAAAAATACAAACAAAAAAGTAGTTTTGTCTTTTCTTCCTCCAAAATTAATAAATATTATTTTATTATTCTAACTATTATTTTATTAGTTCATTTTAGGAGGCCCATTTTGAGTTGAAATTTCCTCTAATGCTTGATATGGACAAGCTTGTCATGTTCATTAGTTAGGGACTCAATGAAGGCATTGTGTGTAGGCATCTTCCATCCGTGGGTTGTGACCTTCCCCGCATGGAATGTAGAAACAAAAACTAAATAATCAGCCCTGAGTTTGGAGAGGATGGCTAGGATGAGCTAATCATCCTCCTTCTCCACTTTGCATTGCTTTAAGAGGAAAACAATATGCTTGAACTTTGTAAAGAAATCATTTAGAGTTTCGAAATTGGAAGGTTGGAGAGACATGAGTTCATTTTCGAGTTGGTAAACTCTCAAATCATCATGATTTCCATATAGAGATTCCAATTTGTCCCATGGGAACTTCACTTGTTGACCAATATCCTATCACGTTAGTTCTTATTGTGGGTTTTAAAATTATTAAAACTTGAACCAATATATTGGAGGTATTGGGGGGATGAGGGGTTTAAGGTCAGGGTGGGTAAGGTGATTTTTAAGGATTGAGGTATAAAAAGGGGTGGGGATGATGTTTTAAGTATTGGGAGGGGGTTTCAACAAAAAGAGTTTGGGTCAATATCTCTGAAAATTAAGGGTATTCTTTAATATCCCACGATCGCACGTGCTATGTGAGATGTTCACTAAGTGAAGTCCCCGTGACTTGTCCCATATTTGTTTCGGTGTATTTAGATCCGTAAGATGGAAGAGAAGGTCATTGGAAATAGAGAGGCACAAGAAAATGAAGGCTTCATCCTTCTTGTTCAAGAACCTTGATTTTTCTATGGCGGATCCAGGCTCAACTTCAGTGTCCATGGCGACTCTATAGAGTCCTTTGGAATACAGCTGAATCTCCATTTTACTTTTCCATGTGTGGAAATTGTATGGATTCAACAGAGGTACTGAGGAGGCCATCTAGATATGCTGTAGAAAATGCTTCACCTGTAGAAACCTGAAAATCAAAACAAAAAGGGAAAAATAAGATCAGACAGCGTGCACATTCTAGGCTTTCATCACACCCAGCATAGTCAATCAAGCAAGCTTGATCAACAAGTTCTTTACTTGGGATATTGAGTGGTAAGCCTTGGATTTTGGTGTAGTGCTGGAATTTTGAGCTATTGCTCACTTTTCATGGAGAAATCTGTCAAAAAGCTTGTTTTTCAGAGATAGATCTTCGTCCCGCCATATGCTCTGATACCATATTAATTCTTGCACATGATCTAGGAACTAAGAATCAATCTCATGAAAGAATAATCAACAAATACTCATGAAATGGTGTTAATCGGAACCAGAATTGGTTTCCTTTCTGTATATTTAATAAACAATGAATGGTTACAATATCAATGTCGAGCAATAGCTTAAGTCCATGAAGAATTCGAATACCTAAGGAGAGAATTCGAATTCAATGAGTGAGTCTAGCTTAACTAACTCTCAACCATTGGTTCACACTCACTTAACTACTTGACCAAAACCCTAATTGACTCACCAAACCCTAACTGAAGTTGGAGTGCAATAAATGACTGAATCTCAACTAAAGGAGATCAAGCACATGTCATAGAGAGACAACCATCAAGTGCTGGTGCTCCATGACTTCAATGAACCACGATGAGGTTAAATGAAGCTGAACTGACCATCAAAAGTTGGTGGAGGCGTCTTGTTGACTCCAGATCATTAAATAATAATAAATAATCATTATATAATGATTAAATAATATATTTAATGACTGGAGGCACCTTAACTGATTGTAACCACCAGTTAGCAATTAGGTGCATTAATGTCACTCAGATCACCCCTGAAGTGCTCCAGTTAGCCTCCTTGACTATAGGTAGGCGTGGGTGTGACTGGATGATGGTAATTAATGCTCCAATGATGTCAATTAATGTCAATTATACTTAGGATAGTGGTTTAACTAGGCCAATTTGACCGAAAGAGTGTGTATGATGGTAAATGTCTTCAACAATTTATTAACTTAGAAAAATATCACAAGTTTAAATTTGCCAGGAAAGGAAATTTAGGCCGAATTGGAGCTTGAAAAGCTGGTGTCTGGAGGTAGAGGGGCCTGCCTCGTGGTTCTCAAATGTAAAGGTGGGGTTTCCCCCAACCACCAGTTGTGAAGTAGCTGGACTTGTTTGAAATGGATTCCACCCATTAGCTAGTGGATTACTTGTGTGCAGTGTAGTGTAAGTGGTTTGAGCTGCTCTAGATGAAACTAGAGTCTAAAAGATAGGAGCAAGTATCCCTTCGCTAAACAGCAAAAAGTGAGAGCTTGTGAATGGGGATGAAACTAGTGTCTGGAAACCTTGACCATAAGAGTTTGTGTTTCCAAACCACATTCCCACATATGCAGGTGTAGGACCTACATAAGGAGTGGATGGGGGAATATGCCCCCCATTCCATGGGAAACCATGGACAAATGAAGAGGATCAAATAGGACCACTCTATGTAGTATGCATGAAAGAGGGGTAGGAAAAAGGTGCATTGCGAATCCCATTAACCACCTCAGTAGAAGGGCGTACTACATTCGAGGAATTTGGTGGTTGAACCATGTGACTACTTGGTGATACAGGTGTAGAAGGTGTATTTGTTCTCGAAGCACCAACTGGGGGAGGTGGCACTCCTTTAGCCAAAATGGCTAAAGTGGGGATAGAAATACCCTCTCCAGATACAGCCATGAATCTACTCACAGGAACACGAATCACAGGTGAAGTAAAAGGCATAACTTGGATGATGACATGATCATTTAATTCAGTAAGAGGTGGGTTAAAGTTCCTTGCAAACTCATCAGCCTACAAGTATTTGACCTCTACTACATTTGTATCAACCTGATTAATCCTAATTTCTAGTTCACCTAGAACTTTGCTATCTCCTACTGGTTCAAATGAACCATCAATACCTAATAGTCGCCTTTGAGGCGGTGCTGGAGGCTCCATTGGGATACCTAGAGGAAGGTTTTACAATATTCTTAACCTTCTGAGACGTTGATCCTCCATAGATACAAATTGAATCTTCGCACACCTAAAGGCTGACTAAGAATAGATAAACCACACAACACTCAGTATAAAATTCCTAAAGCAAAAACATACAAAAATGTATAAGATATGCTTTCCAAGACAAAGATGATAGAAAATTACTTGGCGTCCCTATAGATGTTCTTAGGCATAAGCAGAGGAATCACCCAACCGCATTCCCACACCTTCTTTTGGGGTTACCTTCCAAGCCCATTCAAGGTAGACCAGAAATAGCCTTCCAGTATATGTGTGTATGAACACTAATGTCAAAGAGACTAAAGGCTACCTCAAATACACTGAGAGTCTGGGGGGACAGTCGCAATCATGATTCGTACACATGGGCAGGGTAGCAATGTCGAAAACCCTATCAACACCAACACCACACGGGGACAAAGAGGTGGTATTGAAAGAAGTCCTCATATGCATAAAAATCTTGTTCTACGTTCAAACAAGGAATCAGAGGGTTACCTCCTCAATCCAGGTCCTCATGCCTCATGATTAACTCTTGTGTGAGAGGGGATTTTGAGAAACACTCAATATAGATGAGGATTTACCTAGTGATTGAGCAACTACATCTGAATTCAAATACTTACGGACAGTTAAAACTTCCTAGTCCACAAGTCTAGCTTAAGCTACTCCGTGTATGAACCTAGAAAAGATAAACTTACTAATAATTTTTAATTATGTTTCTCTTTTTAATAGCTTGTTTTTAGTCAGAGGCAGTGGTGTGAAACTTGTATGGTGTTATGGTATCGATAAAAGAAAGCAAAAATGATGTATAAAAGTAAATTTTCAAAGCGAATTGCAACTACTAAGACAATGTTTTCTTTTCTTTTTTTAAATGAAAGCTAATGAATTTAAAACTAAGTATGAGAAACTACAGTACTTTTTAATAATTTTTGAATTTTTCCTTGAAAAATAGTGAAAAGAGATACTAAATATAGCCTAATGCGAAAGTATAATATTTTTTTGTCTTTTCTTTTAAAAAAACTTCAAAAATTACAATGCAATTGAATGCAAAACTTGAGAAAATTTGAATAATCTAACCATATAGTAGTGAAATGAGGCAAAAGGATCCCAAAGTAACCTACTTCAACCAAAAGGAAGAAGCCTGGATAAAACCCTGACTTGGAGGAACTATCAAACTTACTAGCTCACTAGATCCACAAAACGAAGAGTGACAAAGTCAGACTACGAGCAGCAGTACAGAGCATAAAGCATTCAAGGACTTGATCACTGACCTAGAAAACAAGCACCCAAACTTACAAACCAAGCAAGAGGACCACCAACACTCACCAATGACAGAAAATCAAACAGAAAGGCTCAAGGACTTGAAGAAATCAAATGAAACATGTGACGTGTAGACCTTAGACTCACGTAGTCATGTCATAGGTAGAACCATCTCAAGCAGTTCTAATGCTATTTCAAAATGGACTCTATTTCAATGGAGTTTTAACTGACTACGCATTACATAATAATAATAATCAACCCAAGGATGTGAAAAACTTGAATTTCATATGAAAAGCAAAGACAGAATAACCACTGGTAGTAACAGGAGCAGTTGGGTTTGAAAAGGTTGTCTTCCACTGTATGTTTTCCAAATTAAGCATCAAGACTGCTCCCCCCTAGTCTGAATGAATGTCAAGCTGCTCTTTCCGTCATACGCCACCACAACCTCCATTGATGGAAATGGTAAACCTTCTGTAGTCAAAAGATCCCACAAAGTTCCATCGGGATTTGATTTCCATACACCGACTAAAGCAAAGGGATTCCCTCTATTATCACGGCCGAAGATGAGAGTTAACCGATGTATTCAGCTCTTGTAAGCTATGATCCCAAGAGTCTCCACCCAATCTATTATCTTATTATCAAAACACCGGTGGGGTGGCCATGTTTTTAGTTGTTCAAAGGACAAACCTGTGACTAGGTTGTAACTAGCCAACAGAGAATGATAGCGAAACAGTGACAACACATAGATAGTGTTGCCATCTACAGCGGAAAAGGTACGTGACCTAAAGATTCCCTTGTCGACCTCATCAGAACAAAGGCTTGAAGTCCAAGTATCTGTAGAGGAATTGTACACAAGAACGTGTATTTCCCCTATTCTCAGCTCTCCCCACACCACCACTCTAAATGCATTTTGATCGGCTGGGTCAACAACTATGTTGATAGACAGCTGCATAAACGGGGCAGCCCATATTTTTATTTTTAGAGCTAACACCAGACGAAGGTGCGAGGTTACCTGGGTGTCCGACAGTATTCAGGTTTGGGTTGTTAATGGATTAACAACAGCCAGTCTCCCTTCTCTGCTAACAAAAAGCAGAAGACCCTCCGCAGCTCTATGCACGACTCCTCCGTTCTTTGGTCATACAGGTGTTGAAAGTCCTTGCAGAATGAAACCATGCGATACCAAGATGCGCACGTTCTCCGAGATATCAAGAGCTCGAAGATGGACAGCCGAGCCAAAATCTCATTCAGAATGGCCATTGGGAGGCGATCAAACTGGCATTCGGTTGCTCTATCGTGGCGCCATTTCTTGAGAGCAGGATCTGGTGGGTTGGGCTGTTCCTTGCAGCTATCAACATGACTTCATGGAATATTTTGGCTGCATAATGTAATTTCCTCATTACTCAATTCATGGGTTGTCCCTTGGCCACCCAAATCTTTCTCGGTAGCCATCTTATCAGAAATATGAACCTCGGGTCTCATATGGCTTCGCCCAAATAATGTTGTCTATGTATTTTTGCAGATAATGAATCACTCATCTTCTATTTATAGAAAAGTTCTCACAAAAAAAAACTTTTTCATGAATCTAAACTCTAGATCTCATTTAAATTCTTGGGTAGACGGATTCTTTGTCCCACAAAGAAGGGGTCTCATACACCAATTGCTATTTATTTTTATTTTTATTATTATTAATATTATAAGAGTTCTTAAGAAAAAGTCCTAAGTAATACAATGCCATTAAACATAAGGTGGTCGTTATTTCCACTTTGGAGGCTCTTGAATATTTAAGTTCCTTGGGTTCTTAAATATTATAATGTCAACTCTTTTACTGTTATTAAATATAGTATAGGTCCATTTTAAATCGGGATGATAGAGGGGAATCCAATATTTTGAGGTGTACATTTTTTAACCCTTTTGATGGGTGTGAGTTCTTAAATATTACAATGTCAACTTTTTTATTGTTATTAAATATAGTATAGTTCCATTTTAAATCGGCATGAAAGAGGGGGATCCAATATTACTGTTAACGTTCTTAGAGCTATCAAGAGCTCAAAGATGGACAGCCGAGCCAAAATCTCATGCAGAATGGCCATTGGGAGGCGGTCAAACTGGCATTCGGTTGCTCTATCATGGTGTCGTTTCTTGAGAGCAGGATCTGGTGGGTTTGGCTGTTCTTTACAGCTATTAGCATGACTTCCTAGAATCTTTTGGTTGCATAATGTAATTTCCTCATTACTCAATTCATGGGTTGCCCCTTGACCGCCCAAATCTTTCTCGGTAGCCATGTTATCAGAAATATGAACCCCAGGTCTCATATGGCTTCGCCCAAATAACTCTCTCTATGTATTTTTGCAGATAATAAATCACTCATCTCTCTATTTATAGAAAAGTTCTAACAAAAAACCTTTTTCATGAATTTAAACCCTAGATCTCATCTAAATCCTTGGGTAGATGGATCCTTTGTCTCACAAACAAGGGGTCTCATACACCAATTGTTGTTTGCCTTGGTGGTGACCTTAAAAATAAAATATTATTATTTTTATTATTATTATTAATATTATAAGAGTTCTTAAGAAAAAGTCTTAAGGAATATAATGCCATTAAACATAAGGTGGTGGTTATTTCCACTTTCGCAGCTCTTGAATATTTATGTTCCTTAGGTTCTTAAATATTATAATGTCAACTCTTTTACTGTTATTAAATATAGTATAGGTCCATTTTAAATGTGGGTGATAGAGGGGAATCCAATATTTTGAGGTGTACATTTTTTAACCATTTTAAACCATTTTAATTTTGTTTGTATTTTATTTAACTCAATATGTAATTTATATTTTTCATTTTCATTTTTTAATATTTTTAATTATGTGAGAGGTGATTAACCTAAGAGGATCTCCTCCATAATTATGTGAAAGATGGTTATTTTTCATTTCAGAATAACTTTCTTAATTTTATATAATTAATTAATCAATATTTCTTTTTATGTTTTAAATTTATGATTAACTCTTTTAAATAATTAAATAATATTTTATTGATATTTTAAATTTATAATTTTTATATTATACCTCACATGATGATAAAAGGTGATGGTTTGCATTGGCCTCCAAAACATCCAATTTTTTAAGTGTAGAGATACAATATCAAGATCCATTCTCGAGTGGATATCTTTACCTTTAATGTGGTGAATATAATATCAAAAAGTCACTTTACATGTTAAAAAAAAAAAATTATTTTGAATTTTTTAAACATAAATATAGATTTATTATTTCTTTTGTAATTTTTGAAATTTTCAAAAACATTTTAAGACAAAATTTATTTTTAGACCTAAATACAATTTAATTTAATAAAAATAAAAAGTTTCTCTTTTTTCTTATCTAAACTATTTCAACCAGATCTAGGAGGTCTGGCCTTCGTGGATTGATATCGGTTTCTTTTGATTTCCATCCTTCGCTCTATTTCTATGGTCAAAATAAATAAAATTTATTTTTAGTAAAAAGTTTTACTCATTTCATTCCTTGAGTTGTTATTATTTTAAACCAAATAATATTTATATTAAAAAAAAAATTTAAAAAAAAATTATATTAATAAAATTATGTAGAAGTTTTTTATAGGATTTTCATTTTTAGAGTTATTATTTTAAACTAGATTATATCTATATTAAATATAGATTTATCAAGCACTTAGTGGGATCCAATTTCTTGAGGTGTACATTTTTAACCTTTGGATCCCTAGAGGTACTTGATAGATCTAGCATTAAAATAGATATATGCTAGTTTACCTTACTATTTATTTATTGCCCCGAGAGGTGCTCTACAACCCAATATGGGGGAGATCTTGTAATGTTACATAACATTATGTAACATTATGTCGGCTATAAATAATAGATAAAAGATTTTATTTTTTTAATTATCCTCCAAAATAAATGTAAGCCACAAAAACAACACAATATGGGGGAGATGTTTTGATGTTCCTACTTAACAAAATAATAAAAAATAAAAAACTTAAATATCCTAAAAAAAATGATGGTGGTGCAAATGGTTTTAAAACCATATGCAAGGCCTCCTAAACAACCAATGGTTTTATTGTACATTGTTTAGGAGGTCGTTACAAATGGTTTTAACACCATGTGTAAGTTCTCCTAAACAACCCATCGTTTTAGGACGGCCTTGCACATGGTTTTGAAATCATGTATGGGGGAGATTGTAATGTTCTTTCCTAACAAAATAAAAAAATATTGTCTCGGCCATAAATAGTATTAAATATTAATAATAAAATATTATATGTCAACCTTAAATAAAAATATGTGTCTTTTAGTTTGAATCACACACACCAAAGCTGGTCGTTGAGTGCAATACTTAAGAAGAGGTTTGCACCTCGAAAAGTTTGATCCCTCTTGGCGCTTGATAGAGCTAGGATTTGGATCTATGCTCGTTTATTTAAGTCATATGTAATTTATACTGTTCATATTTTATTTTTAAATATTTTTATTTATTTATGTCCATTAACATGATGTGACTAACGTGACAGGATATCCCCCGCACTCGGTTGGTAAGCACCTCACGGTGCTCTAAATTTTATTTTAGTTTATATTAATAAAATTATGTTGAAATTTTTTATTTATATTAAATTAAACTTAATTGTTAATTATATCTAATTTTTTAAAATCTCCATTTGTTAATGTTTCGAAGAATCAAACATGATCATAAATATTGAAATTGAACACATCCAAAATTTATCATTAATATATATATATATATATATATATATATATATAAGTTTTATAATTCTCATAAAATCAAATAAGTTGTGATACTAATTATAATCTTGGACTAATTTAATTGAAATGACATAATATAAGATTTATTTAGTTTTCAATTGTTCTTAATAGAACGAATTAAGATGTTATATTGTTTAACGAAGAGTTCATTATACTCTATGCACTTTACACCCACAACTAACTTCTCTAGTATGATATTGAATAGATCTACTTGTTCGGTTTTCTTTAAGATTCTACAACCAATATCTTTTATAGTAACAACACAATTTGAAATAAGTCATATAGTAATATTCAAGTTTTAGGCTTCTTTTCATAACAACATCACAATTTCAAGTAAGTCATATCAATACTATTCAAGTTGTAGCCCTAACTTTGTTAGCAACACCGTACTTTTTTGGAAAAGAATGCATTTGATGTGATGTAGTCACATTTAAGAAATTAAGATTTGGTCTTATACTTATGAGTAGATGCTTACTCAAAATTGTCCACTTACCACTCTTTGGTACATTTGTGGTGTTTAAATGTATATATAGTATCGATATGTTGTCATTTACAAGTTAAAATTGCATAAATAAATAATTTATATTTTTCATTTATCATTTTGTTCAGTTTATGGTTGTTTCAAGTTTGAGTAACCAATACATAATTAGTCACCTTCTCGATATGTGATTTGCACTAAGGTTTAGATTTTGCACGAAGGGGAGGTGGTTGGACAAGCATTCTAATGAACAATCATGGTGTTGTTTCTTGAGAGAAATATATCTTGGATTTGATAGTTCGTCGCATCAATCAAAAATTGTGTTGGTCATTTCCTCGATCATTTCAAATTTTTTGTTGCATAATATTCCATCATTACTCCATTCTTGTGTTTCTCATTCACCGCCAAATCTTTTTCCATTAATATGTTATGATAAATATCAACCTTTGTTTTCATTAAACTAAGATGGAACTGTTTGCTTCATCATATAACACTGAAAAAAATACACATAATGAATCCCTAAACAAATCTCTTGTTAAAGTATTGTAACTTCACAAGATATTCTAGTTGTACTGATTGTATTCCTCCTCGAGGAGATGTATGTTGCATGGTTTTTTTCCTTGTGGTTTCCCCAAGGAAAATCATCTTCTTTGTGTTACTCTGCTTGTTGTTCTTTCAGTGATCATATTATTGTAAATTGTTTTAGAATATCATCTAAGTAATTAGGAAAAATTAACATGGTGTCAAATCCACCCTAAATAGAGACACTACACATCTAGGGTTTTTTATTCTGAACAAATCCCTCAACATATCATCCAGAAAAGAGGGCTCACTCAACTTGACCCAGGAGGGTGCATATTTATGTGAAAATTGAACGGAATTACGAAAAGTTTCAATTTTGGATGAGACACTACTACTGGGAAGAACTAGGGCTTCAGTTTCTTGAGACTCCATCATCAATCTTATAAAAAGAAAGATACATTCTACCTCTCTTTTGGAAGGCACATATTTTCCATCACTCAAACTTACTAGTGATCTCAACTAAAAAATTAAGGTTTCTCCATCAAACCGTAGGTCATCCCAAAGAACGTCCGCCAAAAACAATATTCATCAAGTAAGTATTACTTATTCTAATTCCATTTGAAGTTTTCATTCTATTAAAACATTACAAAAATCACCAATCTAGATGAGAAGCTTGAGGGTGTTGAAAACTTCAGAGCATGCATTGTTCATGACAATGCACCCTTGTAACCTAGGGTCTCTAGGGTTACCAACTTACTAAGACACTTGTAGACAATCAAATTATGTAGAAATTGAAATAGGAATAGGAAGGAGACTTGGAAAACTTGGTTTCTGATAGTTGATCCAAGATTTGTCTTCTCCTACTTCCTGCCTCTTCCAAAGATTCCAGGGCTTCTCCAATTCACCTCCAAAGAACAAATTCTTCCAGCAATATCTTGTATATATATCAATGTCTAATAAGATGCATGTTCATAATAAATAATTAAAACAATTCATAATCCATCATAACAATAATGCAACAATACAAAGATTGGAAGAAGAACTTTCTTTATTAATAAACAGAGAAAGGTAAGATTACAACCCAGTTGTGAAACAAGGACTCCTCTCCAAACCAAGGACACTGATTTTTTCTGCTCTAAGATGCCTGAAGGTATACCACCAGCATAAATGTGATATTCTAAGAATGATTGATTAGCCCCATCTCAAGCCTTCTATTTATACCTGGGGAAATAGAGAGGTTTCGATGGTTAAGATGGTTAAGAGAGTTGAGATAGTTATGATTAGGGAATCAACTGATATCAACTAATCATGATTTATATTTTTTATAATTAATTTAAGGTACACGTGAGTACTAATATAGGAAATCCACGTGTGGTATGCTCCTTGCTCAAAGGAAACTCATGTGTTCAATGTACATGTGGGTTGCAATGCAGACACTTGCATGTGACATGTGGGTTGCAATGCAACTACTCGCATGTGCAACCCTAATCTCCAAATAAAAATATATGAAGGTGGTGAGGAGAGTATGTATCAATAGTCATGCACATATATAGTGTTTTGGCTACTTCAATCCTATTTGTCCTTTTGTGTCCCGACATATTGGATGTCGGTACTTAGACAGAGAAGTTCCATTTTGGTTGATAGTACATGCCCCCTAATGTGTGAGGTCAGAGGGAAGTGATGGAAAAAATACATTACAATCTTTTAATCTTGGAGAACTCAAGTCTCCAAGGTAGCAGAGGAAGTACCTGAAACAAATACATATCAATGTCATATACAAAAACATATATGAAGATGTCATGTTCAATATAATGGAACGCTAGCTCCTTTATAATATTTGATGACATCATGCGATACATGTACAAGACCACATATATTACAAAGGTGGATCAAAGCCACAATATGCAATGATGAGTCTTCAAAATATGGAAACTGTGTGGTTGAACATAACACAATCTTCCGTAACTTAGGTTATAGAGGTGAAACTAAGGTCTTCATGGAAATCCAAAGGAACTAGTACAATCCGTGCCATGTAAATAGATGTGTTTAACTTGAAAAGGGGAGGAATTCAACATAATGTCAAAAAATAGGTGAGACTGAAAACTGAAGCAAAGGAGTTCACCAATAATGATAGTGAATCCTAAAGTACCATCATCAAAACTATAGGTCTTCATCTTCAGGAAGTGCTATTGAGAAACCGTATCTAATTGGTCGGTTAATAGTCAAATCCAACATTCATGTTGAATGATAACTAAGAATAATATATTAGAAGATGAATAATAATTACAAATGAAACTCGCCTTTATAGGCTTGAGCGTGTAGAATGAAAGGTTACACCCTTTCATAAAATAATTAACTAATTTAATTAATATTGTATTTTATATTTGTTACATTTCCACTCCCTTTAAGGGAGATTTGTCCCCAAACCGATCAAAAGAGTGACTAGGAATCGGATACGGGAAGGGAAACACAAGTAATACTCAGATAGGATAATGATGGAATAAGGATAGTATTCATATGAAGGGATAGATCCTTGAATAGTGAGCATGACAAAGAGATGACCCAAGGAAGCTTTTAACTTGGAGATAAGACAACTAGACTTATTTTTCATGTAGGAGACATGATTAGATTACCCATGTATAAAAGACAGGTGGAGGAGTAAGAAACTAGCTAAGCTGAAAGTGTAAATTGAAACATAAGTATCAGAAGCTTCAGAGAGTGCTATGTTCAAGGAGGACATGTTTCCACTATTTATAACCCAAAGAGAGTACTTCTTCCTTATCTTTCCTATTGAATTTTAAGAAGTCTAGGAAAGTCAACTAAGGTCTCTCTTCATTTTTGACAAGCTTGAATAGGAGAGATAATAATGCTTGACAATGTTACTAATTCATGGAGTTTACGAGCCCGAACTAGTACATGCTTGTTAATGTTTTCATATTTTGAGAGTTTGAAAAATACAAAGAATACTCTAGGGGGGTGTCTTTTTGTACAATTTAGTCTCATGAGGCCGGAAAAGTATAAAACAACCCACATAAAAACTCTCTTAACTTCCAAAGAAGTAAGTATCACCTTTTTTGTACTTAGTTAGGAAGGTTCGAAAAAGGTTAAATTACCACCTACGCAATGCTCCTTCAAAAGTGGCATAGAGCTTGAGTTTTACGAGTGTGAAGGAAGGCAAGATCACTTGGAAAGATCCATTTGATTATGAGCAGTGGGGCTTACAATTGTAAAATTGATGTTTTGTTCTTGATTTTTGTGAGCATGACAAAGAAATAAAGTATGCTCGAAATATTTTTCATGTTTAGGTCTAGAGCATGAAAAAGAGAAAACTGAGCTCATATTGGTGGTTTGTTTTCCATCATTTTAGTCCCTCATATCCAAAAAAGTGATAAACCTATACCTAAGAATACTCTTCTCAATTCTGAAGAAAAGAGAGTGCTCCCTTTTCTTATTATTCCACATAGTCCGAAAAAGAAATAAACTACCACAAATGTGGATTCCCGTTCACATATTCTTAACAAGCTTGAACATACAAGTTTACTCAGTAGTTAAGTCTATTTTGTAGAGTCAAACTTGAGCCTAAAGAAAATCCATAAGGGCTGGGAGCCTTATAAAAATCAATAGCTTGTAAAAGGAGACCAAAATGAGGCTCAATTTGTCGTGACAAATAGCTAAGAAGGCTTGCACAAACCTATGACAAATGCGACATGAGTAAGAAAAGACGAAAAAGTGCTCTAAACTAGGTTACTCATGGAAAGGGGGCCCTATCCACGGAAGAACAATGTTGTAGGTGAGGTAAAAATGGTTAAACACCATAGTCCTTCATCAAAGAGGTAATCCTAGGGTTAAAAACGGATAAGGTATAGATGCAAAAGTACATGTCAAAGTCCCAAATCCTACCGTTTATGATCGGATAATGACTTTTTAAAGACTTTGAACCTGTTGCATTGAGCAAAAAGAGATGGTATTAGTTCATTCATAGAAAATAATTTTTAAACTATAGACTATAGGTTCAAAATTTTGAAATTTATCTATATATAGTTCAAAAATAGAATCAAAACATAACATTTCATATTTTTACCCAATTTCGCAATATTTTACCTCTGACATGGAATTCTCCGGGAGAACAAACCGGTGGACGATTTCAAAATCCACAAGTGTCAGGCTGGTTATATTTCCCCTCTCCTTCATTCAAACTGTTCTAATTTTCATTTTGATGCAAAATTTTTATGTTTTGGGCCTGTCCTAGGAAGGTTGCTTAGTAAATGTGGGTATGCAACTAATATAGTTGTGTACATGTGTTATACATGTGACTTAACCGAAGGAAACTCATGTTTATTGCATGACATAGAAAATTTTAAGTTATGGCCCAAATTGAAAGAAATGTATGGTTTCTACTGATCAATGGTGGTCAATTGGGCAGGTTCAACATGGTTTTGGACTAGAGGGAACGAGAGAATGAGGATATGGACTGAGATGCTCTCTACGATGCCCCGAATTTTCATGCATTATGACAAAGTGGTCTACTAAAGTTCTTCTGCACATATCCAATGAGGGCCAATGTCCACTTGCTTGAGCATTTGATTTGATATTGGGATCACGACCTCATAGATTTTGATCTTCAAGGTGAGATATTGGAGATAAATGTGGAAGATATGTATTTCATTACAGGTTTGTCTCACAGGGGTATGCCTGTAAACCTTGAGGCTACTGGTAGGGGTAGTGACCCTATGAGTGTCCAAGATTACGTCGACACCTAATGCACACCAAGTATTCAAAAGAATGGATCATACATCCCAATTGTTCATATTACTAGATTACCACTAGACGTAGTGGTAAGTACCATAGTGTGCGTTTCAATATCTTCTCCAATACCTCTCGCCACTTGGACTAAAATAAGAGTTGTTGCGGAGTGTATACAGGGTACTATTTTTTATTGGTGCTCGAGAATGATTCCGATCATGAGGAAGAAACTCTCTCACTGTAAGAGAGGACACTGCAAGAATTTTTGGTATTCTAGAATATTGGAGGCATTCTTGTTTGAGAGAGTTCCTGTTATTATCCCTGTAGTGCCACTACCAGCATTTTCTCCTTGTCATCCTAGACTGACCAGGTGGGGAGAGGTATTCCTCCATAAAGGAGGAATGGGATATGTCTAGAGTGTATATGATGATGAGTTCTACATGTGGTGGGAGCAGTAGTTACCAACACTCGAGCAGTTTCCTTACTCTTGACTAGATTTCTGAGGAGACGATGATCTTGTCCTCCCTCAAGGGGGAGTATGGGGAGAGCTACGTATTTTTCTTTTATGTTTTTAAAATTTTATGAATTTTTATCATAAAATTATATACATATGTATAAGAGTTATAATCCACTTTAAATGATTTGAAATGCAGATATTCAACATGTACGCCCTGATGGGAATCATAGGATGTTTGTGCAGCCCATATAGGGTGGGGATCAAGGGATACTTAGAGTTCTCGAGGGAATTTTTTCCAGGATAACCCAACGAATTCTCACTATACAGATTGAGGAGATTCCTATTGTCATGCAGCGATTTGTAGTTGGGATTCTAGTCATCTCGATACACCTCATGAGGAGGGTAGCCAGGGTCATTTGATTTTATAGGGAGGCCAAAGGGGCCGCTGCAGCTAATGATGCTGATGATAATGCCTATACTTATATGCATTTTTATGGATTGTGATCCAAATTTTTGTATATTTATACAATTGTGACTGGATCTTAGGATAAAAAAATCAACCTATCTATGGACATATTTTTACACACACACACACACACACACACACACACGCACACACACACACACACACACATATATATATACCTATATTTCATGATTATTTACATGTGTTCCAAATGTATCCATTGTGTGTATTTTACAAAATATGTGTTAAGTTCCAATCTAGAATGTAGTTCGCATATGCATTAGTTAATGTATTTTCATTTCGTGAAATGTGATTAAATGAAATATAATCAAAATTTCTTTCAAGTAATCTAACCTGCAAAAATTGACATAACAAGGAGGTAGGGTTTCGTACGTGATAAGCTCCATTGAGTTGGGAAACCATCAGTTAAGAGTCAAGTCTGAATTCCAACTAGGTGATTCCATGTGATAAGGAATCACATAACAACTCAATAACATCCTTGTGCTCAACCACATTATTGGTATCAGGACTTACACAAGCGCCTCCAAAGCCAACTAGCTCTCCTGAGGGTGAATAGATAACCCATACAGCTGAAGCCATGTTGCAAAAATGACGAATAGCACCATCTGCAAAACCTATGAACCACTTAGCTAACATCTATAACAATCACCAGATGATATAATAAACACTAAATAGGTAACTATTGTACATAAAAAGTACATATAATAAAAATATAGGAAAAAGCAGTAATCCTAGGCGTAGTACTTCTTCATGTGGATCCCATTTCTAGGCTTAGGTATCTTATTTCCACCAAAATTAGTTAACTGATATGCCCCTTTATTCAAAACCTTTGACACAATGTAGGGTCCTAACCACATGGACTTGAACTTTCCTACCCCTAGGGGTTCTTTGTCCTAATCCCAGAGAAAGACAAGCTTCCCTTCAAAGAAAATTTTAGGATTGACCGATTTATCATATTGGTTTTTAATCCTCTTCTTATGAGCTTCATTTTTCATTAATGCATCTCTTTGTCATTCATCTATATTTTCCAAATGTAGCAAACGTTCTTCTAATTCAGTCATTTTAGGGAGTACTTGAAAGGAAATTTTAAGCGATGGCATTTTAGATTCAACCGGAGTGACTGCTTCCACCCCGTGAATGAGTTGGAAAGTGAGAAACCTGTGGTTGTTTTGACATTAGTCTATTATTCCCAAAGTGCAGGATATAGCATAATGTGCCAATCTGATCATTTTTCATTGATGGTATGCTTGAGGATGGTCTTTAAGGTCTTATTGACTACCTCTACTTGACCATTCACTTGTAGGTAGAAGGAAGATGAGTGATCTTGCTTGAACCTTAGCATAACATTCAATTTAGTCATCATGCTATTCTGAAAGTGACTTCCATGTTCAGTGAAAATATCCTTTGGAATACTGAAGCAAGTAATGATATGGTTGAAAACGAAGAAAGCTGTAGTTTCCTAGTTAGCGTTAAAGGTAGGCATTTCCTCTACCCATTTAATAAAATAATCGACATCAACAATGATATATTTGTGCCCCTGAGTAGAAACTAGGTTACATGTCATGTAATCCACCCCCCACTTAGTGAAGGGGCCCACTACGATGACTTGAAACAACGAAGTAGGATGTGACCACATTTTCCTAGTGTAAAGATAACAAGGATGACAACGCTTCACAGCCTCCACACAATCCTTAAATATCGTGGGTTAAAAATAACCGACACATAAGATATTTTGGGCCATTTCTAACCCAAATAAATGAACCCCACATGCTCCACTATGGGCATCATTTAGGACACACTCGACCTCCTCGTGGGTGACGTACCAATGCAAAATAGAGTCTACCCCTCTATGGTATAAAGTATCCTTGATGATAAGGTAATTTTTTGTATGTATGTGCAGTTTACATCGCTCTTCCTTCGAGAAGGATGTAGGACACTTCAAAGTCTCAAGATAGATAAATATATATCCATACCAAGGATCAGAGGTGGTGATAAAAAAGATATACTCATTTCGGAATGAGTCTTCATCAACCACTACATTCTCTTTCATAGGAAATTATGCAATAATATCTGTAAAAACTAAGGACATTTTAGATTTGGCAGATTGAAAATCCAAGTCAAATTATTAGAGAATGACTATCCATTTATTGAATTTTCCCCTAATTATGTGTCAAAACAAAACACACTGAAAGGGATAAACATCTTCCACTACTATAGTTTTCCTCAGTAGGATGTAGTGGCGTAACCTATGCACAACTTAAATAGCTTCTAAAGCTAACTTCTCGACATGGGAGTATCGAAGTTCAGGACTAGATAATGCATGACTGAGATAATATAAAACATGCTCTTGGATCTTGTCATCTTCCTGAACCAATACTACCCCAATGGTCGACTTCGACGCAACTAGATACAATATAAAGTCACGAGAGTAATCTGGTGGACGTAACAAAGGAGCTGACAGGAAAGCTTTCTTCAATGCCTCGAAAGCAAGTTGTGTGGTTTCATCCCATACAAATGGAGGGTCATGCTTCAAGAAGAAACTGAAACCCTTAGTGATATTGACATATTTAACAATAAAACGTCGAAGAAAGTTAGATTTTCCTTGTAGGCTCTGAAGTTTTCTGATAGAACAAGGAGGAGGTAGATTTACAATGGCCTCTACTTTCAAAGGATCCACCTTAATACCTTCGTTTGATACAATGATCCCGAGTATCTGCCTCGACTCAATTCAAAAAACACACTTGTGGGGATTGAAGCATATTTTTTAATGCTTGCATTGTTCAAAAAATAAGCGAAGGTGATTTGGATGACCGATCCTCTTACGATAATGAGAAGACAATTCATCTAGGTATGACTTGACAATGGTCTTAATGTCATGGAAGGAAACATTCTTTTCCTGTTGAAAGGTAGCCCCTGCATTTTTCAATCCAAAGGGCATTTTTCTATATGTGAAGGTATCCCATCGACAAATAAAATCTATTTTATGTTTTCCTTCTGGCTTCATTTGAGATTGATTGTATCTAGAAAAACCATCCATAAATGAAAAAACTTCACTCCCTACACAAACATCATTTATTTTATCTATAAAGGGTGTGGGGTAATTGTCCTTGGGACATGCTTTGTTTAAATCATGAAAATATTTACATACATGTATTTTCCTTTTCTTCTTATCAACAGGAACATGATTGGATACCCATTATGTCAAAGCAATCAGGTAGATGAAACCAGCTTTCAGCAATTTTCCCACACCGGCCTTAACAGCTGTCGCTTTTCACGGATTAATAGGTCTAAGTTTTTGTCAAACTAGTTTGGCATTAGGGTAGGTTCATATTTCATGTTCGACAAGCGATGTATCAATTCCTAGCATCTCCTCATATGACAAAGAAAAAACGTTGTGAAACTCCTTCAATAAGGCAGTATAGATAGCAATCTCCTACGGATAGCAGTTTGCACCGATATGTACATTTTTTATGATGTTGGGGTTTGAAAATATGTTGATAGGGATGGTAATAGAAATTTTTTCCATATTCACCTCAACAAAAATTCCCTCCCTTGGCAAGGGATTAATCAACAAATCAAGATCTTATGCCAGTCTCACATGGAACTCTTGGTTTTCAATTCTACTCAGCTCTGGAAGGAAGTAGGTTCTGTGGTAAAGATATTCACATATATTATCTTTCCCTCTCATGGCTTCCAATATGGTTTCATCCGAAGGAAAAACAATGTCTAAGAAGTCATCATAATATAAAGAGTTCTCTACCTAAGCAAGCAGATAAGCTTCATCCGACTCCTCTACGACTGTAGAAGGAATCGGAACAGGATGGACAGTGGTGTTAAAAATATCTTCATAAGCCACTTCCACTATAGACAAGGGCACATGATGTTCGTAACAAGAATAAAGGACCCAAGGATCCATTCCATAGACAACCATAGTGATATAATTTCCTACAATGGTAGAACCAAGATAATAAAATGTGCCCATTAACGATGAATACATACCAAACACCAAGCTCTCATTAACTAGTTTGACCTAATCAACCAATGGTATAATCGACTCATTAGTTTCCAAATGGCCCTTCCAAGTGAAACTCTGTTGGTCAACAGTAACCAACTTCCCTTCGTGTGGAAACACTACCACCTAAAGAAAGGCCAAGGAAATCACACACATAGCATAAGTCCATCTTCTCCCCAAAAGCAGGTTATAGTATAATGGAGCATCAAACAACTCCACTTCAACACCCACTACTTTCCTTGCCAACTTAATCTAAAAATTTGGTACGATACCATGAGGAAGAAAAGACCGTCTGTCAAAAGTAGTAAGTAAGGTGCTCAATGGAACTAGCTCTAGGAAGCCTAAATCCTTCAAGAAAGAAAGAGACATCACACATGTGGAAGCACCTTCGTCAACAATTGTCTTTCCAATGGTTTTACCACCATGAACGACATCTATTGATAAAGACACATTATATGGTTGGTGCATATTGATATTTGCAAAATTAAAATTTTCCATCAGACTCGAGGAATCCATACTTCCTAAAGATGCTAAAGGGGCATCCCGCTGAGTAGGACAACTCTGAAGCAATTCCAAATTTGGACATTGCACAAATAGTTTGGTCCAAATATTCCACCACAGAGTAACTAGAAGCATCCCTAGAGTTTGGATTGTGAAATGTTTTTTTAAAGACACCTTTTGGTATATTAGGCATTGGTTCAGCAGGTTTCTCAATCGTGAGAGGGTTATAGGTTTCACGAATAGATTTACCCCTCTTAGGAGCCTCTATTTCATAATTCTTATGGTTCGGCAGGTTTCTCGATCGTGAGAGGGTTATAGGTTTCACGGATAGACTTACCCCTCTTAGGAGCCTCTATTTCATAATTCTTATTTCTCATCTAGAGCAAGGTACTAGATTGTACCATGTTGATATATTTTTCGTCATGGGGAGCACTAGCAATGCTCCCGGCTACATTAGAAACTAAAAATCCAATCTTTCCTTGGGGAAATGGATCCTTTAGAACAACTGGTTGTTGATTTTTGAGTAGCTTATGAGCTTGATCAGTGACACTATAGTGTGAGAATTAACTGGACTAACCACACCATCATCATGGGGTCCAAACTTGGGCTTCTCGATACTATGGGTAGACTACGGTGCCTCAGGTATGATTTCATATAATATCCTAGATTGGGCATTTATCAGGTCCATCTGTTGGGCCCTGAGGACGACCTCTTCTTTAGTGGTCACACCGAAGTGGATACATCCTTATATATATAAGTAAACACATATTTTAGGAACCACTATAGAAATAACTCGGGGTAATGGTGGCTTTAATGAGCCTCTTCTGTCTTCACCACTCTTGGATATGATCTGAGATATGCATGGATTTTTCTTGCCAAAAGGTAGACAATAAATCTATTCTAGCATCATACCGGACAGGAAGCTGGAAGTGGTTAAGGAACACATTCGCTAAGTCCAAAAAATTGTCAAACATAGCAGAGGGAAATTCAATATACCACTTTACTACCACACTAGTTAAGGTTCTTTGGAAAATTCTCAACTGAGTGGTGTTGTCAATCAGTAAGTTTGAAGAGCACCACAAGTGAAAAGTGGTGATATGGGAACCTGGATATTCACCATCTTTTCCCTCAAACTTGGGAATTTCCCAGGGTAGTTTTCTAGGAACAAGTGGCTAAGTGGCATTATGCCTCACCATGTCATTTATTAACTTAGAAAAATATCACAAGTTTAAAGTTGCCAAAAAAGGAAATTTAGGCCGAATCGGAGCTTGAAAAGCTGGTGTCTAGAGGTAGAGGGGCCTGCCTCGTGGTTCTCAAGTGTAAAGGTGGGGTTTCCCCTAGCCACTGGTTATGAAGTAGTTGGACTAGTTTAAATTGATTCCACCCATTAGCTAGTGGATTACTTGTGTGCAGTGCAATGTAAGTGGTTTGAGCTTCTCTAGATGAAACTTGAGTATGAAAGATAGTAGCAAGTATCCCTCCGGTAGAAAAAAAAAAGTGAGTGCTTGTGAATGGGGCTGAAACTAGTGTCTAGAAACCTTGACCATATGAGTTTGTGTTTCTAAACTGCATCCACACATATGTAGGTGTAGGACCAACATAAGGAGTGGATGGGGGAATATGCCCCCCATTCCATGTGAAACTATGGACAAATGAAGAGGATCCAATAGGACCACTCTGCATAGTATGCATGAAAGAGAGGGAAGAAAAAGGTGCACTGGGAATCGCAGTGACCGCCCCAGTAGAAGAGCCTACTACATTCGAGGAATCTGGTGGTTGAACCACCCGACTACTTGGTGATACATGTGTAGAAGGTGTATTTGTTCTCGAAGCACCAACTGGGGGAGGTGGCACTCCTTCACCCAAAATGGCTAAAGTGGGGATAGAAATACCCTTTCCAGATATAGCCATGAATCTACTCATAGGAACACCAATCATAGGTGAAGTAAAAGGCATAACTTGGATGATCACATGATCATTTAATTCAGTAAGAGGCGGGTTAAAGTTCCTTGCAAACTCATCATCTTGCAAGTCTTCAATCTCTATTGCATTTGTATCAACCTGATTAATCCTAATTTCTAGTTCACCTACAACTTCGCTATCTCCTACTGGTTCAAATGAACCATCAATACCTAATATTTTCCTTTGAGGGGGCAATGGAGGCTCCACTGGGATAACTAGAGGAAGGTCTTGCAATCTTCTTGACCTTCTGAAAGGTTGATCCTCCACAGCTACAAATTGAATCTTCACACACCTAAAGGCTGACTAAGCATAGACAAACCACACAACACTCAGTAAAAAATTCCTAAAAAAAAAACATACAAAAAGGTATAAGGTATGCTTTCCAAGATAAAGATGATAGAATGTTGTTTGGCATCCCTATAGATGTTCTTAGGCATAAGTAGAGGAATCACCCAACTGCCTTCCCACACCTTCTATCAGGGTTACCTCCCAATCCCATCCAAGGCAGACCAGAAATAGCCTTCCAGTATACATGTGTATGAACACTAATGTCAAAGAGACTAAATGCTACCGCAAATGCACTGAGAGTCTGGGGGGACAGTCACAATATTGATTCGTACACATGGGCAGGGTAGCAATGTTGAAAACCCTATTAACATCGGCACGACACAGGGCTCAAGACGTGGTATTGAAAGAAGTCCTTAGATGCATACAAATATTGGTCTACGCTCAAACAAGGAATCAGAGGGTTACCTCCTCAGTCCATGTCCTCATGCAGCCTCATGCTTAACTCTTGTGTGAGAGGAGATTCCTAGAAACACTCAATATAGAGGAGGATTTACCTAGTGATTGACCAACTACATCTAGCCTAAGCTAGTCCGTGTATGAACCTAGAAAAGAGAAACTTACTAATAATTTTTAATTATGTTTCTCTTTTTAATAGGTTGTTTTTAGTTAGAGGTAGTTGTGTGAAACTTGTATGGTGTTATTCTATCAATAAAAGAAAGAAAAAATTATGTATAAAAGTAAATTTTCAAAGCGAATTGCAACTACTAAGACAACATTTTCTTTTCTTTTTGTAAATGAAAGCTAATGAATTTAAAACTAAGTATGAGAAACTACAAGCCTTTTTAAGAATTTTTGAATTTTTCCTTCAAAAAAAGCGAAAAGAAATACTAAACGCAGCTTAATGAAAAAGTATAATATTTTTTTGTCCTTTCTTTTAAAAAAACTTCAAAAATTACAATACAACCGAATACAAAACTTGAGAAAATTTGACTAATCTAAGCATATAGTAGTGAAATGAGGAAAAAGGATCCCAAAGTAACCTACTTCAACCAAAAGGAAGAAGCCTAGATAAAACTTTGACTTGGAGGAACTATCAAACTTACCAGCTCACTACATCCACAAAAAGAAGAGTGACAAACTCATACTACGAGCAACAGTACAGAGCATAAAGCATTCAAGGACTTGATGACTGACCTAGAAAACAACCAACCAAGCAGGAGGACCACCAGCACTCACCAATGAAAGAAAATAAAACACGAAGGATCAAGGACTTGAAGAAATCAAATGAAATATGTTACGTATAGACCTAAGACTAACATAGTCATGTCATAAGTAGAACCCTCTCAAGCAATAAAAAATCCATAAGACAAGGACAAGAAAACCCTACTGAAACCAAAGAATTCTACACGAAATGCGTGAATGACTATACAGACAACTCGCTTATGACACACGACTATCTAGACTGCAACCCACGTGTACAAGGTCAAACTCCTTGTGCGATGTCCGCATTGGAATTGCTTCATTGCATAAGGAGCTTGGGACGAAAGTAGCAAAAGGATCCTAAAAATGTCAAACCATAAACAAAAGGAAAAATAAGACAAGTCACACCCATAATCAAACAAAAGAAAATACTAGTAAGGGAATCTAAAGAACGAATCCATAGTAGGCTGGACTTCCTAGGGAAGTCACCAGTTCTGTTGTTTAGGACAATGAACCCTTGTAACCTAGGGTCTTTGGGGTTACCAACTTACTAATACACTTGCACACAATCATCTTATGTAGAAATTGAAATAGGAATAGGAAGAAGACTTGGAAAACAATGTTTTATGACGATTGATCCAAGCTTTGTCTTCTCTTGCTTTCATTCTCTTCCAAATATTCCAGGGATTCTCTAATTCACCTACAAAGAACAAATTCTTCCAGCAATATCTTGCATATATATAACTGGTTAATATGATGTATTTTGATAATAAATAATTAAAACAATTCATAATCCATCATATACAAGAATGCAACAATACAAAGATTTGAAGAAGAACTTTCTTTATTATAAACAGAGAATGGTGAGATTACAACCCAACTTCTTAAATAAGGACTCCTCTACAAACCAAGGACATACCACCAGCATAAATTTTCTCTTCTAGGAATTATTGATTAGCCCCATCCTAAGACTTCTATTTATACATGGGGAAATAGAGAAGTTTCAATGGTTAAGATGGTTGAGACAATTGAGATAGTTACGATTAGGGATTCAACTAATCTCAACTAGTCATGATTTATATTTTTTTATCATTAATTTAAGGTACATACGAGTATTAATATAGGAAAATCATCTGTGACACACTACTTTATCAAAGTAAACTCATGTGTTCAATGTACATGCATGTTGCAATACAAACACTTGCATGTGACATGTGGGTTGCAATGCAAATACTCATGTGTGCAACCCTAATCACAAAATAAAAATATATGAAGTTGGTGAAGAGATTATGTATCAACAGTCATGCACATATATAGTGTTTTGGCTACTTCAATCCTATTTGTCCTTTTGTGTCCCGACATATTGGACATCGGTACTCGGACGGTGAAGTGCCATTTCGGTTGTTAACAACATGGAAGTATTGGGAATGCTATTCTAAGAGATTGAGAATGCTTTATTCGAGGAATATGTTCAAGAAGAAGAAATAATAAAAACAATAGAAGAGAAGCTAAATGAAAATGAGGCTCAAGATTTGGAAGTCCATACCAAATGCAAGAACAATAGGAAGAGTTATGATCATCCTCCTAGAAAATTTCAAGGGTTTAAGAATTCCAAGAAAGAATTCTCAAATTATGAATGTTTCACTTGTCACAAGATGGGACACGTTGCTATAAATTGTCCCATGAAGAAAGAACATGTCAAGAACACGAACAAAATATTCTAGGCCAATGCTACTGAAGACAATGAAATAACTAAGGATAATGAAGTCTCATGCAAAGAATATGTCTTCATCTCTACACTCACAGGTTCAGTCTCACCAGGGAATGACAGTTGGCTAGTAGATAGTGCTGCCTTCAAACACATGGCATGTTACAAGGAATCACTCTCATGTCTTATACAAAAGCAGTCCCCACAAAAGGTAATGCTTGTAGATGATTATCAATATCCCATCAAAGTAATGGAAGAATACTTTTATAAGTTGAACTCTGGAAAGTCCATGAAGATGAAGGATGTCATGTATGTCCGAGGATTAAAGAAGACTCTCCTTTCTATCTCATCCTTAGATAAGAAAGGTTTCAGATTTGATTTTGTAGACAGCGAAGACCTCATATGGACAAAATAAAAAACTATATATGATGCAGTAGTGATTGGAGTTGCAGAAGGAGGACTCTACAGATTTAAGGGGCATGTATATTAAACATTGATGACTCGTACCATAAGCCCATGTGATCTATGACACATAAGAATTGCTCATGTACATTACAAAGCATTGGAAATTGTGAGCAACGTTGTGATAATTATACCAGAGATTCAGATAAATCATGAAGGGATGTGCCTAAGGAAAGAACACTAAGAACCTGCTGGGTGCTAGAAATTCCCTTTTTACCTAATCTTATTTATCCCCTTTTCCCTAATTTTCCCTCTGATTTATAACCAAGTCATTACCTTTCCCAAAGAATAAGCATGGATTTGAAAGGTATAGTTAATTATTTATCTCTTTTGACCAATGCTTCATTTTGATTATGGTTATGATATTTATCTTCAAATTGCGTTGACATGTAATTGGTTTTATAAGTAAAGTTTAGAATCTCCAGGTGCAGTAACTCTCTGGACTTGGGAGATAAATAATTCTTGACATCAGTTTCCTTTTTACGATACAGTCGAATTCGTTGATGAATTAACCTCAAATGTCCTTCCATTTAGCTAGCTGAAATTCCCCAAACATCTTTCTTCATCATCTAGAACACATTTGGCTTTTCCATAGTTCAGATTAAAAGTTCATTCATGATTATGAACTAAATCCATGTAATGTAATAACAATTGTAACTATTTTTGTTTTATTTGGCATTCTGAATATCATAGATATTCATGGCTTCCCGATATTAGTGGATCTGAACTACTTCATCCCTGTATAAGTATGACCAAGAAACTAGAGCGAGGGGGTTGGCAATATTGTAGAAGGATTGTCGCAAGAGGATACTGTAACTGTACTTTGCTCATTTTAATAAAGGATCAACAATTCTCAATATATTCATGTTGTATATTTCATTAAGCCTTTAGCAACACCTTTTTTTGAAGGTCAGGTCCCACCTTTTTACAAAGTTGCTGGTATTAGCAGATGTTGTAGTTTTACTTATTTTGTCTTCGTGTGGAATTTCAGCTGAATGCATTAGTAGATGGTTGCAACAATATTTATTATATAATTGCATTGATATACTTTCTTTTGGTTTGCTGCAATAATGTGGTGTGAATATTCGAATGTGTAGAATATCTTTTTTATTTATGAAAACTGTGCTAATTAAGAATATGTGTTACAATCACACTCAACTCCTGCGTCTTGTTGTCATTTATATTTCTTAGAGTTCACTGAATTAGATAGATAATTATTTTTGTGAATTGGTTGTTTTATCAATGGTTTGTGATTGTCTTGATTTGGTAATTTGCGATTTAACTTCTTGCAAAATCAATTCTAGTTAATTCATTCTTAGATCAGTAATTGTAGAATGTGTAAGATAGGAATCAAGAATCCTTTGATTTACTAGATTTGTAATTAAGATTGGTTTTCATAGATAGTTGAGTTGACTGAGCAGCTATTAGGATTGAATGATTTGCATTTCATTAATCAAGGACTGAATTGTTTATGCATATATTTTTCTTAGTTACCTTTGAAAGAACCAGACTTTCGTGGGTCAAAAATTTATATTGAGCAGTTTGCTTCTTACTAAAATTATTGAGCATATAGAGTGACCAACATTTTGGTGTCATTGTTAGGGAAGATAATTGGTAGACATATATCGTAGTTGATTGGTTCAATTTCTTTAGCAATTTTTATTTTCAGGGTTACGTGGATGATAAGATGTAGTGAAGAGCTACGCATCCTTAAGCACACCGAACGGGTTCCTACCCCGATGATCATGTATGATTATTTAATCTTTTATTTATACAAGAAGAACTCAATGGGAAACCCCCAAAAGCACTAACTTTGCAGGTGGAGGAGTTCGCCACTCAACCCACACCTAGGAAGGCTGAAATTTATTGATGATTTTTCTACTGGAGCCTTATATCGAAGATCATCTTCCATAAGGAGAAGCCATGTTACTTCTAGGTTGGATTCATTCATATCCGTTGTGGAGAGACCACTAGGTGATATAACTCCATATGGTAGCCCTAAGCTGACTCCATAGGATAGGGGAAGTTCTTTGGGGGTAGACGAACTAGACAAGGTCTATCAAAGCAATGGGTAGGAGGTTACTAAAGAAGAGTGGTTGTGGTTTCGATAAGAATTCGAAGATCATAAGAAGCAAAAAGAGTGAGAGGAAGAGGAAATCATGAATAACGAACGTCACCATGAAGATTGTGAATAAGTAGTGGGGGGAAATGATAACAACAATGGAAATAATCAACATGCAGAGACAGTTTCTATGCTTCGGTTCCCTATTCAATGGATAACTAGACAAGCCCCCATGAAAAATATTTCACCTTCAGTACTACTAAAATTCCATGGCAAGTATTCTTAAGATCTAGGTGAATTCCTTTTCGAATTTGATATTCTATGTTGAAGTTATGATTATATCTCTAGTGAGAGGAAGTTGAAATTATTTCTTGCCACCCTGAAAGGAAAATCTCTACGATTTTTTATGAGTTTGGGTGGTGAAACTATTACAACATGGGATCAAATGAAACACGTATTTCTTGCGAAGTACCAAGATTATTGCAAGACTAAGGATAAGAGAGAGAAACTATTTAAAATGGTGAACAAAGATGATGAATTCTTAGAGTAATTTGTAGAAAGACTCCTATATATTATGTAGAGATCGATCCATACCGATATTGGGAGGGATGTCCTTAAAATTATTTTCTTGTGAGGGATAAGAGAAGAGTGCCTTGATATGCTCAATTTATTAGGAAAGGGAGACATCTCCAAGGAAAATTTTGATCATATTGTGGATCTATGTCGAAGATACTCTAGAGGGTATTTCAGAACATGTATAAGGGAACACAATGTCTTTACATGAGCACAAAATTCATCTACTAGAGGGGCTACTCATGCATATATAGGTAATCTTCTTGAAAATTTTAAAATTGATATGATGAGTTCTATTTCCTCACAATTGGATGTCATGAGAGAAAATAAGAAACAAGCGGTAGAAGATATGGTACTTGGTGTATTATTCCCTAAGTATAGAAAGAGGCACCCGCTGAGGGAATGCCTGCTTGACAAGGTGGAGGTATGTCGTCTGTGCGATTTGGATCATGATACTAAATATTTCCCTTCACTGCCAAAAGTCAAAGAAGTATTTCAAGAATCCACCGTGGACACGAAGCAAGCCTGTTTTATCTCACAATAGAAGCCTTAACAACCTCGAATTCCAAGTATGAATTTAGACCCTACATCTTTTAATTCTTGGAATAACATGAATAATCAATTCCCTCCACAATATTAATATCCTAATGTATAGTGGCACCCACCAACAAAACCTGCAATGCAATATACTAGCCTGTGGATTTCATGGGCACCACACTCAAGCCAACAATCCCCTTGGTCTCTAGGATGTATAAATACTTATCTAGGAAACTGATTTACCCATAATCAAGCTCCCCATCCACAGTTTCAAAAACCCAATATGCAACTCCCTAACAATACTGCACAAATGGGTGCACCACTTCGCCCTCAACTATCGGCTCAACCTAACCCTAATCCTAAAAATAAGGAAGTACAACAATTTGAAACTTCCAACATGGCAGCTTATTCCATTTCTCATCCCGCTTGCAATGAACTACACTTACGATTAGGGAGGTTAGTGGAACCTATTGCCACTAAGGATGTTCCATCCCTTATGATAAAAAAAAGTATGAATCAACAATTTGAGAATTCATTTAGTACAACAATACCCGCTATTGAGGATGATAAAACATGAGATGAAACACCAACTGAAACACATGATGAAACACCAGCTGAAACACTTGCATATACACGTACTAAGACTCAACATACACAATTTTTAAGAGAACCGCCATATCCATAACGTTATTCCTTGCAAAAAGCAGTTGAACAACCTTGTTTCAATATCCTAAGAGAATTGAAAAATATTTATGTAAATATTCCAATACTACAATCCCTACACAATGTACCTATCTACACCAAGGTTGTTATAGATTTGGTTGTGAAAATCTAGGAAGGAAGCCTAAGGATCCTCCTACAGTGCATGTAGTGGGGAAGTTATCAGATCTTATGATGGGAATGGCTCCACTCGATAAATATGATGACCCAGGTAATCCAATTGTTAAAGTATATATTGGGCATACCCAGATCGCCAAATTTTTGGTTTATTTAGGTGCCATAATAAAAGTTATGAGCGTTGAGACTGTCATGAAATTGGGACTCACCAATCTGAGGCCTACCCCTACAATAATAGAAATTGTTTTTAGATTTACAATCAAACCTGAAGGAATATTGGATTACATGGTGGTATCCATCGAATCATGGGATTACCCTTTATACTTCCTTGTTTAACATCCTAAGTCATAGCTCAAGGAACACCCATTAATATTATGAAGACCATGGTTAGCTACAACAAATGCATGTATCAGATGTAGATCAGGATCCATGACAATTTCCAACGGAACTGATATAAAAAACTTGACCTTATATCCCCCAACTCGACCAAGCTCAGATGTTGAAACTCCATTATGAATGGATTTGGAGGAAAAGAAAGCTACTCAACCATTGCTGAAAATTGGGAGGGCCCTCACTTTTAAAAATGAGACTGAAGATGATACTATTTGCAGTTTTATTAGTGAGCCAATGTCTGTCACCAAGTACGCATATTAATTCTTGAATTCTAGCTTAAATTAACTGGAACAAGAGGAACTTACTGAAGAGACCCTAGTTTGTAATGATGAAACAATACCAGTAATAAAAAAACTCAAAAAGTATTCAATAGAAATAGAACCAGAGAGTACATTGAATACTAATCCTAATATTACGGCTGGTGAACTAGAATGTATGTTTACATTGCTAAAAAATCATACAGGGCCTTTGCTTGGGAATATATGGACATGAGGGGTATCCCCTTAGGACTGTGTACTCACCAAAATTATATAAAAAATTATTCTAGGCCAGTACACCAACCTCAACGTAGAATGAGCCCAAACTTAAAAGATATTGTGAAGGAGAAGATTCAGAAAATCTTGGAGGCACGTTTCATCTATCATATTTTAGACAACAAGTGTGTCTACCAACTAGTGATTGTACCCAAGAAAAATGGAAAATGGAAAATTTGTGTAGACTATAGAGAATTTAATAAAGCAACACAAAAATACCACTTCCCTTTACCATTTATTGATCAAGTTTTAGATACCTTGTCTCGAAAAATATTATTTTCTTCCTTGGATGGTTTTAGTAGATATAATGAGATCAAAATTGCCCCTGCGGGTCAAGATAAAACCACATTCACTTTTCCATTGGGAACCTTTTCATATAGGGTGATTCCTTTCGGGTTATGTAATACACCAGCTACATTTCAATGAGTTGTAATCAAAATATTTTTTGAGATGGTAAATGATTACATGGAAATATTTATGGATGATTTCACTTTGTATGGTTGTAGTTTTGATGAAGCTTTAAGAAATTTGGAAAAAAAAATGGAATGTTGTGAATAGACCCACCTAGCCATGAGTACTGAAAAGTTCCATATGATGATGAGTGCGGGTATAGTTCCTCGGCATTTTATTTTTGCTGGAGGAATCCAAGTAGATCCAACTAAAATAAAAGTAATTTATCCAACATTCCTACTCCTAGAACGCAAAAAGAGGTACGTAGTTTTCTTGGACATGATGGATACTATGGACGATTTATAGAATAAATTTCTAAATTAGCATCTCATTTATTCAATTTATTAATGGAGGATTTACAATTTGTTTGGATAGATGCATGCCAGACAATGTTTTCAGAACTAAAGAAAGGTTGTCCACGACACCTATCCTAAGAGGGCCTAATTGGGCCTTTCCTTTTCACATTTCTTCTAATGATTCAGATATTGCTATTGGAATAGTCTTGGGAAAACATGAATTTCAAAACCCATATGTTATCTATTATGTTAGTAAGAATCTAGCCCCTCCTGATCTAAACTAAACAATGTCAGAACAAGAATTGCTTGCTATTGTTTATGCCATTGATAAATTTAAACATTACATCACTGGTTATTCTACTTTTGTTCATACTGATGACTCAACTATTAATTATTTAATGAATAAACCTATTACTAATGCTCAGGTGACTACGTGGTTTTTGATAGACCGGCTAAGGAGAATGTGGTTGCAGAATTCATTTCTCAACTAATTCATAATGACAATAATTTACTTGTAGAGGAATCCTTTCCTGATGAGTATTTGTTCGCAGTCTTGAGATATTCCCCATGGTATACAAATATCACTAATTATTTGGATGCAGGTAATATTCTAGCGCACTTATCAAAACAAGAAAGAAGAAGGATCATACAAAAGAATGCTAGATATTGTTGGATCTAAGGTAATATCTTCTACACAGGTCCTAATTTGGAAATCCGACATTGTGTGAGGGAAGATGATATTCACATCATCTTGAAGGCATTTCATGATGATAGATATGGGGGGGATTTTGTTGATATGATAATTGGTCATAATGCATTAAGAATGGGGTATTTTTGGCCAACCATGTTTCAATACGTGAAGATATATGATCAAGCCTGTGATAGCTACTAGAGGATGGGCCAGCCAAATAGATTGGATGAAATTGTGCTTCAACCACAGTTAGTGGTTAAACCTTTTGACAAATGGGATTTGGACTTTATATGGCCTATCAATCCTCCTTCGAAACAAAAGTATTATATCCTAGTTTTCATAGATTACATGACTAAGTGGGTGGAGGCTATGGATCTGGTAAAATCCAATGATGAATCTATAATAGATTTCCTATATGGAGATATATTCACCCGCTTTGGAGTACCCGGAGAGATAGTAACAAATGGAGGAGGACAATTTGTGTCTTGTAAACTGGAAGCCCTATTTTAGAAATATGATATTCAACATCAAATAACCTCACCATATCATCCACGAACAATGGCCTGGTGGAAATCAAAAATAAGGTAATTGACGATATCCTTACAAAAATAGTGAAGAGTCAATGCAAGGATTGCGATCAAAGGCTTCCGCAATAATTTTGACCCTATCGTACTACATGGAGAAACACTACATTTTTCTCCCCATATGAACTTGTGTACAGAAATAATGTTGTTTTTCCCATTGAATTCCAAATCAAAACCCTAAAGAAAACTGTAGAAGAAAAAGTGGACTTAACGGAGGCTCAAAGGAATCGGTTGAATCAATTAAATTAATTAGATGAGAAGTGCACAATTGATTTACATCAGACAACATTAAATCAACAACAATGTTCAAAATGGAATGATACGTTTATAAAAAAGAACGTATTTTACGAAGCACGCTCGGATTTATTTTATGATTCATGGTTCAAGAAGGATTTGAAGGGAAAATTGCGTACAAGATGGTTGGGAATCTGCAAAATAGATAAGGTATTCGATAATGGAACCATTTGTTTGGCGAGTATCGATGAAAATTAGACACCTTTGATTATGAATGGTCATCGTATACTACTTTATCATAACCTATTTCAAAGGATGTGTTCATCTCTTCTGTTGTAGCTGATCCGAATTGTCAATTCATACAGGAGCAGGGGTTTTCCCTTGTTTTTGAGAATATTTAAAATCTACTACAAATCCACATAAAAAATTGTAAATAATTTTTTTTTTATTTCTTTTGTTATTTTTAATATTTGATTGGTTTGTTGTTTTGATAATCATATGAGAAATTTAATTTTGCATCCAGGGAGCTTTCTCGCTCGAAATTTGAGTAAACAAATAGGGAGATATGTCGAAAATACGAACAAAAAAAGTAGTTTTTTTATGATACCTATCCCCAAATTTATATTAAAAAAATGTTTAAGACCTATATGGTATTTCAAATTTAAATCAATTTCATTTCCTAATGCATGATGAGATGGAATTTGAATTAGGGTACAAAGGCCCATTTCGAGGGTAAAGTTCCTCTAATGTAGGTGGGGTTTTAATACAAGAAAATTATGCCATGTCATACAAACCTAGAAAATTAAAGGAACATAATATCAAATCCTTATTGGGTGAAATCATGAATCTGGGTACCTATTCTATGAGAATTGAATTTCGGAATCCATATTCCAAACTCTTTTGGATGAACTATTTTCGGTGAAACAATTGTTTTACCAAAACATGTTTTCAACCAAACATTTGTTTGGTCGAACAATTGTCATATATGTAATAACCAAACATAACTGTATTTCATTTTGTCATTTGCGCTCTATGATTTTTTATTGGTTATTTGCGCTCTATGTGTCCTGTCGTTTGCGAGAGTGATCTATTCTAGTGCATCCTGCTATGTCTAGTGCGTCTTGTCATTTTCGAGGGTGAGTGCATCCTGTTGTTTGTGTCTCTACTGCATCCTGCTGTCTTCATGGTAGTGGTTTTTCCTAGCCTGTTTTTTGTGTGGTGGTGGAGGATTCAAACCCTCATTCATGTACTGGTGGAGATTCTTGGTTCCTCGTATGTCGCTCCATGTCGTTTTTGAGAATAAGGACATTAGTTCTCTGCTACATAATAATGGCTTTGTCATATTGATTCTTTACCCGTTGCTTGTGTGATTTGTTTTTTGTAAGCGCATCTCAATGATGTTCATCTAGATGCTCCAGATGCAACAAACATTCCTCTATTTCATAAGTATAGGGAAGAACGTGAATTGCAATATCTAAGGATGGTATCTTGCATTCCACCATAGTCACTGCTTTCCCCCCATGAACAAGATGGAATGGTAAAGAATCTGTGGAAGTCTTAAAATTCATTCAGTATGCCCAAATCATAGGATACAACATGATATGCCAGATCGATCTACTCGCATTAGTGTTATTCTTAACAATGGTTTTCAATGTTTTGTTAATGGCTTCTACTTGCCCATTTCCTATGGGTAAAATCAAGACGAGTGGTATTTCCTAAAATCTACCATATTAGTTAATTATGTTGTCATCTTGATTTGGAAATGACTTCCATGGTCAGTGACAACATACCTTGAAATACAAAACATGGTGATAATTTGATTGAACATGAGGTATGTTGCAGTCTTTCCATCTCCTTTTAAGGTAGGAATTGCCTCTGCTAACTTTGTAAATTAGTCTATAGTGACAATGATATACTAGTGCTTCCTAGTAGACAATCAGTTGCAGTTCACGAAATCCACCCCGCACTTAGTGAAGGGTCCTACCGCAATGAAGATATAGAGAGGATCAGGATGCAACCACATCTTTCTGATGTAGAATTGACATGGAAGACAATGCTTTACATCCTCTATGTAATCTTTAAAGATGGTAGGCCAAAAATACTTGTCATGCAGTATCTTCTGGGTCGTTGCTAATACAGATAAATGACCCCACACCCTCTGTCATGAGAATCATTCAGGACAAACTTATCCTTCTCGTGGGTGAGGCATCGATGTAAGATAGAATCTACTCTTTGTCTATCTAATGTATCTATGATTATTAGGTATTTTTTAGACTTCAATCTTAACTTGCGTCGTTGTTCCCGTGAGAATGTCATGGGACTCTTCAAAGTATGAAGATATACTAAAGATATCTCTATACCAAGGATCAAAGGTTGATATTAAAAAAACGTGCTCATTAGGAAATTGCTCATTTTCTATCACTACACTTTCATTAGTCTTGAAATTTGATATTGGCTCCGCAAATACTAGGCACTTTTTTGACTTGGCAGACTAAAAATCAAAGTCAAAATCCTACAGTATGACAATCCACTTATTAAAAATTCCCCTAATTATGTGTCAGGATAGAGCATATTGAAATCGATTCACATCCACAACTACAATGTTTTTCCTCAACAAAATGTAATGTCCCAACCTCTAGACGACATATACTATCATCAAAGCCATTTTTTCCATGTGTGAATATATAATATTAGAACCAACCAAAGCATGACTTAGTTAATATATGACATGCTTTTTGAGCTTGTCATCTTTCTAAACTAACACTACACCAATCGTAGACTCAAACGCGGCGAGATACAATATAAATTCCTTTTAGTCTGGTGGACATAAGAGAGGAGTTGATAATAGTTCTTTCTTTAATTCCTTGAAGGATTGTTGTGCGTTTTTTTCCCATAGAAATGGGGTGTCTTGCTCGAGAAAGCGCATGAATCCCTTAGTGATCTTGCCATAATTTACAATAAACCCTTTGAGAAAGTTTTACTTTCCTTGTAGACTTTGTAGTTGTATAATGGTTAGAGGAGGAGGAAGATTAATCTGATCTATGAAAGGTGTGGGTTAGTTGTCCTTAGGACACGCCTTGTTCAAATCCCCGAATTCAGTACAATCACGTATAGTCCCTTGTCTTTTATAGACTGAAACGAGGATGGATACTCATTTTGTGAGAGAGATAAGGTATATGAAAGTGCACTTCAACATTTTTTCCACTTTAGCCTTGACTGTCATCGCTTTATGTGGGTTCATAGGTTGAAGCTTTTTCTAAATAAGTTTAGCGTTAGGGTAATTTGTAATCTTGACCTCTACAATGGATGGGTCTATGCCTAGAATCTCCTCGTAAGACCACGCAAAAACATCGCAGAACTCCTTCAATAAGGTAGTGTAACTGGAAATTTATTTAGGTGAATAATTTGCTCCAATATGAACATTCTTCATGACATCAGGTTTGAGCCCCAATATTGATCGGTATAGTGGCGTAAATTCTTTTTGTATTCCCCTTGACAAACATTCCCTCCATAGGCAAAGGGTTCATAGGATAATCAATACCTTCAGTTAGTCTCACATGGAACTCATAGTTTTCAATCTTTCTTAGATCCAGTAGAAAATAGCACTTGTGATGTAAGTCGTCACAATGTTTCTTTGGTCCTATCATAGCGTCCAGAATGGCTTCATCATATGGTAAAACCATATCTAAGCAGTCATACAAATAGGTTGAGTTGTCCTCCCAAGCAGGCAAGTAGTATTCATCTGACTCCTTTAAGATGTAAGGAGTCGAGATGAAATCAGCAGTAGCATCAAATACAGCTTGGTAGGATACTTTTGTTGTTGCAAAGGGAACGTGAGGCTCTTCTTGCGAAGGGAGAACCCACGAACCAGTTCTATCTACAAATGTACAAATTTTCTTCCCTACACTAGTCGTGCCTATGTAGTCTATAGGAGCACACATATCAAAAGTTCCCATCAAAGACATGTACATCTCGACTCTTGGAATCTCATTTGCTCACCAGATTGATCAATGAAATGTATGTTGATTCTGAAGTCTCTATTCAACCCTTCCAAGTATATGATAGGTGGTTAACAGTTACCAACTTTCCTTCGTGCAGGAACATGGGGACTCAAAAAATGGATGACGGAATAATGCACATGACATAGTTCCAACTCCTCTGCAAGCGTAATTTATAATCCAGAGGGGCATATACAACTTCGACTTCTGTTGAGACCAATTTCCCTGCCAATTTTATTTTAGAGAATGGAAGGATACCATGCAGGCAGAAAAATATTCCATGAAAAGCACAAAACAAATTGTTAGAGAGAACTAACTGAGGGCATCTGAGAGCTTTCCAACATGAAATAGACATTACGCATGTGTATGCATGCAGTTTCATCTATCACTATTTGTCCAATGGTTTTTTCACCATGGTCTAAATCAATCGAAAATGCCACATGGTAAGTTAGGCATGGTTTGGCATGAGAATGATTAAATTTATCCATGATGCTTGCATACTCCATACTACCGATGGCTTCCAAAAGTGCATCTCACTGTAAAGGACAACTTTGTAGCACTTCTAAGGTTGACATCGCATAAGGAGTTTGCGAAACGTCCTCAAACACCGAGTAGTTGGAAGTGACCCTCATGTTAGGATTGTGGATTGTCTTTTTGAAAACATCTTTCGGTATCTTCAACATAGTATCAGTTGATTTATCGATTGAATGTGGGGTTGATGTTTCAGTAGTCTCTTTATATTTCTGCAAAGCCTCAAATTCAAAATTCTTGGTTCTGGTGTGCAGTAAGGTATGGGATTGAACCATGTTAATATATGGCTCATGAGAAGAGGGGGCAGTATGTGTTTAGTACTTATTACTTGGAAAATGGTTGAAACTTCTTATAGGTATTTTCAACAACTCATCAAACTTCTTCTTATTTAGTAAAAAGTTTTTGTATTATTATTTTAACAATCTATTTGTTTATCGGTATTTCCAAACATCTTTTAGGCTCAAACTCAAGATACCCCTAAAAAGAAGTTTCAACCATTTTCCAAGTAAAAAGTAGTAAACATAATGCACTTATTTTAAGACCACCCATTCATGAGAGACCTCCTTATAAAATTAATTTAAATTAACTATATTAATTTATAATATTATTTTATAATTAATAACTTATAATTAGATATCCAAAGTTCTTATAAAATAAAACTAATTACATTAATTTATAATATTATTTTATAATTAATAACTTTATAATTAAAGTTCATAAATTCTTTAAATTTTACATTAGAAATATTAAATTTTAATAAAAGTTAAAATCCAATCAATAATATAAATTAAATAAATATAAAAATTTAATAATTATGAAAGAATGCATTTCATTACAATAAAAAAAAATCAAAGTGATTAATTGTATTCCCATCTTAATAAAAATCTAAAAAAAAATCTTTATTATAAGAAATAATATTCGTTTAACAGAAACATATAATTAATATAACCTCTTATCAGCAAACCTTATTGATATTCAAAATTTCAATTTGGATAACGATTTTATAACAAAATTATAGTTTTTGTTAACGATTTGGATTAATTTTATCTTGTCTGCATGTATAATTATAGTTTGGGGACAAGTTTAATCTCCCATAATTGTGTAAAAACGATTTGAATGAATTTTATTTACTCTGCCTGTACAAAAATTATTTGGGGACAATTTTAATCTCCCATGACTGTGCAAAAACGATTTGACTTGTGTAAAATACGTCGTTTGACTGAATTATTTCAGAAACTGAAAGACTGAGTGCTGGGCGTCTTCCTTGGGCTGTCTCAATTAAGATTAACTGCATTTTAAGTTTTGTATGGATGCCATACAAGCGATGGCATCTCCACTGAGAATAATCGGAAGATATGCCAGGCCAGTTGGGTGTAATCCCATGCCATGAACTGGATGTTAAAATCTTATTGAATCCTAAAAAGGTTGGGTAAACAATAAGTTCCAATACCTTGAAGATTGAATCTTGTTAATTTGTGATATAGATGGGCTAGCAAACAACCATAATCATAGAGGTATTACATAGTAACTGCAACAACCATAATCACAAAAATTAATTCTATGTCAAAAAGAACTCTATTTCAATGGAGTTCTACCTAAGACTAGGCATTACGTAATAATAATAATCAATCTAATGCTATTTCAAAATGAACTCTATTTCAATGGAGTTCTAACTGACTAGGCATTACATAATAATAATAATAATCAACCCAAGGCTGTGAAAAACTTGAATTTCATATGAAAAGCAAAGACGGAATAACCACTGGTAGTAGTAACAGGAGCAGTTGGGTTTGAAAAGGTTTTCTTCCACTATATGTTTTCCAAATTAAGCATCAAGACTGCTCCCCCCGTAGTCTGAATGAATGTCAAGCTGCTCTTTCTGTCGTAGGACGCCACAACCTCCATTGATGGAAATGGTAACCCTTCTGTAGTCAAAATATCCCACAAAGTTCCATCGGGATTTGATTTCCATACACCGACTAAAGCAAAGGGATTCCCTCTATTATCATGGCCGAAGATGAGAGTTAACAGATGTATTCGGCTCTTGTAAGCTATGATCCCAAGAGTCTCCACCCGATCTATTAGCTTATTATCAAACCACCAGTGGGGGTGGCCATGTTTTTCGTTGTTGAAGGAACAAAGCTGTGTCTAGGTCGTAACTAGCCAACAGAGAATGATAGCGAAATAGTGACAACACATAGATAGTGTTTCCATCTACAGTGGAAAAGGTGTGTATTTTACAAAATATGCATCATTCCGTTGTGTGTATTTTACAAAATATGTGTTAAGTTCCAATCTAGAATGTAGTTCGCATATGCATCAATTAATGTATTTTCATTTGGTGAAATGTGATTAAATGAAATATAATAATTTTTTTTTTGAAGTAATCTAACTTGCAAAAAATGACATAACAAGGAGGTAGGGTTTTGTACCTAATAATATCCATTGAATTGGGAAACCACCGGTTAAGAGTCAAGTATGACTTCCAACTAGGTGATTCCATGTGACAAGGAATCACATAACAACTCAATAACATCCTTGTACTTGACCACATTATTGGTATCAAGACTTACGCAAGTGCCTCCAGAGGAAACTAGCTATCCTGAGGGTAAATAGATAACCCATGCAGCTAAAACCATGTTGCAAGAATGAAGACTATCGCCATCCGCAAAACCTACGAACCACTCAGCTGACATCTGTAACAATCACCAGATGATATAAAAAACACTAACTAGGTAACTATTGTACATGAAAAGTACATATAATAAAAATATAGGAAAAATCACTAATCCTCGGCATAGTACTTCTTCATGTAGATCCCATTTCTAGGCTTAGGTATCTTATTTCCACCAAAATCAGTTAACCGATATGCCCCTTTCTTCAAACCCTTCAACACAATGTAGTGTCCTAACTAGATGGACTTGAACTTTCCTACCCCTAGGGGTTCTTTGTTCTAATCCTAGAGAATGGAAAGATTCCCTTTAAAGAAAATTTTAGGCTTGACCGATTTATCATATTGGTTTTTAACCCTATTCTTATGAGCTTCATTTTTCATTAATGCATCTCTTCATCATTCTCTATATTTTCCAAATGTAGCAAACGTTCTTCTAATTTAGTCGTGCCACGGAGTACATGAATGGAAATTTTAAGTGATGGAATTTCACATTCAACCGGAGTGACTGCTTCCACCCCATGAATGAGTTCGAAAGATGAGAAACCCATGGCAGTCTTAACATTAGTCCAGTATGCCCAAAGTGCAGGGTATAGCATAATGTGCCAATGTGACTGTGTTGCATTGATGGTATGCTTGAGGATGGTCTTCAAGGTCTTATTAACTACCTCTACTTGACCATTCACTTGCACGTAGAAGGAAGATGAGTGATATTGCTTGAACCCTAGCATAACAGTCAATTAATTCATCATGATATTCTTAAAGTGAATTCCATGTTCAGTGAAAATCTCCTTTGGAATACCGAAGCAAGTAATGATATGGTTGAAAATGAAGAAAGCTGTAGTTTCCTCTTTAGCGTTAAAGGTGGGCATTGTATCTGCCCATTTAATAAAATAATCGACATCAACAATGATATATTTTTTCCCCCAAGTCGAAACTAGGTTACACGTCATGTAATCCACCCCCCACTTAGTGAAGGGGCCCACTGCGATGACTGGAAACAACGAAGTAGGATGTGACCGCATTTTCCTAGTGTAAAATTGACAAGGATGACAACGCTTCATAGCCTCCACACAATCCTTAAATATCGTGGGCTAGAAATAACCAACACATAAGATATTTTGGGCCATTGATAACCCAGATAAATGAACCCCACATGCTCCACTATGGGCATCATTTAGGACACACTCGACCTCCTCGTGGGTGAGCCACCGATGCAAAATAGAGTCTACCCCTCTACGGTATAAAGTATCCTTGATGATAAGGTAATTTTTCACATGTATGCACAGTTTACATTGCTCTTCCCTTGAGAAGGACGTAGGACACTTCAAAGTCTCGAGATAGATAAATATATATCCATACCAAGGATCAGAGGTGGTGATAAAAAATATATACTCATCTGGGAATGAGTCTTCGTCAACCACTACATTCTCTTTCATAGAAAATTATGCAATAATATTTGTAAAAACTAAGGGCTTTTTAGATTTGGTAGATTGAAAATCCAAGTCAAATTCTTGGAGAATGACTATCCAGTTATTGAATTTTCCCTCGATTATGTGTCAAAACAAAACACACTGAAAGGGATAAACATCTGCCACTACTATAGTGGTCCTTAGTAGGATGTAGTGGCGTAACATACGCACAACTTAAATAGATACTAAAGCTAAATTCTCGACATGGGAGTATCGAAGTTCAGGACCAGATAATGCATGACTGAGATAATAGAAAACATGCACTTGGATCTTCTCATCTTCCTGAACCAATACTACCCTAATGGTCGACTCTGACGCAACCAAACACAATATAAAGTCGCGAGAGTAATCTGGTGGACATAACAAAGGAGTCGACAAAAAATCTTTCTTTAATGCCTTGAAAGTAAGTTGTGCGGTTTCATCCCATACAAATGGAGTGCCATGCTTCAAGAAGAACCTAAAACCCTTAGTGATATTGGCATATTAAACAATAAAACATCGAAGGAAGTTATATTTTCCTTGTAGGCTTTGAAGTTTCCTCATAGAACAAGGAGGAGGAAGATTTACAATGTCCTCTACTTTCACGGGATCCACCTTAATACCTTTGTTCGATACAATGATCCCGAGTATCTGCCCCGATTCAACATAGAAAACACACTTGTAAGGATTGAAGCGTATTTTTTAATGCTTGCATTTTTTGAAAAATAAGCGAAAGTGATCTAGATGACCAATCCTCTTACGAGAATGAGAAGACAGATCATCTAGGTACGACTTGACAATGGTCTTAATTTCATGGAAGGAAACATTCTTTTCATGTTGAAAGGTATCCCCTACATTTTTCAATCCAAAGGGCATTTTTATATACGTGAAGGTATCCCATCGACAAATAAAATCTATTTCATGTTGGTCTTCTGGTTTCATTTGAATTTGATTGTATCTAGAAAAACCATCCATAAAGGAAAAAACTTCACTCTCCGCACAAGCATCAATTATTTTATCTATAAAGGGTGTGGGGTAATTGTCCTTGTGACATGCTTTCTTTAAATCATGAAAATATGTACATACGTGTATTGTCCCTTGCTTCTTATCAACAAGAACATGATTGGATACCCATTCGGTCAAAGCAATCAGGTAGATGAAACCAGCTTTCAACAATTTTCCTACTTCAGCCTTAACAGCTACCGCTTTACGCAGATTAATAGGTCTAAGTTTTTGTCGAACTGGTTTGGCATTAGGGTAGGTTCAGATTTTATGTTCGACAATTGATGTATCAATTCCTGGCATATCCTCATATGACCAAAAAAACACGTTTCAAAACTCCTTAAATAAGTCAGTATAGATAGCAATCTCCTAGAGATAGCAGTTTGCACCAATATGTACATTTTCAACGATGTCGAGGTTTGCAAAGATGTTGATAGGGATAGTAATATAAATATTTTCCATATTTTCCTCAGCAAAAATTCCCTCCCTTAGTAAGGGATTAATCGACAGATCAATATCTTATGCCAGACTCACATGGAACTCCTGGTTTTCACTTCTACTCAGCTCTGGAAGGAGCTAGGTTCTATGGTGAAGATCTTCACAGATATTATCTTTCCCACTCATGGCTTCCAATATGGTTTCATCCGAAGGAAAAACAATGTCTAAGAAGTCATCAGAATATAAAGAGTTCTCTGCCCAAGTAGGAACATACGCTTCCTCTGACTCCTCTACGACTGTAGAAGGAGTCACAACAAGATGGACAATGGTGTTAATGATAGCTTGGTAAGTCACTTCCACTATAGACAAGGGCACATGAGGTTCATAACAGGAAGGAAGTACCCAAGGATCCATTCTATAGACAACTGTAGCGATATAATTTCCTACACTGGTAGAACCTAGATAATTTGTACAGGCTGGGATATAAAATGTGCCCATTAACGATGAATACATACCAAACACCAAGCTCTCATTAATCGGTTTGACCTGATCAATTAATGGTACAATCGACTCATTAGTTTTCAGATGGCCCTTCTGAGTGAAACTAGGTTGGTCAACTATAACCGACTTCCCTTCGTGTGGAAATACTACCACCCAAAGAAAGTCTGAGGAAATTGCAAACATAGCATAAGTCGATCTTCTCCCCAGAAGTAGGTTATAGTCCAATGGAGCATCAAACAACTCCACTTCAACACCCACTTCTTTCCTTGCCAACTTAATCTCAAAATTTGGTAGGATACCATGCAGAAGAAAAGAACATCCGTCAAAAGCAGTAAGTAAGGTTCTCGATGGAACTAGCTCTAGGGAGCCTAAATCCTTCAAGAAAGAAAGAGACATCACACATGTGGAAGCACCTTCATCAACAATTATCTGTCCAATGGTTTTACCACCATGAACAACATCTATTGACAAAGACACATGATACAGTAGGCGCATATTGATATTTCAGAGATTAAAATTTTCCATCAGACTCAAGGAATCCATACTTCCTAAAGATGTTAAAAGGGCATCCCGTTGAGTAGGAAAACTTTGAAGCAATTCCAATGCAGACATTGCACAAGAAGTTTGGGGAAAATATTCCACCATAGAGTAACTAGAAGAATCCCTAGAGTTTGGATTGTGAAATTCTTTTTTAAAGACACCTTTTGGTATATTACGCATTGGTTTGATAGGTTTCTCGATCGTGAGAGGGTTAGAGGTTTCACGAACAAACTTACCCCTCTTAGGGGTCTCTATTTCAAAATTCTTATTTCTTGTCTAGAGAAAGGTACTAGATTGTACCATGTTGATATAATTTTGGTCATGGGGAGCATTAGCACTGCTCCCGGCTACATTAGAAACTAAAAATCCATTCTGTCCTTGGGGAAATGGATCTTTCAGGACAACTGGTTGTTGATTTTTGAGTAGCGTATGAGCTTGATCAGTGAAATGCAATTGATGAGTCAAGTGATCTCCCTGGAACGACTTCCAGGGAAACTTCACCTTCTTCTTATCCTTCTTACCCCCATTAGCATTGTTCGTGGGCTTAGGCTTGTTTTGATTTCCCTCACCTCTCTTCCCTTTCTTATTTTTTCCACCGGGATGCTGATTGTCCTTTTGGGAAGATTGTGAAAAAAAATTTGCATTTTGGGATGAGGGGGAAACCTTTGCTTCCTCCACTGTAGACTTCTTCATTGACAAATTGTTGAGTTTATTAGCCAGTGACACTATAGTGTAAGAATTAACTGGACTGACCACACCATCAGCATGGGGTCTAGGCTTGGGTTTCTCAATACTCTGGGTAGACTGCGGTGCCTCAGGTATGATTTCATATAATATCCTAGACTGAGCATATATCAAATCCTTCTGTTGGGCCCTAAGGAAAGCCTCTTCTTTAGTGGTCACCCCCTAAGTGGATACATCCTTATATATATAAGGAAACACATATTTTAGGAACCACTCTAACAAGAATTTGGGGGGAATGGTGGCTTTCATGAGCCTCTTCTGTCTTCGTCACTCTTGGATATTATCTAATATACACATGGCTTTGTCTTGCCAAAAGGTAGACAATAAATCTGTGTCGGCATCATACCGGACAGGAAGCTGGAAGTGGTTAAGGAACACATTTGCTAATTCCAAAAAATTGTCAAACACAATAGAGGGAAATTCAATATACCACTTTACTGTCGCAATAGTCAAGGTTCTTTGGAAAAGCCTCAACTAAGCGGTGGTGTCATTCAATGAGTTTCAAGAGAACCACAAGTGAAAAGTGGTGATATGGGAACCTGGATCTTCGTCATCTTTTCCCTCCAACTTGGGAATTTCTAAGGGTAGTTTGCTAGGAACAAGTGGCTAAGTGGCACTATGCCTCACCAGGTCATTTATTAACTTAGAAAATATCACAAGTTTAAAGTTTCCAGGAAAGGAAATTTAGGCCGAATCGGAGCTTGAAAAGCTGGTGTCTGGAGGTAGAGGGACCTGCCCTGTGGTTCTCAAATGTAAAGGTGGGGATTCCCCCAGCCACCGGTTGTGAAGTAGTTGGACTAGTTTGAAATGGATTCCACCCATTAGCTAGTGGATTACTTGTGTGTGGTGTAGTGTAAGTGGTTTGACCTGCTCCAGATGAAAATGGAGTCGCAAATATAAGAGCAAGTATCCCTCAACTAAACAACAAAAAGCGAGAACTTTTGAATGGGGATGAAACTGGTGTCTGGAAACCTTGACCATAAGAGTTTTTGTTTTCAAATTGCATCCCCACATATGCAGGTGTAGGACCTACATAAGGAGTGGATGGGGGAATATTCCCCCCATTCCATGGGAAACCACGGACAAATGAAGAGGATCCAATAGGACCACTCTGCGTAGTATGCATGAAAGAGGGGGAAGAAAAAGGTGCACTATGAATCCCAGTGACCACCTGAGTAGAAGGGCCTACTACATTCAAGGAATATGGTGGTTGAACCACTCGACTATTTGGTGATACAAGTGTAGAAGGTGTATTCGTTCTTGAAGCACCCACTGGTGGAGGTGGCAGTCCTTCAACCAAAATGGCTAAAGTGGGGATAGAAATACCCTTTCCAGATATAGCCATGAATCTACTCACAGGAACACCAATCACAGGTGAAGTAAAAGGAATAAATTAGATGATCACATGATCATTTAATTCAATAAGAGGAAGGTTAAAGTTCCTTTCAAACTCATCATCCAACAAGTCTTCAATCTCTACTGCATTTGTATCAACCTGATTAATCATAGTTTCTAGTTCACCTAGAACTTTGCTATCTCCTACCAGTTCAAATGAACCATCAATATCTAATATTCACCTTTGAGGGGGCGGTGGAGGCTCCACTGGGATAGCTAGAGGAAGGTTTTGCAACTTCTTGACCTTCTGAGAGGTTGATCCCCCACAGTGAAAAATTGAATCTTCACACACCTAAAGGATGGCTAAGCATAGACAAACCACACAACGCTCAATAAAAAATTCCTAAAGCAAAAACATACAAAAAGGTATAAAATATTCTTTCCAAAACAAAGATGATAAAATGTTACTTGACGTCCCTATAGATGTTCTTAGGCATAAGCAGAGGAATCACCCAACCGCTTTCCCACACCTTCTACCGGAGTTACCTTCCAAGCCCATCCAAGGTAGACTAGAAATAGCCTTCCAGTATACGTGTGTATGAACCCTAATGTCAAAGAGACTAAAGGCTATCGCAAATACACTGAGAGTCTAGGGGGACAGTCGCAATCCTGATTCGTACACATGGGCAGGGTAGCAAAGTCAGAAACCCTATCAACACTAGCACCACATGGGGCCGAAGAGGTGTTATTGAAAGAAGTCCTCATATGCATAAAAATCTTCTCAAACAAGGAACCAGAGGGTTACCTCCTTAGTCCAGGTCCTCATGCGGCCTCGTACTTAACTCCTGCGTGAGAGGGGATTCCTAGAAACACTTAATATAGAGGAGGATTTACCTAGTGATTGACCAACTACATCTGAAGTCAAATAATTATGGACAGTTAAAACTTCCTAGTCCACAAGTCTAGCCTAAGCTAGTTCGTTTATGAACCCAGAAAAGAGAAACTTACTAATAATTTTTAATTATATTTTTCTTTTTAATAGGTTGTTTTTAGTGAGAAGCAGTGGTGTGAAACTTGTATGGTTTTATGGTATCAATAAAAGAAAGCAAAAATGATGTATAAGAGTAAATTTTCCAAGCAAATTGCAACTACTAAGACAACGTTTTATTTTCTTTTTGTAAATGAAAGCTAATTAATTTAAAACTAAGTATGAGAAACTACAAGACTTTTTAAGAATTTTTGAATTTTTCCTTGAAAAATAGCGAAAATAAATACTAAATGCAGCCTAATGCAAAAGTATAATTTTTTTTGTCTTTTCTTTTAAAAAAACTTCAAAAATTACAATGCAACTAAATGCAAAACTTGAAATTTTTTGACTAATCTAAGCATATAGTAGTGAAATGAGGCAAAAGGATCCCAAAGTAACCTACTTCAACCAAAAGGAAGAAGCTTGGATAAAACCCTGACTTGGAGGAACTATCAAACTTACCAGTTCACTAGATCCACAAAAAGAAGAGTGACAAACTCAGACTATGAGCAGCAGTACAAAGCATAAAGAATTCAAGGACTTGATCAATGACCTAGATAACAAGCACCCAAACTTACAAACCAAGCAAGAGGACCACCAACACTCACCAATGAAAGAAAATCAAACACAAAGGCTCAAGGAATTGAAGAAATCAAATGAAATATGTGATGTACAGACCTCAGACTCACATAGTCATGTCATAAGTTGAACCCTCTCAAGTAATCAAAAGGACATAATACAAGGACAAGAAACCCTACCGAAACTAAATAATTCTACAAGAAACTCATCACTGACTATACAGACAACCCACGTATGACACACGACTGTCTAGACTACAACCTGCGTGTACAAGGTGAAACTCCTTGTGCAATGTCCGCATTGGTAATGCTTCATCCCAGAAAGAGTTTGGACCAAAACTAGCAAAAGGATCCTAAAAATGTCAAACCATAAATGGGTAATTCGATGAAGATGGGTAACACTTTTTGGCCAAATTTGGCGATGAAAACCTGATTTTTTACTCATGTGCTAGATAGAAGCCCTCAAAACGCATATATGCCATGT